>MU270087.1:252808-327446 GCA_021432635.1 Thozetella sp. PMI_491
GAAGTGGTTGAAGTGGAGGGAGTGGTTGAAGTGGAAGAAGTGGAGATAAGACTAATCGAAGCGAGAGTAGAAGAAGAGGAAGTGATAGTGGTCGTGCTTGTAGCTGAAGATGATACAGCACCAAGCGGCCCTCCTACGGCTATGACGACATTATTCCGTGTGACATAAGCCCGATTGTTACCGAATACAGGACGATGGAACTTCATGAGCCGACCAGTGGAAGGGAGCTTGATCGGCTGCAGCACTCCACCAACTGGCACAGCATTAAAGGCCACTAGACCCTGATTGACATCGGCCATCCAAACCTAAGAGAGTAAGAAGCTAACCCTGGTGTATAAACTCCATTGAAATAACTCACCACACCGGTGTTGACCTGCCCATTGAGGCTGGTGACGGTAGGCGTCCCACTACAGGCAAAGCTTGCAGCTGTTTGTCCAGCAAGGATTAACTGAGGCCGGCCTGAGCTGTCGAAGGTGAGCTTGTAGGCGTACATGACGCTCGAAGTTGGACAGATGCTTCCCCAAACATTAGACACATTATGTCGGATCAGGGCGGTTTCGAAAGTGGCCTACTTACTATACGTATCCGCCTTCCAAGGGGTAGCTTCCGACGCCGTTGTAGAAAGTACTGCTGTAGGTCAAGGTTTGCAGAACTGCTCAGTCAGTATAGTGATATCGGTGCACCGAAGATTGGCCACTGACTAGCGTCTGTACCACCAGCGCCTAAATGAATAGATAAGTTATCTGGCCGGCAGCGGGAATGCATGAGGAGGGGCAACAAACCCATTTTAAACCCCCCGAGATTATCGGCATCCATCATGTAGACTGTCCCTGCCTTACTGCCTGTGATGGCCACCCGATTGACACCACCACCGGAGAAGGGAACCGAAGAGAGTAACGAAACGGCCGACGAGCCCATGTCGCGGTCACCGCCGTTTAGACTGTCATAGTTGGCTGGAGAAAAGTAGTCCTTCTGGATGAGGACTCCAGAAGCACTGACACCGAAATTTACGGCGGACTGCTCGAGGGTGCTGACGTAGGTCTTGCCGCTGGCTGGTAGCCCATTTGCGCCGCCGTTTTGACCCGGGCCGACTCCGTTGCTGCAACTCAGTTAGCTTCCTACAATAATGAGTGGTCAGGTATGCAACACACCCGGTGGAGAAGAAGACACGCTGGTTGACCAAGTCCGTGGCGAGAGCCATGCCGGACTGCCAGATGCCGGCCTTGCCACCCTGCTGCGATGTGATAACTGTCGGCTGAGGAGATGGCGCCCCAGGTGAGGCTTCCATGGCCTGAATATTAGTTACACCGACACCTGCCGTTTTGCTAACGGCAACAAGCATGCCCGAGTAGTTGAAGTTGTCACAATGACCGCCAAATCCAGCAACAATGGTATTGCCCAGCATAGTCAAGCCGGGACGCTGCAGAACCGTACCCGGCACAAGATATCGCGTAGCGTCGTTGGCAGCATTAAGGCCGCTCAGCGTCAACGGGAAACCAGCTACATCCACCAGGGATGGGATTTTAACAGCGTACACCCTGTATTCCCCCAGCAACGTTCCTTGTGGCCCTGGTTGGCCATTCATGTACCCTTTTGCGAAGAAGTACATGATATCCGTTGCAGGGTCGATAATGGGCGTGCCTGTTATGCCGACCGTGTTTGGGATATCTCCACAGCCGCCCGTGTCGACACTCGAGAACGGAGCGATGAGGGTGCGGGAGTTCACTAAAGCCCCCGTCATGCCATTCACTACCCGGACAATGTTCTGGTTGGACACTGTGATGACGAGTTCACTGGTGGCGCCATTTGGAGTATAGACCAGTGGCTTTGCATAGAAAATTTCGTTTGTGTTGTACGTGCTCTGCCAGCCTATGGTCCAATTGCCAAGCTGGGTTGGGTCGATATTGTGATTAGGCAGGTATCCTGACTGAGCCGGATCCTGCTTCAACGTTAACCGCACGGTCCAGCACAAACTTGATGCGCTATCCACAGTATAAGAGTTTGCATACCGCATCTTGTGGTGTGTCAGTTGAAGCAAGCGAGTAAGCCAACCTTGGCATTGCTACCATGCAGATTAAGCGCGGAATCCTCATCATGAATGGAGTGGAACTAGCACTAAACGAGTGGCACGAGGGGAGCTCACTAGATCACGTGAGGCCCTAAACGATTGAACTAGTTTGACAACAGGGAAAGCACACGCTGTTTTAAAATAGATTGCCAAGACGGCATCGTGGGAGACGTTAAATAGATACGCTTCCCCTGGCACCTGTGAGGCAGACCACAAAGTATAGCGGGCAGGACACACGGCAAAAAAGGGGCCTAATTTGGCCGTAAATAAAGACCCATTTGAGAACTCCCGCCACTTTGTAGTACAATCTGCAAGGATTAAGGTTCAGCCATAGCCAGCCCGATTAACTACCCCAATTTCTTCGAAATGAAGAGTTCATAATGTTTCCCCTCAGCTGACGGACCATCGCGGGAATCTTCCGTTAAGGGCTTGCCCTCGGGCATAAGAGCTGAACCAGCGGCAAAAGCATCGTCATTCGTGTGGACTCTCCATTGGCTCGCCGACTAGACTATTGATCATAGCTTGTAGCCGCACCCAGCCACATAAGGCCACCACCAGTCTAAGTGACGCCAGGACGTAGACTGACCATTAGGTGAAACTGCTATGTTGGCTCCGCGCCAACACACACCAGTGAGCGCGTAAACCCATTTTAGCGCATTTCTACCCTGGCATTTACTTTCAGCTTCCTCAGCCATCAGGACGCTCAAGCAAATGGGAGGGATATTCACTCCGTCATTTTTTGGGCCTGGATCGAACGTTTCCGCGGGATAGTTGGTGGCGTGGACCCCTGAATTTCATCTTGGCTTGAACTAATCTACGTTCAAATTTCTTTGTGATCATACCCCCGATACATAATAGCTCACGGAACGATTGTCTTGCCAAGAGATGAAACAGTCAGACCTTATATGGCTTTTCAACACTTAGGGAAGCTTCACCTATACATTCTGACAATTGCGGCACTTATTCAGCAGCATTCCGCTTCCAACAGGTTTAAATTAGGCGCTGACCAGTTTTTGTCAGCCCTCCACCTATTTGCTACCAAGTCCCGCGTATTGCTTATTGTTACGTAAAGGAGTGCATGTAGAACTAAACCTTAAACGCGAATACACTAGTGGTGTTCCGCAATATGAGTTCAGCGATCGAGTTAGTCTGGTAGAATCGAAGGTATCCCAAATCACACTGGTGCACAGCGTCTAGCCATCCTCCGGCATCCCATCGCTGTACCAGTCAACAATAGCCCCTTCTCCTACATGGCTCCAAGGCAATTGCCAGGCTCTTAGTCCTCATCCGAGTATACGGTGACAACAGCAGCGGTGTAACCCCAGCAGCTGCAAGCCGAGGCATAGGCAGAGGCGGCTGGTGCAGGGGTCGTGCAATCGGTGGCATAAGCCGGCAAGGTGCCACTGACGGTGTAAGCCGGGTAGTCTCCGTCATCGTCAATGACAACGGTGGCAGTTTGGAAGGCCGCGCAGTCCGACTGGCGGACTGTCTGAGGCGGCATCTTCCCCGACCGAGTGCCTGTGATCTGTCGAGCGCAGTTGTTGGCGTTGCACTTGTCATTGTCCGGCGTCTGACGCTTCAGGCTGTCGGGGACGGCCACGGCGATGGCAGCAAACATGGTGGTGAGGATAATGGAGCACTTCATCTTGTTTTACCGAAGGGAGTTATTTGAACGTTTCAACAATATTCGTTGAAAGGTGAAGGGATATGGATATTGATTCTGGAGGGTAGTGGTTCTGAACGAGGTAGGTATTGAGTCAGTCTGAGGATGCCAAGAGCTTGGTGAGAGTGTGCGACGGGGGCATACTTATATACTCCTTCGAACTCCTCTCGGTCGTCTCTTTCCTTCTGCCTACCTTCGGCGTAGCCTGACCTCGTGGTAACTAGAGACGCCTACGGCGAAGCCCCGATGCCATGCCCCTCTCTTTCTTGCAATACGAGCCCATCGGTGAAGGTTTCCTTTGCTAACTCAAACTCCTAATGCCTAGCCTATCCAATCCGGGAGAGCACAAGAGGGTATCACAAAGCTAGTTTCCACGCCACATGATCGAACGGCTGAAAAGGAAGCCGACCTAGTTAGCGCCACGTGTCTAACCTGCTGAAAACAAAGTTGGCCTTGCTTCGCTATTCCCTCCACGTAGGTAGAGTTTTCCGGCTTCAAGACGGAAGAATCCGAGTATTGTCGCAAGCCATGCATATTGGAGGCTGTTCTAGACCTTTAGCCTGCCTGAAATGTTTCCAAAGAGTGACGTCTACAATAACTCATGCGGCACGTGTATAATCTGGCCAGTTATATGCCGGCAGGAAGCATCTAAGCAAATTGGCACTTGATATTATAGTGGGTGTGCCGAAGCACAGGCGGGGTCGTCAATATATAAATAATGGTTGTTGGGTAGTATTACGAGATCTCGGTACTGTAAAACAAACAAACGTAAAAACAACTGGGTAAAAGGTCCTCTGTATTGGTATATGTCTAGATGTGTGTTCTCTAAGCTAAGTTTACTGCTCGAAAAAGCCCCTAAATGGCCCTCAGCCGATCATGTGATCTTCCACACTGGATCGGCTGTGGTCCAATCAGAGCTCGTCAGAGCTCTGGATCCTCCATACTGGATCGAGCAGCGCTACGAACCCACGATCCAACAATGGTCACATTAAATAACAGATTTCTTATCCCGCATACCAGTTCTCTCTTATGCCAGACGCTCATTATCTGCTTCGTGTAGCTGTACGACGAAATTCTTTACCGGTGAGGGTTTAGAAGGATTACTTCGGCGGGCTGCAAGTCCCAAGATCTAGAAGCCATAAATGGAGTGAGCAGATTTAAAGCCAATTCTGGGGTGATTGAGATAGCAAAAGCTATGTGTACTCGAACCTGACTGGTCAACACCCGAGGCAACTAGTCTTAGAGGCCTTGGCAATTGTGTTTGTGGCTAATGTAGCTGGGATGGGCGAGTCTTGGCAGTGGAGGTGTTGAATCTATACAAGGAGGCGCCTGTCCTAATTATATGAACTGCTTGCTTGAGGTTAATAAGACTGCTGGTATTATTGGGCAGGCTGTAGTTGGAATAGGGGATAGAGTTTTTCTCTATATTTTTGGTGAAGCATGTAATAGTATATAGGCTGGCTTTTTTCTGGTTAATTGTAAATTAATATTGGCTATATCTGGCTCTGGTTGTCTTTAATTACTTATTGCTGGACCTTGACAAAAGTTGCAGCTGTTGGTTTGTTTTGCTCAACTGTATAGGATTGAAACTTTAAGTTGCTGAAGGAATGAAAAAATTTAATGGTTGTGGTTGAACTGGTTGTATAGGTGGTATCAGTGTCAGAGCTAAGTGATTCGTGATGGGGGAGGCGCTGGCTGCAATATAATCAATGGTACGATGAAAAAAATCATGATGTTATTCTTGCTCGATATTGAACCTTCGTTGTGTACGCTGTATGTCTCGGGATTGAACTAGAGAATGGACAGGCCATACGAAGGGTGTCGCGCGGTAGCTGATCACCATTCTACTGTTGTTCTTTGCGGTCCTCTTCCTCTCCGCTCTCCTCCTCTTCCGGGTCCTTTCCGTCCTTTCTGAGGTCACCAGTGCCATCGCTAGCCTGTCGCTTTCGCTTTCGAGAGCCCTCCGGTGCTTGATTCTTCTGCGAACCCAACTGCGTATCCGCTGGTTGGCCTGAGGTACCCGCAGCATTGTCCTGCCAGCTCGCTACCTTCCGACTCGACTCTAAGAAGCGCTCATTGTATACTCTGGGAATTACATGTGCTGGAAGGGCACAAACCCCGTTCACAGATGTCCTCCAATCGGGGAGCACCGGATTCCATGGGTTTTGTTACCTTTTTAACGTATTCAAGATGAGCGGAGTTGGCCCGGAGGTGGATTTAATATCTCACCACTGACAACCGGCGAGACTCCTACAGCGCCACAGCCTGATTTACTCTATTTGGTTAGCGTATGGACGCACATGCGTCTTTTCTGCAGGAATTGAATTCTGTTACGGGAGCCTTCCCCTGTGCCCATGCCCAATAAGTTCCCGCTGCTGGGCATACATGACGATGAATCAGACGAGCATGCCAATCAACATCAGCCATATCGCAGCTCACCTCCAGTCCTCGACGCAATTACGTCTTCAATGCACTTCTCATGCCGCAATCTGCCATTTTAACTGACTTCATCGCCCAATTAGATACTGTAAACACACGGCCACGTTAATTTGCGGGAGTTGGTCACACCATTGAGGGAAGCGGTGTGACACACCGGGGCCTTAGACCGATATTCGATCGCTTAGACACTAGGTCGCAATTGCGTCCTAACGCAAATATAAATAGAGAGGATGAAATGATTCTCTGAAGGTCGGAGGGATAAGTGTGTAGCTGCTTAGGCAGATAGATAAACTATTGAGGCGCCTGGAGCTGCGCCGAGCCGGACTTGCGAGGCCACGTTCTACACAACTTCAGACACAATCCAAGCCAGCGTTACTTGTTGCCCAAAACCGTGTCCCGGCATATTATTACAGTCAAAAAGACTAGTTCGCATTGTTCTCGATCAATGCGAGTTGCCGTCCCAGGTGTGTAAATAGAGATGTTTCGGCAATCACCTTACCCAAGGTACCAAGGTAGTGAAACATGGCCAAGCATGCCCGCCGTCTTGACGGAACAAGAGCAAATATCCGGATGTTATGGTGTTTTTCAGCCTGGGTGGGTTGGGACAGCATTTACTATAAATTTGTCGTATTGTGGAAGGAAGGGTCAGGTGTCAACGCGAACAAAAAACATGCTACCAAGATCTTCATCGCGAGGAGGCCTCGCCACCGGATCGCCAGCTTGCGGCATGTGGATGGGCCGTGTGGGCTGAGCTATGTCGCAAAATTGCACATGATTTAATTCACCGAGTTTGGGGTGGTCTCTGCTTCAAGGCAAACCTTGCCCGAAGTTGCCGTTATCGCTTTGGCTCACAGGCAAGATAGTCAGGCTAGGCTTCGGGGGCGAAATGAAGATCGACTAACTGTCGCTTGCCTCTCGCCGGTCCGGTGCTCCCCGATTGGAGGATGGGTCTACGACATACTTGATAAGTGATACTCCTGCCGAACTAACCAAGAGCACATGTGTACATTTCGTTGGGGGCTGGCCTCCCCTAGCGCTACAGTTTAGGCCCGTTTGCGAACAAGGAACCATAATGACTTCACGCGTGTTTCGCTACAGGCCAACTTTACCGATACACACATTTCATTTCACAGAAATATCATACCAGCCTTGGCTTCTACGTACATCAACACCTAGAATGACGCGCAAGGCTGGTAGCACACAATCGGGCCCAAGATCGTGGATACAGCTTTATTCAAGTTGCTGTTAATACCCTAGATTATGAGGCTATATTAAATGTTATTTAAAGCGTTTTGTGCCCCAAGGGCATCTCCTTGGTTGATCCAATCCAGCTGAAGGGGGAATCGTGTTAGTATAATTCCTGTGGTATAGAGTGATGCGGCTTAGGGGTCTTACAAGGATGAAGTTTGGCACTCTGCCATACTCGCCGAGGCAAATATCGGCTTGAGCCACGATGGAGGAAACCGAATTGGTGGTCGAGGCGTCGATCTGGTCTGGGATTTTGATGCCCAGAATATCGTAATCTAGGAAGTGATTCACAATGGACATGCGCCCA
The DNA here is from genome assembly GCA_021432635.1 of Thozetella sp. PMI_491. Lineage (NCBI taxonomy): Eukaryota > Fungi > Ascomycota > Sordariomycetes > Chaetosphaeriales > Chaetosphaeriaceae > Thozetella > Thozetella sp. PMI_491. The sequence goes on from MU270087.1 coordinate 260,534, forward strand.
TTGGCGCTCGCACCCGACGGTCGGTCAATGGTGCACTCTGGGAAGGTCTTGTCCGTGGTGTCGTAGGGGGTCTCAAAGAAGTAGCTGCCGAATTCGTCCAATATGTACGAGACCTGGCTTGTGTCGGCGTGGTAATCTACGAGACAGTTGATAAGCAAGGGCTAGCGCCGCAGAAAGTAGGCTAAGAGACACGAGAGGGGGGGGGGGGGGGGGGGGGGGGGGGGGGGGGGGGGGGGGGGGGGGGGGGGGGGGGGGGGGGGGGGGGGGGGGGGGGGGGGGGGGGGGGGGGGGGAGCGCGGATCATGAACGTACCCATGAAGACGACCAGTCTCTTGCCCGAGTCGATCATGGATTGCAGAGTTGGCCACTCGTCCAAGGCCAGGGTCGAGCCAGGAGAATAGGCGTACTCATCAAGCCCAACGGCCTCGAAGACACTCGCGTACTGCGTGACGGCTATGGAGTCCCCATTGGTGAGGAGCAGGGTGACGACCTCATTCGGGTTGCTATCCATCCAGGTCTTGATCGGGGTCAAGTAGCTCTCCAGGGAGCCGGCATCGAGCTCGAGGCAGCTGGTGTGGCACATCTCGATCCCGCCGTCCTTGCTGTGCGTCTGGGCCTGGAGGAAGCGAACGCCCATGCTGAGGACGTCGCTGGCCGACTTGTACTGATTGTCGGTCGGCAGGATGCCCACGAAGGCGCTGTCGTGGGCGCCGACATAGGTGACGTTGCTGTAGCGCCGGGAGCAAAGGGCGTCGTTGCCGTTGCACGCAGCAGCAGCGCCCTGGCCAAACACGGTGAGCCCGAGCAGGGCAACGGTGAGGAGAGGGCCGAGCATGGCTGGAGCACGTTTGTCGTGCTTGCTGGACCGGCGCGTCGCTTGCAATTGGCGGAGGGAACGGGAGGGATCCACCGGACGAGCTGCCAAGCTGTTGTTGACGAGACGGGCAGGACGACTATTTATCGATCTACCGGGCGATCTAGATTCAGGCTTGGCATTCGGCCCGGAGGCGTTGCGACGTGCATGGCAGCAACCCCAGAGTCGCAGCGCCAACAAAACGGGGGGGGGTCGAGGGGCCACTAGGAGTGGTCAGCCGCGCCACGTCCAAAGGGGGTGGCGGTACTATGTATATCGAACAAGCAATCCTCCTGACGTGTAATACTACATAGTAGGGTACTACTCCGTAAGGAACTGGGAAGGAGGCGGGAGTCGGTGACAAAAGGAGCAGTGCAGGCCGCGCTCTCCCCTCTGCCAGTGTCCACGTACCCGTGGCAATGTGCAGGGGTGGGATAGGGTCATTAAGCTCGGGTACCTTAGTCAAGGACAAGAGTGTTCGGAGCCTATTGGCTGGCCGACCCCGCATCATAGCCAGATCCCCTTTCCCGCCCCACCTGCATAGAACGTTAGCGCCTGGAGAGGGAGGCTTTGGAGGGCTCCGGAGTGGCTGGCGCATCACATCTGACAAGGAGTAGGCGCCATTGTTATCCTCCATCCCTCTCCAATGGGGTAACGGTGTTTGCCGTGTCTGGTCACTCTAACGAGTAATACCAGAGAGGATGGTGTGCCTTCCCCCGCCCCACCCCCTCTCCTCCACCTCGGGATGCCCCCTTTTCGGTCGACCGAATGCTGTGCCAAAATTGAGAAAGCGGCCGCCACGCCGAACAATCGCCTTGTCTGTCTAAAATAACCACCCTTTACAAGTTATAACCTGGTCTGGCCTGCAGCACGTAACAGCTGGACCACCGCCTTGTGCCCTTTCTCCTCGGCAAATGATAGCGGCGTCTGGCCATCAAGACCACCCTTTATATTTATATCGACGAGGCCTGTGGCTAGTAGCAACTTGACGATCTCCTCGTGCCCGTTCGCGGCGGCCCATAGCAGCGGCGTTTGGTTATGATCGTCCTTCGCATCGACCTCGACTTGGCCTGTAGCTAATAACAGCTTGACGACTGCCTCGTGGCCATTTCCGGCAGCCCATGACAATGGTGTCCGACCAAAATTACTCTTTGTATCAATCTCAACCTGGCCGGTGGCTAGTAAGAGCCTGAAGACCGCCTCTTGGCCGCTTCCGGCGGCCCATGACAGCAGTGTCCGACCAGATTTGTTCTTGGTACCGACCTCGACCCGGCCGGTAGCTAGTAATAGCTTGACAATTGCATCATGGCCTTTCGTAGCCGCCCATGACAGCGGTGTCTGCCCGTAATTGTCCTTGATATCGATGTTGAACTGGTTCGTAGAAAGTAACAGCTTGACGGTTGACTCGTTTCCATTCCCGGCAGCCCATGAAAGCAACGGCCGGTCACGTTTGTTCTTTGCATTGACCTCAACCCGGCCAGTAGCTAGTAACAGCCTGACGACCGCCTCGTGGCGGTTCGCCACGGCCCATAACAGCGGTGTCTGGCCATAAATGTCCTTTATACCGACCTCGATTGGGCCCGTGGCTAGTAACAGCTTGACGATTGCCTCGTGGCCGTTCATGGCGGCCCAGGACAGCGGCGTCCGGCCAGAATGATCTTCCATATTGATTTTTATCCGGGCGGTTTGACTTGTGCTTTAAAGGATCGCCTCTAAAAGGCCCAGCAGTCGATATATTGATGCCACATGTATCAGTGTGGTCCCTCCTGGCGGACGGTGATTGGAATATGGATCTACCAAATTATACAGATGTGTCCATACCTCCACAAAGTTTGTCATTCAGACAACTGCGGCTGTAGCGGCCAGTGCCCGCCTGCCAATGCCTTGGCAACCAATCACATCAGAATCACTGCCGTTTCGAAGACACCCGGTCGGCACCTAGCCTTCAGAGTAAGACGATTGGGAGAGTTCCATCCAATTTGCTATCAGTATCAAACGCTTCTCGTGACACCATACAGGTATACAGACGTACCTAGTTCTACGGTAATTTGGCTTGCGAGGCGATAATTTAGAGAGGATAATATAGCAGCGATATCCAGTTGGGCTGAGAAACGCGATCGTCGTATAGAAACCACCAAATCAGACCAGGAGATCTCGTGCGATGATGTGGTGTCCCAGGGCAATGCGAACGCTTATTCTATTCTCATGCAAAATCTTCATGCTCATCGCCCTCATCCTGGAGCTGCTGGAGAACTACCTGGCCGACGTGCATGACTACGATAAAGTATCCGACGACCACCTATGCCACATGATCTATAACACCCGCACTAATGATGAGTGTGACCGCGTGCAGGCCTACTCGAATGGCAGTCATACCGACTTTGGCAATCTTTGCTGTTTTCGCAGCACGTCGCGGGCCTGCAGATCCGCACTCCTGAGGGGGAATGGAAGTACGTACGGCCGGTAGATGGCGGAATTGCCTGCAACGCGGCCGACACGCTCACTTTCCTGACCAACGGTACATGCATTTGCCCTCCTTCCTGCTCATCACCTAAGCCGTCAACTCATATCGATATCCGAGAACGGGGCGCTGACCTGCCATGGTAGGGTCCATCAAATCCACTATCCACCGTGTTGTGAAGCCGCCCCAGGACCAGATCCATGTTTCTCGGCTAGGGCTACTCTATTTCAGTCGACCCGAAGACTTCACCCCAATGAAGGCAGTCCCATCGCCCCTGCTGGACAGACTGGGGCTTATGTCTGAAGAGGGCAAAGACCCCAGCAAGCCGACTGTCAGCGGGACAGAGTATGTGCCGGCTAGAGTCAAAGATGGTCCACTATAAACCCGTGCTTGATAAGTGCGCTGGGACCTCTTTCAAGTTCGGAGGACTGAAGGCGCAGAACCGCTACGAATGACGGCGCCTGGGACGTCCAAAGTACATGGTGGATAGCATTTTGGACGGATTTAATCAACTATACAGCCCTTCGACCTTACGGCCCTGCAGAAAAGGGCGATGGGAATTCAAGCTTTGACCTTTGCAGATATCTGGAACCTATCAAGAAATCCCACCAACGCCGTATACTCCTCCGCTAATTACTTGCATGTAACACCGCCCTGTACCTATACAAGACCAAAGGGGCCGAACCCTGCACCAGCCCACTCATTTGTAATTCATCGTAGCAGCCCGCTTAGACATTATATCCATTGGATGGCGAACATAAATGCTCTCTGAAAGGGTATACTGTCGCTGTAAAAAGAGAAGTTGGGCAGATTCCGGGGCAACCGGAACCCCTCCTCCTTCCCACTGATCAGTCCAACTATCAGCTCCGGTTGTTGATCTATGGCTGGAAGTCGAGTGTAGAGGCAGGACAGAGCCGGGGGACGTGGGGTCACGATGTCGAGCGGAGCTTCTTGCAACCTGATTCCATGGTTCTTTAAGATTCGTGCTGCCCCGGGTGGTATGAACTGAGCGACATCAACGCACCTTGGGTTGTCGGCGACGGAGCCAAGCGAATAAAACCACCATTGACGGCGGGAGGGCCACGAAGAGGCCTAAAATGGTCACAATGGCTTCGACGGAGAGTTCCATGATGATGAGACCAAGACTGCTGTTGACATATGCAGTCATGTAGAGGGGTTATACTAAAACACGATAGGGCGGGCGAGAAGAGTGGAAGTGCTGGGCTAAGCTCGACTGAAAGGACTGCTCCCAGTACTCGTTCATGGGATTGCCATGTACACTCCCAAAGTCTGAGGTTATCGTAGAGCAGGAAACGAGGTCGTGTTGCCTCTCTTATATGATTTCATGGTATCAACTCTGGCCCTGCGCGGACGAGGCTTGGTGTACTTGGGTACGAGCGAAGTACGTACCCCGCCAAGCCCGACCCACCTTCTGGTTAGTTCTAAATGACCCACACCGTTACATCACAAGGTTGAATCACGTAGTCAAAAATGCCCCCCCCAATAATTGTGGTGATTGGAGGGGGGGCATGGGCCCCGCGCATGCCATGTCGAACGTCCGGACTTGGATTGCAGATATCTGGTTGAAACTGTGGTGCCTTCACTATCATAGGCAAACCCCCCCGCCCGCTGGAGGATGGGCATAGATGGCAGGCAAGCGGGTGACAAAAAAAGAGGGACTGCAAAATCCCCCTTTCCCACTAAAATCCAAGCACCTCATCAAAGGAGGCCTTGTAATCATTCCAATGTTATAAACGAAAAAAAAAGCTATTATCAGCACGGAATTTTATCTCAAGGTTTGAATTAGTAATAATATTTTCTTGGATTTTTCTAGGAATTTTAAATGTTTATTCTACTGAGATAGCTGGCGTTAAAGATTGTGGTATTTCTGCAGCCCCTCTTTTTTTGTCACCCGCTTGGTAGGATAAGGCACGGTAACTTCTCTCTGGAAACTAGGCCATATGGGTATAAGTCGGCGTGGTGCCTCGTGTAGGTAGTACGTAGGGCCGCCTGGTCTGGGTTGGGATCAGGTTGGATCAGGTTGGTTCGTTTTGGAGGGGTGGGGGGAGCTGGTCGCCTAGTGCGCTATCCCACTATCCCACCTGTGCGACCGGTCGGTACCTCGCATTACCTTTGGGACTTGATCCATGCCCGCCTAGCAAGGACCTATCTAGTCAAGGGTAGCTCGCAGCGGGAGGCCAGTTTAGAGGTGGCATTGTGAAGGGATGGGCATGGAAGGGGGGCCCGCAGAGGATGTGTGGGCGGTGGCGAGCGAGGAGCGAAGCCTGTCGGAAAAAATAAAGAACAAACATGGCATTCCAAGCCCATGCCGGCGGTGCTCGAGCAGGCCCGGCGCCGGCCCATGTGATTGGCCACCTGCTCGCTCGGCACGGCCCCTCGAACCCGTAGTAGTTCCCGAGTGCCACAGGAAGCCTAGTCAGTAGACAGACAAAGAAATGGAGGAGCTCCCAGTAAACAAAAAGATGATGGGGAGCCCCTTTCCAGCTATGGGCCCATTGTAGCGACCCAGGGCAGGGCCTTAATACCTCATGTACCTAGGCATCCCCCGTTACCACAGTATTCCATACCTCGCCTGTGCAATGTCCTTCCGTCAGGTCGGGTGTAACCAGGCAAAATTCCCCTGTCCTAGGCAAATAGTTCCAAGTATGGACATTCTCTGCATACGCTACTTTTCATCTGATCAGTAAATTTGCAACGCTATTCAAGGATATTCTATGGGATAATCAGCTGCTAGAAACCACTCCCTTGTCTACCTTTTATCAACACTATGCATAGACGCCATCGTAGCCTAAGTAGCTGCCCCTACCCATCTACCGCTAGCAACGTTATTCAAGAAACACCATCATAGGCTAATTAGCTGCCCCTCCCCTGTCTGCAGCTACAAGCCTTGACACAAAGACACACAGGCGGAGACGCTATCATCCTGTCAAGGTCGACTCGCAATTAGCTCCTAGCGACTACGCAGCCTATAGAGGTAACTGTTGCAAAAGGATGCCAAACGCTCTTCACGGTAAGTTCCGAGACGCGACCGGGTATTCAGCTCATCAAGCCACCCCAGGCTTCACCCTCTCGCCTGAACCCCCTCGGGCAGGATATTCCATTGCAGCTCATCGTCTAGCAGCTCAGACATCTTGGCCCATGCCTCCCGGATTCTTGCCACCTTGGCTTGGTCCCTCGGCACGATATCTGCGTCGAAGTCCTTCGGCCAGGACGCCAAGCCGTCTGTGTTGTCGTTGAAGCCCGGTACAACCTCCCTGCCCGTGGCTTTGTCCAGGGGCCTGCGGAACTCGAACGCCCAGAGCAGGCGCGAGATGGCAAGGAACAGAGACCGGTCAGCAATGTGCATGCCGGGGCATACCCGACGTCCTGCGCCAAAGGAAAAGTGGTCGCGCTTGGCAACATCTGAATTGTTGGCCGCTTCGGCAGAGGTCTGCTCGTCCAGTGCCCAGCGAGTCGGGTCAAACACCTCTGGGTTCGGGTACCGCTCCGGGTCATTGTTCAGAGCCCTAGATATCATAGCGTCAGGACATCGTTCTCAGCGGGTTCGGACGGCCCAGCCACGCGGGACTCACCAGACGTTACACATGACCTGAGCTCCTTTGGGAATCTTGTACCCGAGATACTCGTCGTCGCGGATAATGGCATGGGGTATGCCCAGGATGACGGGCGGCATCGTCCGCAAGCTCTCCTTCATGCATCCTCGGATGTACGGCAGATTCGGAAGGTCGTCTAGCTCTGGCAGGCGTTTACCACAAACCCGGTCGAGCTCTTCTTGAGCAGTCCTGGCGACTTCAGGAAAGCACAACATAGCGCGCACGAACCCAGTGAGAGTAGAGGCCGTGGTGTCAGAGCCCGCCTCCAGGAGTGTGCCACTGGTGTAACAAGCAATCGCATCCGAGAAACCTTCTTCCTCTTGAGCTTGGATGAGGTCAACGCAAAAGCAAGGCTGCAAGCTGGCATTAGTGTCTGTCTCGCAAGGTCGGAGGTAACATCGCTTTTCCTACCTTTGCTGCGCCCTTCTTGACCTTTTCCCTTATGTTGTCGTAGTGTTCCATGTACAGCTTGAGCTCCTCTTTATGAAGCTTCCGGGCGTGCTTCCTCATGGGGATCACGGCGTCAGGGAGATATCGGAGCAGCGGGAAGCAGTCGAGTGCTTGCGCGATTGGCGACACTGAGATCCGGCAGAACTCTTCGAAGCCCTGGCCGCTGGTCAGAATGCAAAGACCTTGAGATGCTCTGCTACAAACTCAACCCCTACCTCGATCAGCTGCATCAACTTCGGCTCGTCATGGTAGGGTGTGCGGAAGCCAAAGACGATCTGAGTGGTCAGGGATGATGTGTAGCGCCGTATGTGCGCCTTGAACAGTTCAGGCCGCTCAACAAAATCCAACAGAAGCCGCTTATTCTCGAGGTCTTGGTAGGCCACATAAGTGCGTGCTGCGTTGATGTTGAGGCTGTTGTGGACAATTTTGCGCGTTGTCCGCCACATATCGCCGTACTCCTGCGCCGTAAATCAGTCTCCATCAAACGTTGGCTAGTCCCTGGCGACATACCATGAGCACCATGCGGGCATCCCCACTCAGGAGGCGTGCGAGATACATCTCGGGCCGCGAAGAATAGTAGGCGCTACGCTTGTCCAGCAAATCCTTGACGGTATGCTGACCAGACAGCACGATTGTCGTCTTCGTCCCCAACATAAGCGAGTATATGGCGCCGTACTCCCTGGACCAGCGGCGGAACTGCCCGTGGATGTCAGCCTCGGGCATGAGATGGATGTTGCCGAGCACGGGGACGGTGGGCGGTCCCGGTGGGTAGTTCGCCGGCCGCCTTCCGATCTGGCTGAGCCAGTACAGCGCGGCGAGGCAGGCCGACGCCGCGGTGAGCAGCAGGACTGGCGACAGAGCCATGGTGACGATCACGAGTGGTGTAGACACGGTCTAGATGCGGGGCTGTGAGGGTGGCCCCGGGCGACAGTCGTCGTCAGCGGCGGGAGCTGAATATATACGGCCAGGGTTGCTTCTGGTCACCACGCGAACGCCAGCCAAGACCCTTGCTCGCCGGCCGTGTTTGCCTAAACGGTCCCCTATCGCACGAGTAAAACGGCCTGCAGAGGCTCACGGAAGCGGATCCTCGGCATTAGCTTGCATTTCGATCTGGCCGTCAGCAAATAACGAAGACGCTCCCCCACTATTTCGGATCTCGGTTTTGAGATTGAAACCTCGAACAAGGCAAGCTCCTCGCGAGGCCCAAAGGTTACGGCCCCCATATTTTGGACTTGTCCAACAGATCCGCTCCGCTATTTTCAGCCCTGGGGGAGCGCTAATTGTATTTATCAACAGCCCTACTGGCCCGTTTAAAATCTCTAAGAGGCATGGTCGATCGCGTTATTCCCGGAGCTCGATCCTGGAGCTCGATCGACTACTCGTCAGCCTCGGCTAACATCATTGTAATGAAGACACTCGACAATGCAAGCGTGGTTGGGTATCCCACTCACGCATCTCTCGGTAAGAACACAAACCGATCCCAAAGTGGCAAAAGTGTACTCATGCTTGCTACATGGAGGCATTGTTGCACGAAGTTGATGATCCTCTATCTTATCGCATGTAGGCCTCAGCACAGAGGCAACACGACGCAGTTGCTCAGACGGTAGATTTTCTTGGTTAATTGGAATATAAACCATGAGAGACCAAAGTCTCTGTAAAAGGAGGGTGTTAGAAGTAGACATCAACTTCACAGAAAAGATTCCTCCTAGGTTATGGGGCACAGTGGGGTGAAAGGAATGGCATCTAGGGCAGCGCTACCCTAGTAAATGAGCACCCAATGTGTGCCTATCCTAGTAGGAACCCTTCTACCTAGACCATAGCCTTGCTGAAAATTTACCGCACCTCTTCCCCGTAGCAGAATGAGATGTAGGCAAATCGATCCATTTGCGGAGAGAATTGAACACAAGGCCCGTACAAACATGCTTACTTGAGCTCTAAGGATAAGAAGTTAGCATCCCGCTCATGTAGCATAACATGAGGAAACTACAGAATAACGATCGTTACTTGCCTTTCTGGTTATCCTGAGCCAGGAACTGCACAACACAGCGTCTGACAGCTTCATTGCACTTACATCCCGAAGGGCAGTCGTCGTCTTGGTAACAGATTCCACCGCAGTCTTGATAGACATCCCCGAAGGGCGAGATCATCGTCCACGGCTTGGAAATCTTGCTGGATGAGCCTGCCTTCAAGGCCGAGTCATCCTGATCGACCACAAAATGAACATCTACACTCATTGTTAGTAAGGGTATTTTCAACAGAAGAATTCTAAACTATAGAGCCCTCCTCAGTTCATCCGCATGAATGAATTCATACCAATTGCCGACGCCGTAGCAGTGGCCACAAAAGCAAATATCCCGATGGTCTTGCAGAACTGCATGATGATGGAAGATACCGCAACGGTGACTAGTGAAAGTTTGAGTTGGTCTTAGCTAGCTGGTGGTTTCGATTCAGGAAAGTAGTGAATGAAGCAAAGAGCAAGGACTGCGCAGTCTCGGCTTCGTTTTATATTTAAATACTGTTCAGACCATAATATCGTCACAGCGTGTAGGCTCCCTGCTTACCCCACTCGCGTTCATCTCTCGCTGTGTGATGGGTATCTGAGCGTATCCCAATCTGTTAGGTAGCTTATTTCAAGCAAGAGTTGCGAAATACTAGTTTCAGGTTCTACTGTACTAGATTTCACAAATATTTGCAACACGGAAATGCAGGCACAATTTAGATCTGTACCCCTCTAAGACGAGAACTGTCGAGACGGGCAAGAGAGGGCAAAGGCTGTACTCCTTGTATTACTTTGACTTTAAGTGCTATTTGCTAGCTATGAAACAGCATACTCCCATTGGATGCCGTGCACTCATCGAGTACCACCTAATCTTTCTACAGTTTGACGCCGATGATGTTGTTGACCTTGATGGCCTGCTTGACTTGACGTATTTTCCCGGTGATTGCAATAAAGTCGTCGTCGATTCAGTTTCACACCGAGAGACATCGAGATTAAATCTGCATGCAGCGAAACATCCGATTTTGGCATCAACTGCCGAAGATTTTGCAAGGTTCGTCCACGGGTAGATACGTAGAGCCTACAAGCAGTTTGCGCAATGCCAAAATCGTTGGTATGCATCGCAGTAGGGTAGATTTCGCTAGTCAAACCGTCAGGGCTACGTTGTACGAGGCATGTAGCCGGCAGGGCGTGCCATAAGTAAAGATTGAACATGGCTGGCCGTTGAGTTACAAGTAGGCTTCGATAAGTCGCTCTACCCATGGCATAGGTAATAGGATCATCAATGCCCGTCGTTAAACATGATTCGGATGACCATCCATGGGTGTGGTTTCTTCGAGAAACTTGTCCTACTCGCGCCGGGACTGATGTTGGACTATAGGGTCTTGATACTCTCCTAGTTCGCCTTGTGACACCGACATCTCAAATTGTACCAATCGCATTACACCAGCTGCTGCCGAGATGACCTCAAAGGAATTGGAAAGTCCAGGTTATGCTGACCACGGGCCCGTGCGACGGCTAGGAATGTCATGTGGCCGGAATGCCTCCTCAACTGCCAATTCTTGCTCGCTCAAACCCCTTACACAAATTGTATAGCACATGTTGCCAATGTTGTTGAGTTTGCGTGCTCGAGCATACTATTTGTCTCTACACCCTTTCCCGGGGCGGCCCAAGAATATCATGACGGTTTCCTGGGCCTTGAATACCGTATTTACTCGGGCAGAAGAAGGTGGACTTCTGTATCTCATCACCAACACAAATTCTCTTTGGTCTGGCATATGCGAAGAGTTGATGTCTAAAGCTTCCAGTCAGCTTTCCCTTAGCCACCTCAAGATGGAGGGAAAGCAGATGCATCCTGTTGGATTCGACCCGGGGCCTGAGGATAAAATCTTACTAACCCCTAAAGTCGTGAAGAGCGAAAACCTAGAAAGCTCGATTTTCGAGGGAGCCTCAGGCTCTATCAGGCGGCGGGCCAGCCGCGTCTGTAAGTTGTAGTGCTCGCCATATGTAAACTCGCCGTCGAAGGGGCACATAGTGGCCTTGCATAGCCAGTTTTGCGAGATTTAGTCAACTTTCTTGTGGGCACACGGGCTGACTGTGTCTGATGTTTCATCTTTTTGGGTTTGGACTTCGGCCACGTCGGTTGTAGATGAAGGTGGCGTTTGACGCTATGGAGCCATGCTTGGATGGTATCCGAAGTAGTATTGTAACGAGTGAAGTGGGGCTCACTAAAAGAGACGTATTCATGCTTAACATAGGGTGAATTCATGGTATTCGATGGAGAGAAGGCGGTTTGCTGTGCTTACCGACAGGTGTAATCTCAAGGGAGTGGACGCAGGGTTCGCGTGGGTTTGATATATATAAATATGTAGTCGCGGAAGAGCTGGTAGACCCGAGCTGACGAATATGCGACCTAGGAATGCAACTTCTGGAATAGGGAGGAGTGACACGGGCTTGCCGTGAGCCACCTATGGGGGCGCTATGCATGTTTCATTCAGCCGTGAGAGGCCAGGGCCCAAATATTCTACAAAATAGACTGATTTGCGCCAGTGAGCTAGAGTTCGAAAGAGGAATGGAAACTCCAATATGGTTCAATACTTCTGTTCTCTGGGCACGTCTGGCCCACGGCTGACCCGCGAGATTGTTTCAGCTTTATTCAGCTATCTCAGCTTAAGTGCGACATTCGGGTTGCTTTAGGCAATGGGCGGGCATTCTAGTCAGTTTCGAGGCAGCCGGAAGTTCTAGAACAATGAGCGAACGGCTGACTACCCAAGGTAATGATTCTAGCTCCGTCTATGGAAAGATTTATTTGCCCTTCTAGTACTAACTATAGTAGCCTCTATAGTCTATACAACCATATGCCATTAGCTTTGACTAGCGGGAGTTTACGCCACGGCCATTCTTAGCCTATCACTTCGCAGCCTTCATTGGGAAACATACATCGTTTTACTACTATTCTGCAGCTTCTCGTCTCTTCTATGTCCCAGTTGATATGTCAGTAATCCCGAATGCTTTACCGACCTTCGTGGTAGCAACCATGGGGCCCTCCTACAGCTAGCGACATTGAGAAGTCCAGCCATCATTTAGGAGAAAAAGAAGGTGGCCGCGGTTCATGATGCAAAGTACATTGGCAAAATAAGGGTAGGTTATTGGCAGCTCATTGGACTGGGATGGCTTAGGGAGTAGCATGGAGGGATTTCGCTCTAGCCGAATGCGCTGCTCGGACATCACAACTTTCACGAGCCCGTCTTGGCGAGGACCGAGGCCGCCATCGTGATCCTTCCGTAAAGCCCGTCAGAAATGTCATGGAGAGGGATATCGTGACCCAATAAGGAATCAAAGGGGCAAATAAAGATAATTATCGTAGCCAGCGCTGATGCCAGATATATACCTATACCTATCCAATATCCCCACGGCAGCGAAAACGGTGAACGAGGCGGCCCACTCTGCTTTCAGCGTTAACTCAAGCGCCGCACATCCTAGCACAAATCCCTGGTTACTTCCCGTAACCTTAATCTAATTCTCGATTAAGTTACCGACCATTGGCTCCTTATTCTAAATCCTCCTATGCGAGTGTCGAGCCGAATCCCGGGTCTTCGCTCGAAAGCCGCCGTGCGGCATCTTGGCGTTATCGCTAGATCGTCTAGTGTCGCGAAAATGTGCCAACTGTTGAATGGTTCATTTTTCATCTACTAGTGGCTCACTGCCTTGGAGCTGGGCATATAACTCTACAGTAACATCATCCCGCATGAACATAGATACGGTCAGAGAGCCTGTTCCCATAGAAGCTAAGTTATGATCTCCAACATCTCTTTCCATGGCCGTCGCCTCCCGATTTAAGCCATCTTATGGCATTTGATCCCGGCTCCAGGGTTAGAAAAATATAATTATTGGTCTTGGCTACGATGGCGCCGCAGGGGTACCGCTACAAAAAGCCCTAGGATCGAGCCCCCGGTATCGATAATTGCAACCTTGATAAGCACACTGCGACTTCTAGGTCGATCTCGTCACAATATTGTCTTCCTATAAGAACCACGCGCCTAATTCGGGCCTATGGTGTCTAGGCCCTTCCCCTGCCCAGGTGTGGGAGACGGCGTCGCCTCGGAATTGGTTTCCCGGAATGGGTATTGACTGTGGTTGGCCATTATCCAGGCCCTCGTCAAATGGGCTCCTGCAGTGTGACCGTGTGGCTGGACCTTACTTTAATCTATCAATATACCTTTTCCACATGGGGCAGGATACAGGGTTGAGGTATCCCATTATCCCATATTCCGTACTTGTCTTCCTCGGAAGAGCACGACGTTCCTAGTTTGGCCAGCTACTATTGTTTCACGACACGAGCCAGCAGGCTATGACCATAGGGGAGGCATTCCCAAGGCCGCAGAGATGTAGCAAGTATCGTGCAGGCCAGAGGATTATATTTAAACTACCCCCTCGTCGCTTCTTGCATAGCGCCGGTGCTCTCCCTCTCTCTATCTTCGCGTTAGAATAGATAGAACGCCGAGCGTAGTCTCCTTTTCGTTCCTTGCCCCTCCATTCCTTTGAACCAGTTCTGCAGAGTCACTCATTGCCTTCTCTCAGCTAGCTTACCACTACAAGGTTATCATGTTGCGCTATGCTGCTAGTCTGGCGGCCCTCGCGGGCACTGCCCTCGCCATTGGAAGCAAGCGAAGCTTCGCGGTCATGCACTTCACAGGTGGTCCTCTTACTGAGGGTAGAACGGACCCTATGTCAGTCTCCCCATGCTCCTTTATGCCATTTTTGTCAAATATCGGGAGTATTTGAGCTCCTGCTCCTAAGACATGCTCCGGATAACCACAGAAACATCCATTCTAGGATATTACTAACACTCGGGCATGGATAGTGTTAGTCCAGGCGCCGCGTCTGGTCACGTCCACACCGTGATGGGCTCCAGTGCCTTTTCGAATAGTGTTACCGGAGACCAGCTCATGAAGTCGACGTGCACAAACGCCCTGCTCCAGGCCGATAAGAGTGCATACTGGATGCCCAAACTTTACTTCCACGACAAGACCAAGAACACATTCGAGCCTGTCGACCTGTATTATATGAATGCTTACTATTTGTACGTTTCGAGTCTGAACTTCTCCAATGCGCCCCATGCTAACAGAGTGCTCAGCTTCGAGGCTTCGAATGATAAGATCGAGGCGTTCCCTGTCGGATTGCAGATGGTTAGCGGAGACGCGTCCAAGAGGACTCCTCCAGCTACCGGCAACAGCATCCTGGATCCATCCAAAGGTACTATCCAACCCGTCCAGTTCGTCTGCCCACGTAGCAGCTATGACCCGCCGTCATACCCTGTTGGTTCGAACGGCACAACCGCTGGAATCCAGGACACCGGTGACAAGGGTGCCGGTGCCGGCTTCCCCTTTGCCAACTGCGACGCTTTATACTCCCCGCTCCGATACGACCTTCACTTCCCATCGTGCTATGACCCTTCCAAGAGCTTGAGCGACTACAAGAACAACATGGTGTGGCCGACCGATGCCGGTAACGGCAAGCAGGATTGCCCTAAGGGATTCAAGCACGTGCCGCATCTTTTTTACGAGATGTACTGGAATACACCGGCCTTTGCTAGCCGGTGGACCCCCAACCAGGGCTCCCAGCCTTTCGTTCTCGCCAACGGTGATGGCATGGGGTACTCTCTGCATGGCGATTTCATGGCCGCCTGGGACACTACTGTGCTCCAGCATATCATCGACACATGTGATGTTGGCACAGCCGGCATGGACACGTGCCCTGGCAACATTGGCGCCATCACCCCAGGTGGAACTAATTGCAAGGTTTCCAACCCTACCCCGGAGCAGATTACCGGCACCCTCTCCCAACTTCCCGGGAGCAATCCTTTCTTCACCTTCGGCAACGCCGCCAGCGGGACGACCCCGGGCGGTTCAACCACGACCTCGACCTCCAGGCCACCTACTGCGACCCCTAGCTCTCCAGCCACGGGAGGCGGCTCAAGCTATCCGGACATTGCCGGCTACAAGTACGCCGGATGCTTCGCCGACAACGCGCCCGGTCGTACCTTGACCGGCATCCAGTTCGCCAACCCCGGCGGCGCCATCTCGAACACCAAGTGCGTCACCTACTGCAAAGCACAGGGCTATAGCCTGGCTGGCACCGAATACGCGGGACAGTGTTTCTGCGGCAAACAGCTGTCGACCCGGACGGCTCTCGCAGAATCCAAGTGCAGCATGGCGTGCGAAGGCGACGCGACCCAGATCTGCGGCGGCCCCGATGCCCTGTCCGTGTACAGCACGACAGGCACGGCCAAGAGGCACGCTCGTGACTGGGCTCTTTAACTGGAGCTGACCCGAAAGTTCGATTAGTAGATATCGAGATGGATCTACGGTTTCAAGAAAATTATTCTCCTAACGCTCCTCTAAATGTATATACCTTTAGCTTTCATCGCACATATATTTATCGCGCATACACGACGCATAAAGAACAAATATTTACTCAAAAAATCCGATTTCCTTTGCGCCAGATTCGCTTTCCCAGCCCACTAAGGTTCATATGGGCCCCGAGCCCGCTGCCCAGTGAGTAGCTCAGCGTCACCCGTCGCTGTCACGAGATAGATATCTTCATGCCTCACACCGAAGTTCCCCTCGAGGTAGATTCCTGGTTCGTTTGTAAAAACCATTCCGGGATATAGCAAGACCTGGTGGTTCCATTTGTTTAGATATGGCGACTCGTGAGCTATTATCGATCTTGGTGTTACTCTCTGCAGTGTTGTCAGAATAAAGGGGCATACCTTTTATGCCTATGCCATGTCCAACGCGATGGGTGAAACCCGCACCGTACCCGGCGTCTTCGATGACACTTCGAGCGGCAATGTCAATGCTTGCTGCGGTCCGATTGGGCCTGAAGGCTTCCTCGGCAGCCGTCTGGGCATCAAAGACGATCGACCAAACCTTCAGCTTTTCGGCATGCCTCTGCTTGTCATGCGCTGTGAGCCCACGTTCTGTATCGTCAGTAGGAGTGGCTAGGCCAACGATCTGCAGTATCCCATTCCAAACTGGGCCGCTAGATCTAGTGGGAGGGTCGATGAAGAAGCTGCGGCAAATGTCCGAGCTGTATCCAAGGTAATGGGCGCCGACATCTATGAGTATCATGGTCTCATGGGTTAGTTTCTTCCCGCCGGTGATGGCGCCCCCGTGTGGTAGGGCGGCATTCTCATCGAAAAGGACAATGTCGAAGAACAGGCCAAACCCCAGTGAGATTAGTGAAGCGTCCAAAATATTCATGACCTCGTTCTCGGTGAGTCCTGGAACAAGGCATGGCCTCATAGCTCTCACCGCGATGACAGTGCCTGTGTTGACAGCACGAAGCAGCTCGACTTCTGCGGGGCTCTTAACCTGACGGACGAGCTCAACGTCGGGCGTGAGGCCCATCGTCTCAAATCCGACGGACTCAAGCCCGCGCGTGATGAAGTCTCGCATCTCTTCATCGATCATGAGCCTTGGGGCCGCCGCTCTATTCTGGTCGAAGAGGTGGGACTTCAGCAGGGTCTGGAACGGGTTCCAATGCTCCTCCCAGATCACAATATCCAACTCGTCCTCTTGAGACGGTATCCCGAGCATTCTTGCCCTGCTCTCTTCGAAGTGTGGTGCAAGAAAGGCGGTCTTGGCGGTTATCTCGCCAGAAGGCGACGTCTGGGGCAGGACGACCATGAGAAATGGCCTCTCCTCCGGCTCCCAGGGCTCCCAGTCGGTTTGCGAGACATTGCCATAATACCTGCACCATGTGTCACTTTGCGTGCTCTACGTACCCCCTTACTCAATACCGACATATGTCGAGACAGCTTACTGGAACGTGTAACCTGGTTCGACGACAAAGGCATCAACGTTTGATGACGTCAGCGCTCGAGCAAGACGATCACGGCGGACCAGGAACTCGTCTGTGGAGATTGGCACGGCACCGTCCAGGAACGATAGGTCGCTATGAAGATTGCGAATGGAGCATTGAAGGACCCTGTCGACAAGGGGGTTGACGCCTGGTCGTACGAAAAAGGGGTTCGAGGGAAGAAGAAATGCGCACGCGACGAGGGGTAAAGCGAAGCAAAGTCTTCTCCAGATCGGAAAGACCTGTGCGGGTTTCCGCAGGGCCTCATACTCCGCCTTCCGAGTTTGCATTTTCCACTGCATCACAATCTTAACTATCGGCATCGATTGAGGAGAGCTACTAACACAAGTGTGAAAGGGCGAGGCGGTCGTCGGGGCTCAATGTATGCGCCCCGTCCGGAGAGGAGAAAGTGGGGTTGACTAGGCTTGGGTAGCCAGGATGCGCGACCAACTTTCTGCAAGGGTAACTATAGTTAATAAGAGAGAGCACGCGTTGATTGACACTATGCCGGATTTGCACCAGTGCTCGCGCGATGCCCAACCTCAGCTAGGGTTCGCCATACGATCCTCATTTCCACCGGTTTCTTGCACATAAGCGGAATCTACAACCAAAAAGTATTTCTCCTAGGGGTGGTCTCATTCGCCTCTCTTCTCCCTACTCTCGCTACTCACCCTGCTTTTTAACCTGTGTTGGCATCCTTCCAACCCACTGGAAAGGCGAGCTGTAGCAGAATGGCGGTCTCGGGTGAAGACGACGGGCCACAGTGTCAGGCGCTGAACATCTCAGACTCGCTGAGGTGCACAGCGACTGCCACTGCCAACAACAATCTCTTTTGCCAGTTCCATGCGAAGCAGTGCTTTGGCCTCTACATTGGTTACAAACGCCGCAATGCAGAACTCGACCGACGGGCCCAGGAGGAAGAGCCCGCATTCCTAAGAAACGCGACCGTCGCACTCGTCAACCAGACATTCGACAAGGTCACGGACGAGGAAGAACTCAAGGACATCCACGCGTTCCTCTTCAAGCAATATGTCTTGCTCGGCAACGTCATCACTGCCAGGAACACTCACCACAAGCATTTCTATAGCCTGGAGATGGACTACGGCCACAAGCTGTACCTCGACAAGCTGGTCGGCCGGCGGCACACCATCGCAAAGGCCCTCGAGAATCTAGAGAGGCGCACGGCAGAGGCCCTATACGAAAAGGAGAAGTGGTTCACCTGGGTCCGCAAGGTCCAAGACGACGAGGAAGACAAGCGCGAGAAGGAGCAGAAAAAGGCCAAGCTGGAGGCCGCCATGTTCCGGCGTCACTGTAAGGAGATGGAGGCGCGCCTAGCTGCTGCAAAGGCGAAGGAGGAAAAGAAGCGCCAGGAGGCATACCTCGAGGAGGTTTGGCGAGAGCGCATGGCAGCCAAGGGTGCTTCCGAAGAGCTCAACGAGGAAAATGCTGCCGCCTGGGACCCGATAGAGGATGTTGTCTTCGACGACAGGGGCAAGTTTATCGACCTGATCAGGCACTTTCTGTGGATGGAGATCCCTCCGCCGACGGAAACCTCGGAAGACGCGGGCGGGCGGGATGGCGACGGTGACGCTTCCTCTGCGGCGCCCAAGTCCACTGGGGAGGGCGCCGATGAAGATGATCAGCCGGAAGGCGGGAAGAAGAAGTCGTCGCGGAAGCGTGGAGGCAAGAAAAAGAACAAGGCGGCCAAAAAGATTGAGCAGAAAGCGCCTGCAGCTGCCCCGCAGAAGGACGCCGCGCCACAGCCCGATAAGAGCAAAATTGAGAGCAAAGAAGACATCGGTAAACGCCTCAGGGAGGGAGTTGAAAGAGACTACAGCCATGTCGAAGGGCCGATGGTGGTGGGCAGCACCATGAACCCTTATGAGACCTTTAAAAGAACAGCGCCTGTTCCAGAGGAGGAGATTGGCGATCTTCTGGCGGAGATCAAGGAGATCAAGGTCCTCCTGTTCTGCCGCCAGCTCCTTGCCCACTCTTCCCTCTTGCCGGCGGCTCTTCGAGCGCAGAGTATCGAGGAGTTCCTCGCCGACGAGACCGTCTCGGATGCGGACCTCCGAGACCTCTGCCTCCGTGTAGAGCAGCCTAGCCTGCAAGCTCTGCGGGATGCTTGTGCCGACTTTGGCCGCGGAGACGAGCCGGAGACTGACGAGTCGGACGCAACGGAGGAGGAGGGGGGGCTGTCCACGCCCGCCGACTATCTCCGCTACCATTTGCGCTATGGCAAAGAGTCAGGTATTGGCTCCTTGTACGACGAGATGATGAGCGCTCGAGGGAAGCGGATGCTTGGGGCCCGGAAAAAGGAAATTCAGAAGCTCCTCAATCTAGGGCCAAAGGAGGAGAAGATGAAGGTGACGGTGTGTGGCAAAACAATTTGGAATTATGCAAGCGAGCGAAGCATGGCTCGAAGCGGTATGTTTTAGCCTCCCTTTCAAGCCCAAACCAGCTCGACATACGTCTACCACCAGGTTTAATCAGAAGGAACTACAGGTTGGCTTCACTTCTCGATTATGGCAAAGGATTGCAGCTTTCCAGAGGCCATCAGCCTCTGCCGCAACTGGGACGAGTTCTTCGACTTGAATCTCCTCGCCTTATGGCAATACTTCCCAGCTTCGAAATGGGCGAGCTGGTGCGGCAACCTTGTCTTCGAGGAGCTCGGTCAAATGGTAAGAGGTGCGAGCTGGGCATGGTGCTGCTCCGAGGCTAACATTATAGGGATTCGTGCCGTTCTACTTCAAAACATCTGCCCCTTCGGATACAACATCTGGGGGTTTTTATTCTAGGCAAAGAGGCGCGTTCCAGTCTCGCAATGTCATATGCGCAAACATGAAGCGGAACGACCCAGTGACTAGGCGATTTATACAATACGCGCTCATGCGTGCTGGCGAGATCCTCATCCTTGTCCGCGATGGATGCACTGGCAAAATTGTCGTCGGGCCCGACAAGAGCCAGCGCTGGCTCCTCCGACAGTCCGAGGTAGACAACCCCTACGGAGGCGATAGGAGCTGGCACAATCTAGTCGAGGTGAACGAGGCTTACTTTCACGGGTGCACTAAAGTACGGACGTTCCAGCTAGGGTTCAAGGAGCATTACGAGATCTACATCTGGGATTTTGCGCCGGGACAAATGCACATGAACTTGGCCGAGAACATCAGAGACGTGAGTTTCCACATCCTCCCAAAGTCCCATCATCGTTCTGACGTAGGAGGGTAGCTTCTCGTTCGCGCACGCCGAGTACGGCACCCCAAGGACAAATACGCGCACATGAAGCCAAGCCTAGAATCAGTGACGCGAGACGAAAACACGATGCGCGTTCGCCACATCAAGCCTGGGGAGCAGGTTATTAACCTATATGAGCAAATGACGGGACTTGATGCCAAATATTTCCTTGTGAGAAGCGGCACGATGGACGTAGGGAAGAACATGGAGAAAGCCTTCGAAGAAATGGGCCCATATGTTTTCTATAATGACACGGACGAGGCTGAGGATGCCGTGCTCTTCGATGAAGAGGCCCAGGGCAACTGGAAGGACATGCCCTTCGTCGAGATTTCTAACCCAATCCACACGTTCGAAACGAGCGGCATGTCTACGAGAATCCTAGAGGCCCTCGACCTCCAGGACCTTGAACTCGGCGGAGAAAACTCTAGCGGCGAGGAAAGTGCCGGCGTTACCAAGTCGAAAGGCGCCACTCGCACCGCAGGAACAAATGATTTCGACTACTCAGTCCCGCCGATCTGGAAGGAAGTCCATGCGCGCATTCCGAGCTACGCCCAACGCTCGGGAGGCGCGGCGGTGCTGAAGCGCCTGGCTTTCGACTCGCTTCGGCTAGAGACAACCATCAATGAGCTGACGGAACTGAGTGACCGGGAAATAATAGACCGGGACCGATCGTACTGTGAGTGTATACATGCTAGGCCTAGCCTCAGCGTTGGCTTTGGACAATGAAATTAACTTGAAGCAGTCTTCAAACAAACATTCCACATGGGAGACCTGGAGCCTAACGCACAAGAGAGGTACAAGGATTCTGTCACCCTCATCAACGGGATCCAGAAATACTGCTCGCCGCAGCCGCAAGACGACTGGGCGTGGTTCTGCATAGAAATCCTAGACTGGATGAACCTCAAGATGCACTACGAGGTCTACAACCCCGCGCCGTTCGACCCCTGGCCGCATCGATACATCGTCCAGGATATCGTGCAGGCGTTCCTAACTATGGCCATGTTCTTCCCGAACCTGGACGTAACTCACATCGCCAGAGAGTTCCTAGACTCGAAAGCATCGCATCTAAAGAGTTCACCGCTCTTCGACCCAGCATCGCGCGCGCTGACGCGACCGGATACCAGGACCCGAGAATCGCACGCTCGCCGGCCAAAAGACTTCTGGAAAGTGCTTAAGAGGGCTCTGAAGACACAGAAGCCCCACATGGGCGAAGTGGGTGATGTTCCCAAGGAATGGCACCTGTACCTACGACCAACCATCGCCAAACGTGAGTTGTACCCAGAACCCCCGTTGTGCCGGCCGGGGCTCGAGCAAGACACCATTGCATAACTAACCTTTCCGCCCCTACTTACAGTATATCGTGCCGGCATCGTCGCTCCGGCGAACATCCAGCCGCATCCTCAAGTCTGTCCCGGTTACGCCACGGCGAACACGGAGCCGCACCGGCCTGGCAACTTGGACCTCTTCATTAACTACGACAACATTGAGGGGCCGATAGAACCGCCGCCGTCCTACGTCGCTTACGAAGACTGGCCGGCCGTGCTCCCCGCCGCGCGCGCCTGGGGGAAGAAGCACCTTGGGGCGCGCTTCGCGGTGCTCCGGCTGTGGTCCGCCCCCCACTTCTACCCGCTCATGCTCGACGTCGAGAACCGTCACGGAACAGCATTCATCGACACGGTGGAGCGTACCTGGGAATGGAAGTTCGTCCCCAAGGACATGCCATTGTCAGAATGGAGCTGCCACAACAACATGCGCCTACGCCTAGGCTTCCTGCGCGAGCAGATGATGAGCGGCCGAGGCCTCGAGCGGGCAGGCAAGAGCTCGTTGCAAAGGGGAGCCGGATCGGCGGAGGCGAAGTGGAAGCACGGTACCTGCGAGCTGGACGATAGAGTGGTGATTAGGGGAGATATGGTGCTGGTGATGGGTACGGACGAACTGGATCTGCTGCGTTGGTCGACGGCGGTGGCCTTCACTTTACAAACGAAGCCATGGCTCCGGGAGATCGACCTCTGGAAAAGCTTTATCAATGTCGAATTGCAGTTTTTGGAAGACATGAACCCCTTCTGGCTGGATTAAGAGGCCTTGGGGGGGGGGGGGGGATAATTAAATCAGACTTAGTCTTGGAGGCACCCCCACATCGAGATCATTAGTGGTGCGGACGGGTAGCTTCTGGCTCCAGGCCTTGTCACTCCCAGTTGGCCTCTCCCCTGGCCCAAAATATACACCGTCTGTTCTAGACTGGTCCCGCCCGTGCGCTAGTGTCCGCATCGCCACCACCACCACCGAGAACCCCGAGAATCGAAAATCGCCCAGAGCCTGCAGAGAGCCGCTAAGCGTCGCGAACAGAAGGGTGGGGGAAATGAGGGAGAGCCGCTGGGGTTGCATCCGCGGCCCAAAAAAGGCCATTGCGTGGACGGAGCATGTACCAAGACAAGGTTGCAATCGGGAATGTATTTCGCGGACCGCTTGCTCGCAGCCGAGAAAACCTTGACAGCAGAGCCTCATGCTACACCTTTATGGAAAGATGGAGTCGCGTCATTGGATACTTTTGCCGACTGCAAGGCAAGGTATACCTCAGCCTCCACGCTTAGTCCTCTTGGCGGGGGGAGCTGAAGCCGGGGGGGAGGCAAAGAGCGCCAAAATTCCGCACCACACGCATGCACACCCCCCCGTGTTCCCGACTGCGTTTGTCCCTCAGGTCCACTCATCCAAAGCCAAGATCGGATGGTTCGGTTCAAGCAGCGAGATAGAGCACACACTGGCGAGGATACGAGACGGCCGCAGCTACGTCTCTTGTCGAGAAGAAATTTGTGCCCCACAAAGCGATCCCGAAGGCACCTGCCCCACGCAAAAGCGCTGCATACCTTATTCAGACAATCGTCCACCCACTCTCCGATTCTCGCACCTCCCATCATCATCCAACACGCCGGCCCCCCGTTTCCCCATGCCGAAAGTGCCGACCCGCTCGCCTATGCCGCCAGGCAGCCAGGGGTTTGAAGGTTGAAGCGAGAATCTCTGGCAGGCGGGGATTTCTAAGCTGCTTCCCCAACCAAGGTGCGGCGCGGGAGCGGGTCCCCCCAAGGACTCTGCGTTGCGGCTGAGGACTAGTGGCCCGCCATGTCCTATTCGGGCATCACCAGTTGCCGCCCGAAGGCGCCTGAGGTCTGTCTAACACAAGCCAATCTGCCTTGTTCCGCCCATCATGCAGGGCCTAATTTGACGCCAATGCGTTCGACGAGCATCCGTAACCTTGCTAAGCCCTCAGGCCTAGGGGAGGGCGCCTTGGGCGCCTCCCGTCGGCTCGTGCGTCCGATCTCGTCCTTAAATGGCGGTGGCTTCCTCCTCTTGGAGAGCCATTGGCGTGCCTCCTGGAGCGAGAACTTTGTTACCCCTATCGACGCTTTCCGTCTTGACGACTACAGACGCGGTGCCGACCAGCCCAGTGCTCCCAGTCCCGTCTTCCTACTCACCGAAACGACACAGCCAGCCAGATTCTCGCCAACATGACGGCTCCTCAACCAACAACAACTACTACTACCGGCCCGTACATCGTGGAGACACCTTTGTGGTGCACCATCGTGCGCGGTGCCCAGGCTTTCTTTGGCTTCATCATCCTGATCCTCGCGGGTCTCCTCATCCACGGCTATGCCATGGATGCCAATGTCTTTGCCTTGGTTTGCGTAAGTTGCCCGCCACCTGGAGGGAGCCATGGTAACTCCGTCGACTGGACCTCTGGCTGACCTCGTCTGCCTTCGCTAGGGCCTCTTCACATTCATCGTCGTCGGCTATGCACTGGTGAGCGAGAAGGTCCCCAGCGCTCACGCCGCGTATAACATCTGGGCCGTCCTGTCTCTCGACCTCTTCATGGCTATCCTGTGGCTCGCTTCCATGGGCGCCAACGCGGCTCTGCGCTCCACCTTCAAGTACACCGTCAGCACCAGCTGCTACAACGATGGTAGCGCCGTCAACAGCGAGCATTGCACCGTCTTTCGCCGCGAACTGCTCGGGAAGCGCGCGGCCGTGGCGAGCGCGGCCGGCCTCGCCGAGATCTCGGCCATTGCTGGACTCAGCGCACTTGTCATGTACGTTTACTCTCGCCCGCCTCTCCATCTAAAAATGTTGAACCTTCTCCTGACATCGTGCTTGCTAGGTTGCTCTTCATCGCCACCCTGGTGTACAACGGCCACACGTTCCGCATGTATCATCAGAGCAAGGCCCAGACCGCGTCGGCAACCAATGCTACCGTAGAGATGGGCCACCAGCAGACCCCGATGCTGAACCCCAACCAGCCGACCAGCGCGCCGCAGTATCCTCAGTACAACGAGACTCAGGAATACAAGCCCCAGCCCTATCCCCAGGCGACCCCGTCTCCTCAGCCCACCCCGTCGCCCCAGCCATACAACTATCCTCCCCAGCAGTATCCGCCTCAGCAGCCCTATCCTCCTCAGCAGCCATACCCTGCTCAGCAGCCTCAACAACCGTACCCTACTCAGCAGCCTCAACAGCCGTACCCTGCTCATCCCCAACAACAGGAGTACCAGGTTGCGCAGCCCCAGCCGCACGTCCCGCCAGCACAGCCATATGCCTACCCGCAGAACCAACAGGAGCTGCCTGAACATCGCCAGTAATAGGCCCTCGGCATGCTCACCGAGATTGTTTAGCGTTTTTCTGTGCAGATCTGCAGGTTGATCCGGGGCGTTTGGTTCCTTTTTAGACATGATAGGCACGGCTATGAGATGTAGATTCTACTACCTAGTAATTACAATGATATCCTCCACTGTGAACAATCTTTGACCAGGAAATCTACACCTAGAGCCCGTACCCCGTGTCCAGCCTTGTACAGCCCGTGTATTTAGCTTATATGCAGCGCCGTTTCGCGCCCTTCTTTGTCGGCCACTCTGGTGCAATGCCAAGAGAATAGGCCGCCATGATCTCAGCCCTTCCGTGCGGGATCTAAAAGGTGTGTCTAGGACTATCCCTGCAGGGGGCAGCCTCGCAGCGTAAGGAGGGAGCCTGCAGGAACTACTATTGAGACCAATAATAATGCCTAGGGTGGCAGATCATATCAGCATATGGGCAGGTCGCCCTTGAGACTTGGCATATATCGCAGATCAGAGCAGTACAACAGAGGTGCTGTTGGGCAAAGAAGATCGTGGAACCTCGGGGGCGTTCGCCTAAGCGAACCGACTCAGTTAATCCTCAGACAACCTATTGCTCCCATGACAGAAGGGGTTAACAATACAGCCCCTGTTTGTATGTTTGTATGTTAGCGTGGGAATGAAAAAGCCACTGTCTCAAATTTACTATTATAGGCCATGCGAGGATATACGGAGAGCTTACAGGGCCAAAAACGTGCCAAAGGAGCCATTTACTAGGTTTCGAGCCCTCAGATCTGTCTGGCATCCCTTTCTCGTGCTAAGTTAACAAAGCATGTACGAAGTGGACTGTATGACTCCAAGTCGGCCGCATGGCTCTCCTCAGCTCCATGGGCAGACGTCGCACAATCGGCGCCGAGACTCAGCACTGTGCGACACGAGGCCGACTTGTGATCACGTCTTCTGCGCTAGTCTCTCTCCATGGCAACTTTGGCCACAGGCGGTCGGCAACGAGCAGGCCACAACGTGCCAGATAAAGTTCAGCCGGCGCAGGCGTGTTGTTACGCCAAATACGCACCTCGCCTAGGGACAGGATGGACAGCAGAAGCATGATTCCCCTTAGCTGGTTTGTAGAACCGTAGTGCGACGTGAAGCCAGTGCCTAGGTGGCTCGTTGCAGGATACAAGATCTCCGTGCTAGCGGCCCGAGACCAAGCAACAAATACCAAGACGCAAAGTTACATCGGCTGGTTGCTTGGCTTACTAGTAGCGGCAACGCAGCCAAGACTGCACGTGAACCCACCAACGTGCAACATCAGCTTCGGCATGTTCTTCTCGTTCCATGGGTATAGCAGGCCCGAGTCCTTATCATGGGCCGAGCACAGAGAACCACAAATGCGTGGCAAGAAGCACCCCAGTCAGGCTGCACGGCATCCTTGAGGAAGAATAGAGCAGAATGTGGCTGGAATCGTGCCACATTCGGCGCGGCCAGCCGCTGTGGACCAGAGTCTACGCGATCTAGATCCGGGACGTCCGCCATGGAGAGGCTTCTACAGCAGTCCGGGAAGGCACGCGAAAAAGGGAGGCGTCGGCTGCTGTTGCTAGCCCTTGCTCCACCCTTGTCGTGCTTGGTACCCACGGCTCGTGTACATACTTATCTTTGGAAGGTTTATGGAGCCGGACGGGAAAGGGTGTCTGAAGACCGGGGACGACTGAATAGCCTGGG
Source organism: Thozetella sp. PMI_491 (assembly GCA_021432635.1). Classification (NCBI taxonomy): domain Eukaryota; kingdom Fungi; phylum Ascomycota; class Sordariomycetes; order Chaetosphaeriales; family Chaetosphaeriaceae; genus Thozetella; species Thozetella sp. PMI_491. The sequence goes on from MU270087.1 coordinate 287,325, forward strand.
ATGGAGTAGTCCCGGGACAAGCCGGCACAGCTTCGCTCCCAAAGATGGCCACGCTGGTCTCACAGCTCGTATTCAGGACAATTGAAGGCAGGATATATCACAAAGGGGGCCTACAGGTTGGCCGAGCTCCGATGAACCCGTTGGCCTTATGGCTGCTCATATAGAGCACCTGTGTCGCCGGATGCTCTGATGTCATACAAAAGTGCTCTCTATATAAGAAGAAAGGGGAGAGGGCCATGATGTGGCAAGCAAGATTGGAGGGAACCTCCTAGAAGCCATGCGGGCGGCCGGCTCATATCTCGCCTGAATCTGCTGTGGCATGGCTACGCGAGATGACCCCCGGGGCGCGCGTCGGTGGGAGTAAACAGGCCTTCCACCAGACTCGCGAGACCGGTTGTCGTCCGGGCTCCTAGACCCGGATAGCCACTCGAGACTGCGTGCGCCTGCATATCCAGGAACACCGCCCAGGACTCGGGCGATTTGCCGCTGACTATAGTGCCTAAGCCGCTCCATCACCTGCCCAACCCCTTCTTGGCGCGCGAGGCCCCGCGCGGCCAGGTCCTTCGCCGGATAGGTACTCCAAGGTACAGCGCTCTCCAGCGTCCGGTTCTAGCAGCTAGCAAAGCAGCCTCGCGGCGACCGGGCGCGCAGTGACCGCTTGATCCTGCCATCTCCCGAGTCGGGCAATATGGATGGTGAGCCCTTGTGCAGGCGATTGGCCACCATCAGGGTTGGTGGATATGAACCATGACCTAATTCGAGGTCATGGTCGGCCCTAAATCAGGCACAACAGGCAAGTGGTGGAACCAGGGTATATCGGTAAATTGCTGATGGACAAAGACGCTACGCCGAGAAGGAGACGTTGGGCGGGCATCCGGGTAAAGACGCGTAGGAGGAGCCGGGGTTGGTAGTCCTGGGCTGACGGGAAGAAGAACCTCACACCTATGCAAGCCGGCCCATGACGGACGGTTTGCTCGTTGGGGGCAAGAGACGATCCAGTTTTCACGCATGCCCGTCGTTTCCGTGCAGCAAGCGGGCGGCGTGGCCTCTTTTCTTGGAGGACGGCACTGTGCTTCCCCGAGGTTTGCAGGTTTTCCAGGAGTCAGGCGACGTTCGTTCCTCGGTTTTGCACTGGCTGAGCGGCATCCTGACCGGGTGGAGAGAGAGAGAGAGAGCTACACAGCTTGACGGCTTACCGAGGTGTCGTCGCTCGCCAGCCAAGCCTCGTCCTGCTGCCGGTTGGTCCTGACCCACCTGCTCGGGGGCCACCCTCACGATGGCAACCTTTGGGCGACCGACAGCTGCCGGCGCTAGTCTGCCAAGATTTCCCACCAAAGACTTCTTCCCCTTTTATTTCCCTCAAAAACCCTGTCTACCATCCCTGTCGAGCCAGTCAGTTTGGCGGCCTGCAGCAAGGCAGGCAAGTAGGACATGCACATTCACATTCACGTGCGGTACCTTGGTTGGCTAGCACGCCGGTCGGCCCTATAACTGGCTGCGACCATGGATGTGGTGCTTGGGGAGCAAGACCCAGCCAGGAGAAGCCGCTGTGGAGCGACCAGCGTGCTGCGGCACCAGCGAGGAAGATCCCACTAGCTTTTGCAAGAGACCTCGAGCTTCGCGCTGCAATTGGATGGAGGGGCAGGCAGGCCTTTGCTAGAGTCAGTGGGGCTTGAGGGGCCTACAGCGACTGATAACGACCGTATCAGCGGCACAGCGGGGCCGAGAGATCGAAGATCGCCGCCCCCCTCGGCATGGCACAGTGGGATGATCGCCGGCGCCCCTGTAAGCTGGCCCACACGGCCGCTGTGGAGAGGCAGAGGAGGAGGGGGGGATTTGGGATTGGGGCGGCCGCAAACGGCCTGCGTGTGAAAAGGAGATGAGAATTCGAGAGTATACAGTAGGTGCTGCCATTTGCCATGACTCAGGCCTTCGGTGAGCGTGGCACGAGAGGGTCCTTGATCCGCCGGCCCATAGCACGTCGCAAATAAGAATTGAGGTGAGCATCTATGAAGTCATCGAGCCGCCGGACGTCATGTGAAACGGCATAGTCTGCCAGTGGGAGGATGTGTACCACCACGGCCCAATCATGGACAAGGCGGCCCATCGGTCGCTCACAGCAATCGCCTCCCGCCCAGGCGAGGTCGCAATTGCTCCCAAACAGGTCGCAGAGACGACTCTGCCGCGGCGGTGCAGCAATAGAGGGAGAGAAAGTCCTGATGCTGGCGCCCGCCGTGCCGCCTTATCAGCAAGAGAGGGGAAAGTCAGAAAGTCGATGATGGGCGCGGATTCCAAGAGGAGCCATCCGCGCCGCCTGCTCGGGCGTTTTGGGTGGGTAGCAGTGCAGTAGGTGGCCGGGACTTGCATCCCCGCGCATGCGCCCCCGAAGGCCTCGAGGTGCTGACGCGGGCGCCCGAGCAGCTCTTTTTCCTTGTTTGTGTCCCTGTTGGCGTCGAGCAACCAGACATTTTATCGCACATCACAGGCACCTTCGCAGGCGCACACTGTGCTGCTGCTTGCAGCTGCGGGGAACGAATAGAAAGGCACTGTCGTGACTGTATGTACAGTACCTCACCTAGTAATGAGGCGGAGGGGTCAGGACGACACATTCTGGGCTATCTGAGAAGCGCACATTGGCGGTGATCCTGTCTTGCTTCTTCGGCACTGGCCGTTTCGAAATGTCTCTAACCCTTTCTTTTTTTTTTCCCTTTCCCTTCCCAGTAGATCCTACGAGCCCGGCCACCACGTTGCGTCTCTGGGCCGAGAGAAGGCACGCCATGAAATGGAAGTGGTTGACAGCCGAGACAGCCCACGCCTATCTTCCCGCCCCTGGAGCCCCGATCCCAGGGAACCTGTTCGAACCCAGGCCCCCGACAAGAGCCCAGCGTGACGTTCGTGTCTATCACACGAGTCGTTGCGTCTAGTCATCGCCTCTCCTCGGACTACCCCCGACGCTCGGCTTCCACCAAGCGCAGATTGATCCTGCCTGACCGCGCCTGTCTAGCTCTATTTAGCTCTCATCATTGCGACACAGCCGTACGTCTCCTGCTAAATGCAGCTAGAAACAATTGAGCAGCGCGCGGGGTGGGTAGCAAGATAGGCATGTATCCGTATCACTTTGATACGCCAGATCTACACGCATGGCAAATACACCTCCAGGGGGGAGCTCCGCAAGCTCCGGGAGCTGAGCTTGCGGAGCTCACTCCTGCTTGGGACGTGCATTAGTCCTGCTCGTCCACGCCACCCCTGGCTGCTAACCCAACGGCGGGCCTCGCTGGTTGGGCCGGCATTCAGCCAAACCCATGCTAGCCAACTAGCCTATCCGGCCAGCAGATGGGGAAAGGTAGAAAACCACTCCTCGGTATCTCAGCCTACCTTCGTCAGCGGGCGGCATGCGCCCAAAAGCCTCTTCTCCTGCAGCGTCAGCTTTCAGGCAGCACAACGAGCGCCGCCGCACACGTCGAGCTGTCAGGCCAGACCGCCAGCAGGACGAGGGACTTTCTTGTGTGCCTGCCCGCGAGGCCCAACACCAACCTCGCGGATCCTCGCGGTCCGCAGCGGGTTGTTTGTTTGTTTCTGGGCTCTCTACCGCTGGCGGCCCGTCCGCATGCCTGATCGGACAACGAGCCTCTCCCCAGCGCCTGGTTATTTGGCCCGCTGCTTCAGCCGCGGAAGGGAAAAAGAATAGCAGATAGTTCTTAAGCCTCCGCCCTGGCAACCAGGGAGAAATGCTCCGACCATGCAAGCGCGCACAATGGGGGGGGGAAGGGGAGGAGGGGTGCCGCGGCAGAGGTTCCGTTGATTCATACCGCACGGCAGGGAGTGGTTGGGATCCGCATTTCTTGAAGACCCAAGACAGCAGCGCCCGGCCCCCCCCCCCTCCCCCCTTTGACATCACAACTCAGAGAGCTGGGGGCGGCATCCCGGCCCATTGTCTGGCTGCTTCTTTTCTTTTCCCTGCCCCAACCACCGCAAACAATATCCAGTCCCATCAAAATAGCTATCCTCCTCCTTCTGCAGCATGTGGGGTGGCCGGGAGGCCTAGATTGCCGTCCCGCCAGGTACCGCCGTGTACTCCCGGCCCTGGCGCAGGCCGTGGGGTGACCTGCATGTACTGCGTTTGTGTACTGTGTCCCACACTGGCTGCCGTCCGCCCCTGGGATGGATGGCAACCACCAACAAGGACGGGTAGCTGGGGAGGAGTGAACCGAGCCCAGGGGGGAGGGGGGGAGAAGGGAAGAAAGAGGGAGGAAACACTAGCAGCGCGGTCTCCCGGATTTGACCGTGTCAAAGTATGTCTGTGAATGGATGACGTGCAGGAACGAGGTTTGCCCATATATGAGTCCATTGCGATCTGGTTTCCTTCTCGACCTTCTCCTGTCCTTCTACCTCCCTCCCTCCCCCACCGCCGGAAAAAAAGAGACCCCGTCTGTAGTACCTTGGGCTCGAGATAAACCAAGCTTCCTTGGTTTTCACCCACCTCCGTCGTTCTCACTTCACCTCACTCACTCGTTTCCTCTCCACCAAAACTCTCTCTCGTTTGCCAAACCTCACCCCCCACCACTCCAGCGTTCTTCATCGCAAAACAACCCGCTCGTTACCAACGAAGCTATTTCCTTTTGCTCTCTCAGACAGCTTTCCGTCGTTTACCAACTCTCGTCCCCCCGGACTACTCAGCTAAGCCATCTGACAAGCCAACTACTCTGACAAGGCAAGGCACGATGAAGGGCTTCACCATCCTCGCCGTCCTGGCGTCCGTTGGCCTTTCCGTTGGCCAAGGCGTCACCGACAAGATTCCACCCAAGGGAGCTGCTCCTGACGGTTGCAAGCCCATGTTCGATGGCTTGTTCCAGGTGACCGTCGAGGATGTGACCACCGTCCACGCCAAGCGTGATTTGGGCCGTTACCAGGTGAGAAACCGCTCCCCACGGCTCAGTTGATAAGCCCATGGCGTTGCTCGAGACCAGCTTTGGGCAGCTCAGCAGAGCGCTCCGAGCTGCGTTCTGTGAATCCCAAGGCCCAGTCTCATGGCTACGGGTTTTAGTATCTGCCGAGAACTAACCAGGACTTCCTTGGAGCAGAAACGTGGCGGACAGTGCGCTGCCGATGGCACGCTCGTCGTCGGCCTGGCTGATGGTGTCCTGACCGACGCCAAGTCTCGCACTGGATACATCGCCTCCAACCGTCAGTTCCAGTTTGACGGTCCGCCCCAGGCCGGCGCCATCTACACTGCCGGCTTCTCTGTGTGCGCCAACAACTCGCTGGCGCTCGGCAGCTCGGCAGTCTTCTACGAGTGCCTGTCTGGTGACTTCTATAACCTGTACGACGAGAACTGGGCTCCCCAGTGCTCCCCGGTCGAGATCGTAGCTATTCCCTGCGGCGGACCGGACCCGCCGTACGCCAGCCAGATCCCCGACGGTCAGGTTGTTGGCACCACGGTTGTCGCTACCACGGTTGTCATCCCGCTCAGTGATGGCCAGCCTCAGGTCATCACCACCACGATCCCGGTCCCGCTCTGCCAGATCGGTGACGGTAAGCTCTCCCCCATTCTCGGCTGTCTGCTCTCACTTCATCCCTCGGCCTCGCGACTTTTGGGCCCTTTCTCAACCAGTAGACCTGGAATTGGGCACATCGCTGACAATGCGCAGGCCAAGTCCAAGGAAAGACGGTTCCGTGTGCCTCGATCACGGCCAAGCCGACTTCCGCCCCCGTCCCCGTCTCGCAGTATTCGGACGGCCAAATCCAGGTGACGCCCCCGGGCACCGGTGCTCCCCCGCCACCCGCGACTACCCCGACGGCCGCACCACCGCCCCCGGCCTCGTCGGTTGTCTCGTCGGCTGCCCCGCCACCTCCCTCGGGCAAGAACGCCACCTCGACGCTCAAGTCGACGACGGCCGCCAGCCCCCCGACTACCACCGCGGCATCTACCCCGCCGCCCACCAGCGCGCCCGCCAACGCCGCCGGCAACTTGCAGATGAGCTCGCTAGCCGCCCTCGTCGTCGGAATCGTCGGCGCGGTCTGCTTCCTCTAATGACTCAGTCGCTCTTTTTACGAAGAACCCGGGAAAGAACCGGAGAGAAACGTGTATTTAGCCAGGTCGTCGCGTGGCTACGAGCGTAATCGCGGAGGAAGTTAATAACGTCGTCACCTGCGACCTGGGGGAGGGCGGTTATGGACATAGGGATTCTGAGCTGGACTGGTTCGGACATTTGCTTTCTCTTGCCATGGCGGTCGGCATCAAGGGGTTACGGATTACGCGAGGTCTTGCTGCTAGCCTGGCGGTTCAGTGCTGACGGTGGCGCGCCTGTCGTCGCCCCGTCGCCCGGCCACACCATGGTCGACTGAACATAAGCCCCCCACACTGTACTTAGGGTTATGAAGATACAATGCTCTAATGCATACCCTGCTTTCTGTAAACTCCGCGGTCGGGCATGCGGTGTCCGTGCTGGATGGGACAGCTAGTGAACTTGTCGGGATTCGCGTAGATCATGTTGTTGAAGGGGTTAGGTTACAATCTGCGTCGTGGCTGGCAGGGAGAGGCGTACATACCGCACACGTCCGAAGCTTGGCGGCAGACGGAGTGCTGATTGGCAAGAATTGCACCACTGGGCCGTAAAATGCATGTGTCTCAAAATGGACTCCTCCAGTTATCCAATTCGTCTCAGGGATGCATCCCCAGATAGGGCAACAGGCTACCTCTTGGGTTCATCTACGCAAGACTCTGTCCATGCACCACTGCTCTCTCTGCTTCATCAGGCTGGACATGTGGTTATCTCCGTATATCTCCCATCTTGTCCTAGGCACAGAGACAGGGACCAAAATAGACATAGCGGCAATATCTGTATACTCGGACTCGAGTTCTTAGCGTTGGCACAGTAAGACGGCGGGTCTGCTGTAGCTAGAACTCGAGCACCAAAGTTGGGCACTGGAGACAATACAGAAGCGTCATTCTACATCACGACAAGCAGAGACTACTCTAAAACCTTGCTACCTTGAAGCACTTGCACGCCTACGTAGACTGGCTGAAAATGCGTCGGGCGCACCTAGCCGAGGGTTTCTCATTGCTGCCGCTATTAAGGGGTGGGGAAAAGCAAAGACTATGCGAGTGTGCTGCAAGCGAGTGCATCGCGAGGCAATGCGACTCGGGCCTTCTATAGATGATTTTTTGGGCGACCGAGTGGTCATGTTCCTGTGAAAACCAACGGCAAACAAATATGGTCTGGTATCGTCATCATATCTCGTGCCTCACATGATAACCTCGTTGGCAACATCCTGGCAGTGACGGTCAGCATCTCAACTACCCAAGAGGGTCTAGGGTACCTCAATATTTCACTTACGCGCTTCAGCTCCTTGAAGGGAAGGCAGACGCAGTTCTGCACGCGCACCTCGTCGCCAACACCGCACTCCTTGCCCAGGATGGTGACGGCCTGGACCTTGACGCCATTCTTGACGATACTAGTGGTGTGGCTGGTCACCGGGGTGGGGGTGCCCTCGACGCGGGCCCAGGCGCCGACGCGGCTGTTCCAGCCGATGATAGAGTAGAGGACGCAGGCGTCGTGCTTGATCTCGGCGTCCTCGAGGACGATCGACTCCTTCACGCGGGCGCCGGCGCCGACGACGGCGCGGGGACCGATCGAGACGTTGGGGCCGAGCTTGGCGGTCGGGTCAACGCGAGCGCTGGGGTGGATGAAGACGGGAGCGATGATGTTGGCAGAAGGGGCGGAGAGCTCCTTGGAGCCGCTCTGCCAGGCCTTCTGCAGGTAGAGAGCATTGGCGGGGATAGCGGAGCCAGCTGTCTTGATCTGGCGCCAGAAGTCCTTGGTCTCGTAAACAAAGAACTGCTTGCTGTCGGCCATATCTCCCAGGATGTCCTGCTCGAGGCGGATGACCTCGTTCTTGCGGGTCTCGTCGTCGTCGTCATCATCCATGATGAACGAGTTCTCGAGGTTGTCGGACGAAGGGTACGACACGAGGCGGGAGGGGCGGTCCGCGCGGCGCTTGATGGCGGTGCGGATCGAGGGGAAGATGGCCTCGGTGCTGAAGAGGTAGACACCGCAGTTGATGAGGTTGGAGATGTGGCTCTCGGGCTTCTCGACATAGTGCAGCACGCGGCGGGTGTGGGCGTCCGACACGATGCAGCCGAAGTTGGTGGCCGCCTCCTCGCTGACGCGGGTACCGAGGATCACGGCCTCGGCGTCCTTCTCGTGGAAGAGCCTCAGCATCTCGTTCAGGGGGAAGCTGCAGCAGACGTCCGAGTTGAGGACAAAGATGTGGTCGGGGCGGCCCTTGAGGATGGCATCGCGGAAGTGGTAGAGGCCACCGGCGGTGCCCAAGGCCTGGTACTCGCGGAGGTACTTGATGGAGAGGTTGGGGAACTCGCTGGCGGCGTCTTTGATGAAGTCACGGAAAATGGATTCTTCGTAGTAGCCGATCAGGTAGACCTCGCTAATGGAGGGCACCTTGGCGATGGCCGTCAGGCAGTGCCAGATGATGGGGTGGCCGGCGACATCGAAGAGGGGCTAGCCATTGGGTTACAAGGCGGTCAGCACAGCTGCTAGCTCTTTGTCTGGCTGCAACGCAACGCAGCACAGCAACGGCGGACTAGTGAGTTGAAAGCGACAAACCTTGGGGACATCGAGCGAAAGAGGCCTGAAGCGAGTGCCACGAGAAGAACCGCCGACCTAAATGAGCGGGAGCCGTACGTGAGCATTTAGCACATCCAAAGGGAGGGGGGCGGTGGCGCTCCCTTCGGGCAGCGTCGCCGGCAGACTCACCAAAATAACGGCCTTTGTCGCGCCGTCGGCGCCATTGGCAGGCGCCTTCCCGCGGACAGGAACCTGCAGAGACATGACGGATGGTAGAATGCGCGAAGCTGGTATAGAGTGCTGGATTGCTGGAGGCAGCTACGTCACAGCGTCGGGACTGTCAACAAAGTGTGCAAGGTGGCGGGTATAGTCGTCGGCCCCCCCTGGCAGTAAATTCCATCCCCCTGAAATCTGGCAACGAAAAAAAACGGCCCTGGCCCATGTGAATCGCTCTGGCAGGTGCAGCCAGCTCCAAGCTTGGGAAATTTTTGGTCCGTGCGTGCGGCCCCGCACCGCGCTGCAGGCAAAAGCTCGGGATGGCCGCCCCAAGCTCTTGTTATAGCCCCCCGCTGCGGGGCTTTGTCAACAGACAATGAATGCCGGCAGTCAACCGCCGCCAGTCGGCCGCTTAGTCCTCCGAAGTCGATCCGAATCCGGGCGCCCTGCAGGGAAGTCAGATTAGAATGGGTTGTATCCCGAACGGGACTCCAAAGTAGGCGCATCCCGTCTTCTGATAGTGCCTATCAGGTCATCTTGTAGAACTTCGTCGAGGTCAATACTTGTTTGATCCTCCACACTCGACACGGTTACACTACTCCGTAGCCAGCAGAGATGTTCGTCAAACAGATCTAGCACCATCCGGTTTACCTAGAGAGATGCCGGGTGTCTCTCGAAGATGGTATATACCTAGGCCATGAAAGCCCAGCTCACACGCACATCCCTTGGCCCCAAAACAGGCGTGGCTCCATCATCAAGACTCGAGAGCCTTCGCATTCGCTGTATGCAGCTAGATACTAGGTAGTCGTCCTCACTGGCTCCTCAGCTCATTGGTGCATATACCAAATCAGACGCAGCGATTGGTCAGAGCTGCTCCAGAGTAGTATACCACGTCCGACGTGTCAACCACACACTTCTGGTCGCCAATAGCTGGCAATAGTTGGACACCAACCAGAGGAGAATGCGCAAGTACAGGGGGTCTCGAGCAAGGTGTCGAGACTGTGAGGTGGAGTGGGGCACTTCACCGGCCTTCACCCAGGGCCATACAAACTTGGCAGCGCTCTAGTGAACAGGCGTTAGTGTGGGCCACGCCAGGCACCCAAGGGGTGCCCCACTTCCCAGCCCCCCGATCTTTTCATTTTCGCGTCACACCTGGCTCGCTCCGCACTTAGATTCCATCTGCTAACACCACACTAATATTCCCTGGGAAACCCTAACAGATACTATCGCAGACAGGAGTCTCCTGAGAGTCTCAGCATCCCTCTCCAGTTCTCGACACTCGAGTCGAGCCTCAGCCCACCTCCCTCCGTAACCAATCTTCTCACCTTCTTTCCCCGTGCTATAGGCAACCAGCAGAAGAAATCTCCAGCGCTGTCACCGACGACCTGGGATGTTGAGAGCTCCCCTACTTCTACCCGCCAACCCTGATCTCCACGCAGATTCCTTCTTCCCCCATCCACCACCTTTATCTAAACCTCGCTTGCCGCCATCCGGGAACCAGCCAGCAGAACTTGGGCGCTTCCACCCTCTACACCTTCAGAGGCCTTGACCTCTTGGCCCCATAAACCTTTCCGAACTCATCCTGCAGCTGGCCGACCATCACCTGCCTGCACTGCCCCGACTATCTAAATACCTCGCCAATCCTCTGTGTACACTACTCAATATTCTTTTAAGCCCTGTGGATCTGTCACCTGCTATTGTTGTCCAACCACCTATCATCGTCCTTCAGCCGTCGCAGCGGACTAACCAAGAGTGTACGCTCGCTGCAATTCCATTGCAGGTCAGTCAACTCTCACTCACTCCTCTCTCACCTGTTTGATATTATCACATCTTGCCCCCACCAACTCTCATCCTCCTTCTCTTATTTTCATATTCAGCCATTCTTTCCTCGCCACTAAACCCCAAAAACCCCCTTCCCTTCCTAGTCTTTCTCTTGTCAGACTTCCTTGCCTTGATTGCCAACCATATCAACGTTGGTTTTCATTCATTCTCACCTCACCCCACAAGAAAAGCTCTACGCCCGGTTGACCTGACTACCTTGTGAATGGCCACGAGGGGCGGCGCTTGCTGACGATAGCTCTCGATAGAGATGCGAAGGAGTACTCACATCATCAAACCGGAACCTGGTGAGCTAAGCTCGTCGACCAGAAACAGATCGACACCAAGCGTGCAGAGCACGACCCAGGGTGGCACCCATCAGTACTCCAGCGCTCCTGGTTCCGTCCCCTCCGCACGGTCGCACCAGCGTTATGCACGCTCCGGTGCTCGTAAGTCTCGGCCCATCTCTATCGTCTATGGGCCATCTTGTCCTCTAACATCAAAGTACAGCATCGGTGGAGACGGCATTCCTACCTCGCGCCGGTCCGGCTGCTAGCAGCAACGGCAACGACGAGGACGATCCCGTCTACATGGAGGCGAGAACAATCAAGCAAATCGCAGACTCTACCAGCATGATGACGACAAGCTTCATCTCCAACGGCCTGCCCTTCCAGGTTATGGGTCTAAAGTTGAAGGAAATAAATGATGCGCTTGGCACTTTGCAAACGCTGGGAATCCAGCATGTGGCATCTTTGCCCGAGATTGTTCTTGTCGGGGACCAATCCGCTGGCAAGTCTAGTCTGATGTCGGCACTAGCAGGCCTTAACCTGCCACAGTCTCAGGGAACGTGCACGAGGTGCCCTATTCATATTCGCCTCTCCCGGGCCGCTGAGTGGTGCTGCCGCGTAAGTCTGCAACTTGACTACGCCTACAAGCCGGAAACGAGATCCATCACGGCGCGTGATGTTACCAGAAATCGCCCCTTTCCACCTTGGGAGAAGCAAGGTCGTGAAATCAAGGACTTTAAGACCATTAGAGACCCGGAAGAGTCGATCGAATCCATTCTCAAGTGGGCACAGCTTGCCATTTTGAACCCCGGTTCGTCGCATCAGCACTTCGTCCCAAATGACTACGACAGCCAGGGTGTGTCACCCCCCAACGACGATGAGCCCACGCAAGCCAAGTTCTCGCCCAACACGATCGCCTTGGAGATCACAGGGCCAAACCTGCCTGACCTCTCTTTCTACGATCTTCCTGGGGTGTTCACAAATCCGGGTAAGGCAGAAGACGAATACCTTGTTCGGGTTGTCCAAAACCTCACGAAAGAATACGTTGCGCGGGAGAATGCCATTGTTCTCTGGGCGGTGCCCATGAATGCGGACCCGGAGACTTCAAGCAGTTTCACTATTATTCGCAGCATCAAAAATGCCGACAAGCGTGTTCTTGGCGTAATGACCAAGGCCGATCTTTTGCCCAAGAGCAATGACCACCGATGGCTAGCAGTGCTCAAGGGCCATGCTCATGCCACCGGGCTCGGTTATTTCATAACGTCGCGCCCAGACAAGCACGACCTTCAAGAGCAGGAGGCATGGGAAGAGGGCTTCTTCAACGGCCAGATCGAAACTGACTCACCTTGGCCCGAGAGCTTTCAAGAATTCGATGATCGTTGTGGAGTGACCAAACTGAAAGACTTCCTTTCTCGGAAGCTTGCCGCCGAGTTTTCCAAGAGGTAAGCGCGAGAACATCTCATCCTGCTCTTTGTCCAAGAAACTAACACCACACCTCCAGCCTTCCTGTGGTGAAGGAAAAGGTGGAAATAAGGCAGTCAGAAGTTGAAGCCAGCCTTCGGGAGCTCCCTGAGCTTCCTGCCAATCCTGAATTCGAGATTAGGCAGAGCCTTGCCAAATTCAGCGAACTGGTCAAGGTTTCTCTCCAAGCTCAATCCTTCAAGAAGGCTTTCAAGTCAAAGAAGGATACCTTCGCTGCCCATATCTTGGATCTGAAGCCGATCTACCGCGTGAAGCCGGCCGAGGCAGCCAACCCAGTCGTCGTCGACCTGTGTGATGACGAGGATGCTGCCACTCCCTCCCAACCGCCACAGCAGGGCTCCGGTCGTCAGAAGCGTCGGGCCGAAGACAGCACACTGGTGCAGACGCCTAGCAAGCGGCGTACTGTGAAAGTGGAGGAGACGAGTCCATCGGTCGGCTTTGCTACTCCGACTCACCTAGCGGGGCCAAATGGCACGCCACTCCGGCCGAGGATCGGTGGTGCAATTCCTAAGAGGACGCTGTCCGAGATTCGGTCTCTTATCTCTGATCATCGCAATCACGCAATTCCTGACGATGTGCCTGTTAGCGTCAAGACACAGCTGTGTCTTGAGGCCATCCATCGGTGGGATAGGCCCTTGTCGACCTTCCTCACCGACACCATGCGCATCCTGCACATCGAGCTGACAAGAGCGCTGGATACGGCCCTCGCCAACGTTCGACAGCGATCTGTTTATCGCGATTCGAGGAAAATATTGGACGAATTCCTCAACGAGCACGGGAACACATATCGTGCACAGCTGGAAAACCTCTACAAGTTAGAGGGTTTCCAGATCTATTCGATCAACCCTGACATCTTCGAAAAAAATCGGGTGGCGGAAAAGCGTCGCCTGGTTCGAGTTCGTCACGCGCACCGCCTCGCTCGACACATTGGCGACGAGCCGGATTTTAACAACATGCGCAACTTCGACCACATGTCGGAGGAGGAACAGGCTGCAGAGGAGGCACGGATCGAAAAAGAAGCGGCCAAGCTGCCTAAAGATGATATGCGTCTGGAGATCGATCTCTGCGCTTGGGTGCGTGGTTACTATCTAACCGCCGCCATGCGATTTACTGAAAACGTCTCTTTGCATCTGAACTCGGGCTTGTTCCCGGCCATCCAGAAGACGGTCAATTTTCATATTGACAAAAAGCTGGGCCTGCTGGATGGGGCTGACCGGGCCCTCTTCGAAAAACTAATGGAGGAAGAATCCTCCACCGCGGGTGAGCGCGAGCGCCTCAAGGGTGAGCGCGCCAAGTTAAGCTCTGCCATGGAGACCATTCTCGAGTTAGAGAGATCGGTTGGTCTCGCGCATGACGACGAGGACGAAGATGACGATATTGACCAGTACAGCGTTGGCAATAGCGTAGATGCCGACCTTGAATACCGGGCCTCCGCGCGCATGGGGACTTTAACGCCGTCCAGCCTGCTTTCGGGTGTCCCCGGCCGCCATTCCGACCGGGACACTATTGTTACCCTGGACTAAGTTACCACCTCGTGTCCGGGCGACTTCTAGGCGTTCTCACCATTTGCTCTCATCGATTCGCCCGTTCTAGCCCGGGAAAAGCATGCAAGGCGTTACGGACAGGTCGTGAAGGAACAAGCCGGATTCTCAGATGCGGGCTGGGAGCTTGCGTCACCCATTTGTCTGCGGCCTCTTGAGAGCAAGGACAGTGACGGGCGTCCGGCGCTAAGGTGCATCGAGGATACGCTTGATGCAAACTATTGCTTGTATTTCCCAGGATTTTTATTGCTGGCTCACGCTCTACACCAAACCTACCGGTGTCGGAGTTCTAGATGTCTCATGTCTCCCCAAGCCAATAGCTGTAGCATTTCTATTACCATATCTTCCTATGGCTCTTTGATCCAAGTGATAGAGATCCCAACTCACATTCTCGAATTAAGCTATGTCATAAGTGACAATTTCATCTTCGAAACACTATGGTACGCGCACATTCGTCCAATTCCGGGAGGATGAGCTTCGAATCTGTGGGTAGTTTCATGTGCAGCGACTTGTGATAGACTCCATGGCTAAACGACGCACAGCTTTCTAAGCACAGACTGAAATTATATAAAGTCAAATCAGCCACGTGCTGAGTGATCTTCCTCTTCCACCATGAAGCGTCCTGCGGAATAAATTCTGGCAACTATGGCGAGGTCGGCGAGTGTTTCCGAAACCGAGGAGGAAAGCTTATGGTATAAAATGTTCAGACAGTCGCGAACTCAGGCTCGTGCATTCTCTTTTTGCATGTGCTCACTCTTGAGCTTCGCCAGTCGTCCCATGTGAGACGCAAGCATCCTCCGGGCATTTTCCTTGCTTGTGTCCGTCTTGCTGCTGTTCCCACCCAAGTCTGCTGGCTCTCCGAAGGACTGCTCTAAACGATGCCTCAATTTTCGTTCGACTCCGGGTAATACGCTGGACGGTACGTGTTCACTGGCAGATGGTATTGAACCTTCGCGTCCGGTAGGCTTCCATTCTCCTCGCCTTGGCCGCTTGCTGCCCGGGCCGTCCGAGATCTTCCTCTCTCTGTTGATATTTCCTGGATCGGTCTGGGATTGATCTCCTCCAGAAGCGGGTATTCCTCGATCATTAAGTATGGACTCTAGGCCACGTTTTTGCCACCTTCTCGGGGGGGGCGGCGGGACAACTTCTTGAGTTTCCTCCATGTCCGATGGCGGTGTTTCAATGGGTGGCTCCTAAGACAGTTTAGTAGTAAGCGTAAACCAGGGTGCCTTCACCAGACTCACAACCAAATGATGGCCCCTTCTCGTTTCCCTCGCAGCTGTTCCAGTAGGTTCCGCGACTATGATGTTTCGTGGACCATCCGCATCCTCGGTTATACACACTTCGTCGGTGCTGGCGAAATCAGCGAATACTGCTCGTACAGGAGGATTGTTTTGTGCCTTCGGCCCTTGGCCAAACATGCCCTTTAGTTTGAAAGGCCCCTCTGGTGAAGGGGTGCTAATGTCATCGTTCATGGGCGACACGCTAAAGGCCCACCCAAGTGTTAGCCGGGAATCACGGGTTGGCCAGCATGAAAGAGCCTGAACCGTACTCAAGACTCGCGACCTTCTGAAAGCAGTATCCTTGCTGTTGTACCAGATGCAGCTTTGCATCGTCGAACTCGACAGATGAATAGTCCCAATCTCCTCCAAACCCTTCAGGACGTGCTTGCGAGGTAAATAATTGAGTCACGTAGAATGGGCCTAGAAAACAGTGAGCGTGGCTTGAGTCATGATGATAAGAGAGGACCTACGGCTGATTTGGGGCAGCTGGGCTAAGTATGTACCAACTTGCCAAAGACATGATCTTGTTGTGTCCTCAGCGACCTGGTACTGATCGGAACCGCCGCGCCAGACATTGAGACAGCAAACTCCATCGTCCCGATAGTTGAAGTACACGGTCCAGAACTCGATCAAACAGTCCGAAGTCCAGTATTTAGACGACGTCATAGGAATGCGCAACTTAAGGAGCTGCTTCTTGTCGATTAGAGGGAGAGCCGAAGCCTGGGAGACCAGTTAACAAGCTGAAGTGGATATCTACAGGACGCAACCGCCCGTAGGGGATGTACCAAGGTACTCATGAAAGCGTTGAGCTTTCGGTCGTTGCTCTGGCGAAGCATCATTGTTGTCTCTCTCTCCAGGAGCTTGGATCGATCAAGCCTGTCCATTCCCTCCCCAGATTGCAAGATATCCTGCAATGAGTTGTACTTGCTGAGGTCTTCAACAGACAGGCTCTGGAAATTTCGAGGTGGAAAACAGCCTCTAGAAGAGAATGAGCTTGGCACACTTGACAATGATGAGACATATGAGACAAGGAACAGGCCCAACCTTCCGTATAAAATCTGACTGAGCTAGATTCTACTGTGAGCATCAATCAACCTCAACTTATCGAATGAAACGCACCACAGCGACGAGAATAATTTTTATGAAATCATAGTCCGGCTCCCTGAGTGGTTCTGGCGTTTGCGCTCGTAGAGCCGCGGTCTGGGCTCTCCTGCGGGAGACACGGGATGACGCCGGCTTGGTCTTTGTCTGGATCGTGGACTGCTTAGCAGATGCCGTCACCCTCAATTTTCGCGACTTTAGACGCACCATGGCGAACTGGGAGAAACTTTGAAATCTTGGTAGATGAGATTAGCCCGGTAACTTCGTCAATATCAGCCCTGGCGCGCAGGTGGACTTCCCAGTGGTGGCAAGATTCTGAACCAGGAGACGGAGACAAAGAGACGTGGCTGCTGCTTGATACCGAAAGACAAGAGATGCAGTCACTGGTTTTTAAGAGTGTCGACGAATTCGGAGCTTGCTTAGAACTTTTTTGGTGGACACGGAGGGAAAGAGCAAACGCGGGAAGGAGTATCTAATGCTGGCAGCTCAGCGCCCCTTTGTTCCCAACCTGGATCGACATCCTGTGTTCCCCTAAATTTGCGCGGAGCATATTGATTTGCCGCCTAATTTCACGAGAAGAGGTTCCATCGGCAAGTGGCATAAAAATTGGTGACCGGTTCAATTGTATGGTTCCGGCCCGAGCACTTCGGACCGTAGCGCATACTCCTGCCTTCGGACGAACGTCCTTTCATGAGAAAGCGGCCTGGTCACGTCACTAGTTAACTGACAAGACGGCATGACTGCCATTTGAATACGCAACATGGTCCTTGTGAGTTGTGGAAAACTTGTCCAAAGGAAAGATGGTGGGCTCTCCGGCGTACATTGCGCCCGCTAGCTAAGGGTCATAGACCCTTTCTCTTGCCGAAACGGTCCGTTTCACCCCCGTCTTCTAGAACAAAGGAGGTCAGCGTTGAAGGTTTGTAGGGTACCGGACGACATCGGGTGCAAATGGGCCCCCCCTTGACCATGGCTTGAGGTCAAACAAAGGGCGGCCGGGCCGGTGCGGGCCACTCTCCTCTCGCTCAAAGGGAGGTTCTTGGA
The DNA here is from genome assembly GCA_021432635.1 of Thozetella sp. PMI_491. Taxonomy (NCBI): domain Eukaryota; kingdom Fungi; phylum Ascomycota; class Sordariomycetes; order Chaetosphaeriales; family Chaetosphaeriaceae; genus Thozetella; species Thozetella sp. PMI_491. The sequence goes on from MU270087.1 coordinate 304,679, forward strand.
GCCGAGTCATTGCCACTGGAAACACACCAGAAGAAAGAAGGAAAACAGGTACGACCGTCAATCAAATTTCTCCGAGTTCAGAGTCAAGTCGACTGGGCTTTACGACCTTCAGGGGGCTCTACAAAAGTGTGCACCGAACTCTAGACAAACATAGGTTGGGGCCAAAGTCCAAGAAGTTCACATTATAAGGGCGGGAGGCTTCGGCTGTTTCTTGTGGTTTGATCCGACACAGCCAGGCACCAGAGAGAGCAAGGCGGGGCAAGCACTCGGTGTGGCGGTGCACGCCGACCGGCGACGGGGGCTACATAGCACTGTGGACAAAAGGGGTCCCGACAAGGTGTGCCAGGGGGTCGTGCGGACCGCCGAGACCTAGACTCTTTGCACAGCTGGATCTCGACGTGCTGGCCTCCGAAGCGGCCGGCGCGATGCTACCACGCCAAAAGGAATATTCATCCCGAGGTCGACTCGCGGGATACGAAGTACAACAGTACGCTCGGGGAAGACGAGAATCGGTGTAATCACATCAGCAAACATTTTTTTTCGGGCCCGGCGGTATGGACGCAGCGAGCCGAAGGTGCACACCCGAATATAGATGACCCCCCCACGTTTGCGGAAGGGCCCCTGATTTGTCAGGCAGGGCCGGTTTGATCTCCAAAAGTTCAAATGTGACCGGGACGTGTTGCCCCTCCTTCTTGGGTTAACGAGCTAGCCGGGCAAGTTGGAGAGCACAAGAAGGACGACAGTGTCTGCGCTTTTGGGACCCGGCGATCACACAGGCCGGGGCGGGTGATGGGCGTCGATGAGAATACTGGAAAGGGCTGGCTACATGCACATCTGTTCCCTGCTGCATGCTACGGTGTGTTTCTTGGGTCTGGGGTCGCCGACCAAGAGGGATGCAAGAAGGATGGGAGGAAGCTGGTGCTAGGCTGAACTCCCGAAATCTGGCTCCTCTGGTTCCCCGCTCCGCTCCGGGTCGGGAGAGGCGGGAGTGAGAAGTGCTCATGAGGGGAAAAGGTACACTAAAAGTTCGACGGCGCCGGGCAGGAAGTGGAATTAGGGGATCGGCAACTTGAAGAGGGCTCAGAGAGGAGGGGCCGTGGCTGCGGCGCCCCTCCCCCTCCCCTCGTGAAAGGTGTCGCGTGCGGGTGGCACGGGAGAGCGACAAGACGAGACTAAAAAGGAGAGGTTGTTGTTTGGGGCAGAATAGACGGATCAGGGGAACCTCGCCACTTACGTAGGGCTTCCATGCCTCTGGTTCCTGTGGTACTCTGCATTTCGAACGCGGCTTTGCGTGCCTGACTCGGGCATTCTTTGTTTGGAAAGCCGCAGAGCTGGAAGCGAGGAAGGTCCGTGGAAGCCTTAGGGGCGGCGATCCGAGCCTAGAAAATATCGGCCCCAGGACTTAGGGGCGTCGAGACCACACACCACACACTAGGGGTGAGTGGCGAGATAAAAATAAGAACACAAACATGAAGGATATGGAAGCAAATGCTGCGAGGCAGGCTGGGGAGATGACGACAGCGGGAAAAAAAAAAATAGCCTAGTAGGCCGGATGCTGGCAGGCGGCGATGCTGACGTGCCTCGCCGAACGAGAATGCCCGCTGATGGATGACTTTACTTTACGGTACGGAGCATGGTTCTGCGGCGCAATACTTCCACCGGCCACAGGGGGAAGCCTGGAACACATCAGGCGGAGCATCCGAGCTGGATCACGCAGCAGGCGCGAGTGCAAAATTTTTGGTGGCCGGCCGCGGTGTCGCAAAGAGCGGCGCCACATAAGTGGCTGACGTCCGTGCCTCCTCCCTCTCTCGCCTGAGGCTTCAACATTCTGGGCTTCGCGATTGGGCGGTGAATCGGGTGGCCGGACCAACTCCACCCAAGCGAAGGCTGCCCGCACCCGCACCCTCAGCAGACAAAAGTGGAGGATGAGCCACTTTGTGTGATCGGGCTTTGCCTCTCCGCCGATTCCACCTCGTCACGACACCCTCTTCGTCTGGTCAAAGAGGACCAAAGTTCTCTCTCGTCTGCCCAGCGCCGTGCACTCGACTCGAAACGCCTCTGAACATCGTCTTCCGCTTCCACACATCTTTCGGGACGCTCCTTCCTCCGTCGACGACCCTTTTTTTGGCCGGGTCGGAAGGGCTCCCAAAACGCTGCGTTGTTGACCGACGCTAGGTGGCCCTCCTTCCGAGTCTCAGCCAAAACCCTCCCGACGGCTCTTGTTTTCGGCACCCGCGAACGTCGTTTTGACCGGCAGACCGAAAAAATCGCCCTCTCGAAGGGAGCCATGGTCTTTGGCCTTTGAACCATATCGAATCCGACTGGCGGGGGACCCTGGACCCGAACGCGTTGCTAATCCCGACGAGCCGTGGTTGGTACGCGTAGACCCAGGATCACCACTACGCGAGAGGCCCAAATCTCGACCACCCCTTTACCGGCCGACCTCCTCTATAGCACCTGCCGAGAACATTCTCGACAACCTACTACACGACGGTGACTTGGCTTTTTTTCACCCGTAGTCTTTCCGGCCGTCGCCCTCCAGCGCACTAGCACTTCCGCTGGACACGCAATTGCCCCCCATCACCCCCCTTTATCGAATCGAGTGCCCTCCTGCCCCCGCCATGAGTTCCCCTCAGGCGGTGCACAAGACCGTCGAGGTTCGACGCCCGCGGTCTAGCCAGCATGTCTCCGTGAGCTGGGAAGAGCCGCAAGACAGCGTCATTCACCACTCGTCGCGGCTGCAGTTCGAAGTGGCCGAGTGCGTCGAGACCAAGACCATCACGACTACGACAACCACCAAGCGCTCTTACCCTCCTTTGTTTGTTCGAGAGCCTCGGCAGTTGAGCTCTCTCGACTCGAAGGAATACCCTCTTGCTTCAAGGCCGATCCCGACCGAGCTTAAGAGTTTCACCCTGGACCTGGACGAGTACGATGGCCACGCCTGGTCCTTTGAGGACGAGCCGGAGTCGACCCAGGTACGTAATGCTTGCACCGCCCAGCGCCGCTGTGCTGCTCTCGCTAACAGCTTCCATTCAGACACAGGTTGAGCAGTCCCAGAACACTGAATTTAGCACTACCGTCAAGTCAGAGCCGGGCATCGATAGCCCCAAGGCCGAGTCATCACGCCGTGTCCCTAACCTATCCACCGACGTCTTTCCTCGCCGATCGCCACGCTCGAGCACCCGGGCCGCCTCACCGTCCCAGACTGTCGCTACTCGAAGTTCGCAGCGTGCATCGAGACACGGCATCAGCTCCTCGGCCGTCTCTGACAAGCTTCGCCGTGCTGTGACGCAGGGATCGCGGAAGGAGGCAGGCCGGAGCAGCAAGCGCATTTCATCCTCTTCCGACTACCTGGCAACGCCAGACACCTCCGAGGTTGCTTCTGGAGTCGTGGATCGGTCGTCGCGTCTCCGGTTGACGTTAGACACGGCCGATTCTGGCACCAGCCAGTCGACGGCTGGCTACGACGCTGCCAGCCCCACGGCCAGCGAGTCGCATACCATATTTAGCAGCAGTGTTGCTACGCCCCCTATCACCGATGCGGATCTTCAGCCCTATAATGATGCCGACGAGGCCCTCCAGCAGACCTTCCGCACGTTGCAATCTCGACCTAGCATCAGCACCGTGGCTGTCCAAGATGCCAGCCTCCCTAGCCCACGGCTCTCGCCGACGCTTGCAGCTGCCCAGTTGAGCAGCGCTCGCCCGGACGAGGACGGGGATGAGGAGGACGATTTGACATTCTCCCAGCAGGTTACGCGTCGACATCGCAGTAGATTCTTCGAAGAGAGCCAGACAACTGATGACGGTGATCTCGACCTCTCCTTTGCGGACCAGTCGCCGATGTCTTACGAGAAAGCGCTAGTTCGCCGCAAGCCGATGCCGGCAAGCTTGGGTGATACTAGGTCTATGCTTGAGAGCTTCGACGCCCTTCCCAACGAGATGAAGTCGTTTATGATGTACCAATTCCTCCGCCGCTGCCCGCGCAAGACCCTGCACATGGTTGCCGACGTAGTCAACCCAGCGTTGAAGTGCGACTTCCTCAAGACGCTGCCTACCGAACTGAGCCTGCATGTTCTGTCGTTCCTTAACCATCGCGACCTCTGCCGAGCCGCCCAAGTGTCCAAACACTGGCGTAACTTGATAGATGGAAACGAAACCGGCTGGAAGGAGCTCTTCGATCGCGACGGCTTCGAGTTGACGAAAGGAGAGCTCAACAAGGCGATCACCCAGGGCTGGGGCTGGCAAGATCCAGTTGGGGCGGAGGGATGCGAGATTGACTTGAGCGTCCGGAACAAGCTCACCTCGAGCGAGACGGATCTGATCAAGCTGGAGCAGGCCGAGTCGTCGCGGCCCTCGCGAGCTGCCAAGCGGAAGCGTACTATGGGACACCTCAATGTGGACCGAGCGAAGCGGAGGGCTAGCGGACAGGACCTGACCAAGGAGAGCAAGAAGGACGACGAAGTCAAGATGTGCAAGTCTGAAGGCCCGAACTCGTCGGCAAACCAGGCCGCCATCGCTGTGCCGGATCCTCAGCTCGGCCTCGCTAGCTTGCGCAAGCTGCATCTCTTCAAGTCGCTCTACCGGCGGCACTACATGATCCGGCAGAGCTGGACTAGCGGTAAAGTGAAGCCCGAACATGTGGCATTCGCCGCCCATCCCCGCCATGTTATCACTTGCCTGCAGTTCGATGACGACAAGATCATCACGGGCAGCGACGACACCCTCATCCACGTCTACGACACCAAGACGGGCAAGCTCCGCAAGAAGTTGGAAGGCCATGAAGGCGGCGTTTGGGCACTCCAGTACCACGAGAACACGCTGGTATCTGGCAGCACTGATCGATCGGTCCGTGTCTGGGACATTGCCAAGGGCATCTGCACGCAAACCTTCTTCGGCCACACCTCCACAGTTCGTTGCCTCCAGATTCTTCTCCCAACCGACACTGGCAAGGTCCAGAACGGGCAGCCTGTGATGATGCCGCCTAAGCCGCTCATCATCACCGGGTCCCGGGACAGCCAGCTGCGTGTGTGGCGTCTTCCGGATCCCAAGCTCCACCAGCGATACATCCAGACTGGCCCACCGGCCAACGATGATCAGTGCCCCTTTTTCGTTCGCATCCTCTCGGGACACGCCCACTCTGTCCGTGCCATATCGGCCCACGCCGACACGCTTGTCTCTGGGAGCTACGACAGCACCGTCCGTGTCTGGCGCATCAGCACCGGCGAGCAGCTGCACGTCCTCCACGGCCACAGCCAGAAGGTGTATTCGGTCGTCCTAGACCACAAGCGCAACCGCTGCATTTCCGGCTCGATGGATTCGTTGGTCAAGATTTGGGACCTGGACACCGGAGCGTGCTTGCACACTTTGGAAGGCCACAGCTTGCTCGTGGGTCTTCTCGACCTGCGCGACGAGAAGCTGGTGTCGGCCGCTGCCGACAGCACACTGAGAATCTGGGACCCGGAGAATGGAAAGTGCAAGAGCACGCTGATGGCGCATACCGGAGCCATCACCTGCTTCCAGCACGACGGCAGGAAAGTTATATCGGGCAGCGAAAAGACTGTCAAGATGTGGGACATTCAGACCGGCGACTGCATCCAAGACCTCCTCACGGATCTCAGCGGCGTCTGGCAGGTCAAATTCGACGAACGGCGCTGCGTCGCTGCCGTCCAGCGCGACAGCCTGACTTATGTCGAGGTGAGAGTTGATTGGAGAGGAATTATCGCAACAACGCTAACCTAGCTTATTAGATCCTCGATTTTGGTGCCGTCCGTGACGGTAAAGCGCCCGAAGAGCTCGGCAAGCGGAAGCTGTTGAACGAAAACATTGTTCAAGAGCTCGTCGGCGAGGAGGCCTGATTTCCTCCTCACAGCTCTTGCCCCTGCCACTGTCTCGATGGGTTTTCGGTCTCGGCAGCAAATTAATTATTTCTTCGTCCCACTCGGTGCGGCCACAATTTCTACACTCTGCTATCCCCTTTCTTATTTCTTCAGCATCGCAAGGCGTTCTTGGACCGGAATCTGGAGGGTTCATGTGTCATCTGCTCATCTGGGTCTTTATTCATCACTAGTCTCACGACGGGAGCAATGCAGGGCAGGCACGTGCAAAAGCACCAACAAACGACAGGCAGGCGAACAAGGCAAGAGAACATGGTGTTCATGGGACCGGTTAAGGGTCAAAGGGATGCATCATATCAAGTGGTCTGCTAATTTTCGACGTCCTCTCACCCATCTCTGCCTGCTTAGGTAGCAGTATGCCTATAATGATGATGACATATTATCCAATGCGCTGTGCTCTCTCCCCGCCTATCTCCTGTGACAGTGCCTTCAAGATCTGATGTTAGAACGTGACAAGGGCAGAATCCGGGACTGACATAACCGTCCATGGACTATATATCGTGGGTAGATAAGTATTAGATTAAATATTCATTAACAAAACAAGATATCCGACTCTCGATGCATGGAATACATCCCGGTCTGGGGATCCCGTCGACTCTGTAAATAACAATCGCCAAATGAAGCGGACCGAGAATGCACCCTTATCCGCAACAACGCCGAGCGCCAATGTGACACCAGCGTAAGAATCAAACCGTCCCCCTATTACCTCAATGCACCGTCACCTGCCCATTAATTCCACCATTTGAGCCCACCGCCCATATTGCCCCCGTAAGGGCGGCCCCAGCCCGGCCACGCCTTGGAGCTGGGCCCGTCGCTCGCGGCGGCTGTCGAGTTAGCAGACGCCGAGATCGAAGCAGAAGGCTCCGGATGCACGGCCACTGTCACCACGTTGCTGACGGTCACCGTCGCATACGATACACTGCAGGCCGAAGTGGTCTTTGGACCCGTCTCAACATCGGCGGGGGCAGCCGAGGTGAGGGGATTCGAGTGAGCAGCAGGACCGCCAGGTGGGTAGCAATGGCCTTGCGGGCACGCTTGCGGTCCCGGGCCGGCGGGGAATTGTGTGGACTGACTAGGCTGCGGGTTCGTCGCGTTTTGGCTTCCGGGACCCGCCCAGCTGTGAGGCGGGTTGCCGCCATGAGGCCAACCAGGGAAGCCGTGGAGAGGGGTCGGCCCGGCGGCGTCAGTGTTCTCGGGGCCCTGAGGTCCGGGATAGGGCTGGCTGGGACCTGCCGGGTAGTCCTGGGCCGGGGCCTGGGGCTGAACTGGAGTCTCGACACCGGGATACGTGTCTCTCGGTGGCGGGAGGCTGGTCGGCGGCGGGTTCGGAGTAGATTGTCCTACAGTTTGTGCAGGCGATGCCGGCGTGAGGGTTATGATGACGGTCGAGCCAGAAGCGTTGTTGTTATCCTCCTCCCCGTATGGCTCTGCCGGCCACCCGAGCGGCCCTCCGTGTGCCCCTTCGCGCGGCTGCCCGTGTGGTCCTTCATGCGGCCATCCAGGTGGCCCTCCGGTTGGGACGGCCTCCTCGCTGTTGGTAACCGTGGTGGTCGCCGGCTGGGAAACGGTAATGTAGACAGTGGGAATGGATACCTGCCCGCCGTTACTGAGGTAGACTGTCTCGGTGGACACTATGACTGACGTGGTAGGATTGACAGACTCGCTGGCCGAGTGGGTTTCGGTTAGCGTTGTGGAGTATGTGATGGTCACGGTCGGGGTTGATGTGGAACACGCGCAAGTGTTTTCGTTCGCCGGGGCCTCGCCCCATGGTTGCGCCCATGGCCAGTTGCCTCTTGGGGCCAGCGCATTTCTGTCGAGCACTGATGCCTTGCCGGTATGGGCTAGTGCAGATAGCACTGCTATGAGAAGCTGGGGTGACCACATGCTTGTGGAATATTGGGGGGTGGGGATGGGAAGCAAAAGTCGTAGCTGGTCAAACTCAAAGAAGACGGCACCCCCGGATACTTGGAAGTTCGAGGTGCTAGTGGTAACGATGAGGTTTCAATATCCTTCTAAAAGAGCTGCGATGAGCCTATGGGACCAACTCGTCGGGGTTGTCAACTTGGAGTGCAGACAGAACGGGATTCTATGGCGGACGACTGGTCACGACTTATACTAGACTAGGTGGGGGTAAAGCAAGCAAGGACGGAGCTTGAAGGGGTGGTCTCCTAGCACTATCGGATAGAATTGGGTAGAAAGGGAAGCCCGTTGGTCGATCTAGGAGGTGTAAATCTATTATTCTCTAGGGGTATACACTCCTGGCATAAGCGCCTGTGTTAAACCCTGGGAACTGCTATTCCACCTACGGAAGGGTCTTTACGCAGCCTTACGAGACTGGCTCACTACCTAGGGAAACTAGGGGCCTCATATCTAATATTGGAAGGGCTACCAAACGAAGCCTACCTTGTTCCCCACCGCCGAGAGAGGGAGGATAGCATGGCACTATCCCTTTGTTTACCCTCTCTAGGGAGTATTAATTACTCCGCAAGTGGGTTGGTACGGGCGCGGCTCGGTACAGGTTGAAATAAGGGGGGTGGGGCAGCTGCAGTGTGGGACGCTCAGGCCGGGGCAAAGCCACTAGGTACACAAGTCGCCCGCGGACCCGCCGTCCAGGGACGGGAAGGGCCCACACGAGGTCCCGAGCAATTGGGCATTTCACAACCACCTTCCCCGACCCAAGGGCGACGTTTCCAGGATCAGCCTCTCTCCTACGTCCGCAGTCCGCCCTCGACAGAGCCCCCTCAACGGCGAGCGCATGTGCTAGGGATACTTTTGGGGTTAATTTCAGACCGTTACGAGGGGCGGGAGCAGCAGCCATGGCTCCACCGCGCTCTGCGAGCTCGCGACAAGGGAATGGAAGCTCTGGTGGCGGCTTCCTCGCCTCTGCAGCGAGGTTCTGGAGGGTGCGCATCGCCTCCCCCCGTCTCTCGGCCTCGCGGACTGCCGCCCGCACTGCGGACCGTTGCTGACACCGTTTCCTGCAGAAGTCGTACGCCTCCGACTACGTCGGCTTTGCGCTTTTGGTGACTGCGTACCTCTTGGTAGGCTTCCTGTCCCTGCCGGACGTGCGGCCGGGGCCAAGACTAACGCCACCGCAGATCCAGTTCTTCATAGAGCCCTTCCACCGCATGTTCACCCTTAGCGACCTGCGCATCGCCTTTCCCCACGCAGAACACGAGCGCGTGCCCCTCGGTAAGCTCCCTCCCCCAGCTCGCCCTCGTGCCCGCCGGCGCACGCGATCACGCCCTGTTGACCTTGTGCCTGGCAGCCCTCGACTTCGTTTACGCCGTCTTCATCCCCCTCGGGGTCCTTCTGCTATACAACGTCGTCAGCGGCGCCTCGCCGCACAAGCATCATGTCACGATCCTCGGCATGGTCATCTCTCTCATCCTCTCGGCCGTCCTCACCGATGTCGTCAAGAACATGGTTGGGCGGCCCCGGCCCGACCTCCTCGCCCGGTGTAAACCTGCCCCGGGCACGCCGACGGACATTCTTGTGACGATCGACGTTTGCACCGAGACGCACCCTCACACGCTGCAAGACGGCTGGCGCTCGTTCCCGAGCGGGCACAGCTCCTTCTCCTTTGCCGGGCTGGGCTATCTGAGCTTGTTCTTCGCCGGCCAGATGCGCATCTTCGCCCACAGCTCGGGCTCTGGCTCGGAGCGGAGCACCCTCGGCGAGCATGCCGAGAAAGTCGTCCGCGGCGACCTCCTGCGTGCCCTCCTCTGCCTTGGTCCCCTCCTGGGAGCGACTATGATCGCCATCAGCCGCTGCCAGGACTACCGCCACGACGTCTACGACGTGGTCATCGGGTCGCTGTTAGGCTGGACCGTGACCTACTGGAGCTACCGGCGACACTGGCCCCGGCTGAGCAGCTCGCGAAGCGAGGAGCCCTACGCCGGGCCTCCGGGAACTGATGACTCGCCCCCCGGCACGCGGGGCTACGGCCGCATCAGAGACGAAGAGGAAGGCCTTACGCAGAATGTAGGCTTCGAGTTGGCCCAGCTCATGAGCAGAACAATACGCTGACATGCCGTGCGCTAGGCAGGTTGAAGCAGTTGTTCCCCAGCTCCCCACGCAGTAAGTAACATGTGTAATTGTGCTATAATGTCGTCATGTGGTATATATCTTGCGGTGTATTTTTGGAGGGGTTTGGCATTTGGTCATCTCAAAGGCACTTCATTGGATACGTTATTCACGGTTGCATATTCATGGGGCCTCGGGCCGGCTCAGTGCGGCGTTTGGGTCTATTAGTACACCAGGTATTGAGTAGTTACAAACCTGCTCCTGTTCCGTTCTAGAATGTTCCCCGATATCGTGCCAGGCCCTATTTCTCCTCGGTGCCCTCATCCTTGGCCAGGTCGTGCTGCTTGAGCAACGCCGTGATCTCGTCTGCGGTCCATAGCCTGTGGTAGATCTTGCCATCCTTGGTCTGTCCCACCGTCGCAAACTCGACTGAGGGAGAAACAAATGTTAGCAATTGCCTTTGATATATGCATAGTAGGCGCGGGGGGGACCGTACTCTTTTCGCTGCTCAGCTTGGTCGCGTCCATCGTCTTGCTCAAGACCTTGACTGCAATGCCACAGGCCTCGGCTAGGGAGCAGTCCTCCTTGTAGTCCTGCTTGAGCAAGCTCTGGGCGCTCGCATTGTTGGCGCCAGCACTCGTCGCCTTCCAGCCGCCGTAGTTGCCCGAAGGGTTGCTGAGGTACAGCTGGAACTGACGCTGCTGATCCCAACCGGCGTAGATGAAGGACACACCGAAAGGCCGGAGACCACCGTGTTGTGTGTAGCCCTGCTTCAAGTCGCACAATCGCTTCACAAGCTGCTCGCAGGGGATGTCGGTGTTGTAGGTAAGTAGGTAGCGCTGGGCCGTCTGCCGGGCGTAATTGATCAAGATATTGGCGTCAGCCGTCATGCCGGCCACAGCGCAGATCATGTTGCTGAAAGAGGGCACAGTCAGCGGCTGCGACCAACGATCGGAGCAGAAGAGGGGGTGCTATACTCGTTGAGGATATAGAGCTTCTCGGCCGATGTGTCCTGCTCCAGCAGCTTCGACGTCACCTTCCGTTCCGCCGCAAGCACGATGCCATCCTTGGCTAGGATTCCGATCGCCGTGCCGGCTTGGGAGATGGCCTCCAGGGCATACTCGACCTGGTAGAGACGTCCTTCGGGGGAGAAAATGGTAGTCTAGAGAGGCGGGTGAGCTCTTGAATCGGGGCCCGGAGCTCCTGGGCAAGGCTGCTGGAGCCGAACTTACGCGGGAATCGTAGCGCCTCGACATGATCGCGGTTGACACGAAGGATGGGAGAAGGCTTAAAGTCGGGGTGGGCGTCAAAGGGTGCGGCGGGTGCGGCTTGATGTGGTGATTGACTTGATTTGGGTGAGGGCGGAAGATCAGTGCTGAGGCTCGAGTCGTTTGGCTGGAGCTCCAGGCAAGCGCTCATCCACGCGTAGCTGCACCTGCCTTGAGCTCCCAGCTACCGGCTGAACTCCGGGAGGGCCGGCTGACAAGGCTTCTCCCCATAATTTCTTGGCCGGCATCTGATTGGCTGAACGGAGGTTTGAAATCCAAGCCTCCGATCCCCGCAGAATTGTGTAGATTCCGGCTTGATTCGCTGATGCATTGGGCATTTCTAGCGGCAAATCACTCCACCCTCAAACCTCCTCTTTCCAACCTCCGCAATACCGTCACTCGACGCCGCCGCCGCAGCAATCTGAATCCGACTCGCGCAAGCTTCCCCAAGCTGTGCACACCCTCGAATCGCGCCATATCCTTTGCGCTTGTCGAGCGCGACTGCGTTTGACCTTTTTCTACCAGGTGAGACACGTCAGTGCCAGCACGCGAGCTTGCGCAACGCGAGCTTGGACCGCGCGAAGTCTCGAGCTCCCCCACCCCTTCTGTAGCTCCATTCATCCACCACCCAGCGCGCTCTCGCCCTCCAGTCGCCACAACCCGTCGCCAATCGTCAGTCACCAGGGCAGTAGACATTGGGATAGCTTGGGATCTACTGGAGAATAGCTCTACAAGATCTTTCCCCGCGTTCACCAGCCCTCCCTTCATCACTCTTCCCTATTCATTCAAGCTCAAGCTCCGCTTTGCCCGTAAATCTCGCGCAATTCAATGAATGTGTGAACGCTTCTACGCGCGCATGATTTGAACCGTCTGCCGTAGAGAGCACGGAACCCTGAAGTACAAAAGGTAGCTCGCAGCTTACGCGTGCGCCGCCCACTATGTCTGGTAAGAACCGCGACCTGCACCGGCGCCCATCGCGGCCGTCCCCAGCCTCCCTAGCCCAGCGCGCGGCCATCCCATGGCCAGCGCATTCCTACGTTACGAGCCATGAGCTAACCAGTACTCTGCCTCATCCAGATCCGGAGCCACGTCGGTCGGTCCGCGCGACCAAGGGCCAGCACAAGGCTCTCGAGCAGCTCGATAACCCTCCGGAGGCGCCCAAGCGTCGAGGCGCGAAGAAGGGCAAGAAGGCCGCCGCACAGGAAGAGCCAGAGGAAGAAGTCATTCGCTGCGTGTGCGGCGCAACCGAACAAGATGATCACTCCGACGAAGCGTGGATCGCCTGCGATTCGTGCGGCGCCTGGCAGCACAACGTCTGCATGGGCATGAGCCAGTTCGAGGAAGATTTAGATAGGGACTATTTCTGCGAACTGTGCAAGCCCGAGAACCACAAGGAGCTTCTGGAGAGCATCGAGCGTGGCGAGAAGCTGTGGGAGGTGCGGCGAAAGGCTCACGAGGAGGAGGCCGAGGCTAAGAAGAAGAAGAAGGGCGGCAAGAAGGGCAAGGGGAAGAGGGTGAGCGACCCGAAGGAGGAGGCCACCGCCAAGAAGAAGCAGTCGCCGGCGCCAGCAGTCACGCCGACCCCTCCGGAGCCCACCAAGAAGGAGCCAAAAGCGGCGAGCGCGAAGCGCAAGGCATCGGAGGCCCCTCCGGAGAAAGATACCAAGGTACGTGTGGATGCCCTCATTTCTATTCATTCATCCCGACCACGGGCTCACTTTCGTTACTCGCAGCCTTCCCAGAAACTCCGCAAGGTCTCGGAGACCCAGGCTGTCCCCGTTCCTGCCTACAGCCCACCCGCCGATCTTGCGACCAAGATCAGCGACCTCCCAGACAACCGCCAGGGGTCTATCAAGGCGTTGTCGAAGTCATTGACCTACTCCATTACTGCTGCCGAGAAGAACGGGACGTTCAATCTTCCCGACGGCGTCTCCGTGGCCGACCGAGCGCAGCAGTTGGCTCTACAGGTCGAGCGTGCGGTGCACGATACGTATGCTAACCAGGCGTACTCGGGCCAAGTGCGAACCTTGACCCACAACCTCAAGACGAACCAGGATCTCTGCAACCAGCTGCTGGCGGGAACCTTGACACCGCCAATGCTTGCGTCCATGACCACTGAAGAACTCGCCTCCAAGGAGCTCAAAAAGGAGACGGCCGAGATGAAGGCTCGGGCGGAGAAGCAGGCCATCAAGATCACCGAAGACGGCCCCCGGATCAGGCGCACACACAAGGGCGACGAGGTGGTGGGAGAGGACGCTATCATGTTAAGCGAGGTAACCCCTGGGCCTTCGGTTCGCCGCCAAAGCCAGGCAGAGTCGAAGCAGCCCAATGCCTCGCGGCCGACTCCCCTGGAGACGGGACAAAATGCAAAGGACCTCCGCGTCGATATCAAGCACTCCCCCAGTCGACAAGACTTTGATATCAATAAGGTCTTCTCAAGCGTCAAATCACCAACGGCATCGCAGAACCGTCGCCCCTCAGCAGCCTCGCCTCCCGCCGGCGGCCCGGGGGAAGATCCCGAGGTCGACCGCCTCCTCGACGACGGCGCCAGCTCTCCGCCCTACTCGCCCACGGAGGATTCCGACCCCGACGTGATCTGGAGGGGCAACCTGATGATGAATACCATCGCCAACATATCGATGACCGCAAAGCACATCGCGGGCTGCAATCTCAAGAAGAGCATCGGCTTGGACTGGAGCGAGCTGATTCCACGGAGCCTAGCCATTGCTGGTAGAATCGACGAGGAGAAGGCCATCACATACCTTTGTAGCTTGCGGTTCAGCGAGCCAACCGACATCGTGGTCGTTGCACTCAGCCCGGCGTCGGAGGCAGCGCGCAGCGAAGTGCAGGCTCTTGTTGACTACTTTGTACCCAAGAAGAAATACGGCGTGATCAGCGACAAGAGCAACAACAACGTTAGGGACACGTACTTGGTCCCCGTGCTCCCTGGTGACGGAAGCCATCCGGAATTTCTCCTGAACTTGGAAGATAACAATCTTCCCTGGTCACGGACGGAGCCGACGCTTCTGGTCGTGATCGTGTATAGGAACGATCCGGCGACGATGGAACGCATCCGGGCGGCCAAGCTGGCTGACCAACTTCCGGCCGAAACGCCAGCAGACGCCACCCCGTCTGCTTCCCAGGGTGCTTTCAACCACGCCCAACGCCTGTCCGTCTCGGGACCTGCCTTCTCGCCCACGTCGCCGCAAGGCGCGTTTCCGTCTAACCTCCCGACGCCCCGGAACGGCGCAACACCCTCGCATCTAGGACAGGCCACTCCGACTCCCCATGCGCGCAACGGGCAGGTGGACCCACAGGCCCAGCAAAAGGCCCAGAAACAGGGAGAGGAGCTTGCCCGTGAAGTGCTAGGCAACCTCATCAACAGCCCAACCGCCGTCTTCATCATGCCACAGGCACATAAGATGTCCCGCCGCGAGTGGGAGGTAATCCGGAATATCTACTCGCGTGACCCGCTTGCCCGAGAAGATCTGAACCATCTCAGCAGAGTCCTGGAGAAGGAGAGCCACGGGCCTCAGCCAGGCGGCCTGGGACACTCGCCAGCTTCCGCCCCAGCACTCGCGGCTGTTCCCGTGCAGCCTGCTGTTCCGGCCCCAGGCCACCAGCAACCGCAGATTGCGCCGCCGGTGGTTCCTCAGCAGCAAACCCCGATTCATCCTCCACAGGTCCGCAATACCCCCATCCCGCCGCCGCCGGTTCCGCCCTCAGCAATGTCGCACACGGCCGTCCCTCCTCCGGTGCCTCATGTGCCTGCCGGCCCGCCGCGTCAGACCCCCATCCCTCCCCCTACGATCCCCCCGCCGAGCTCCGCTACTGCCGGCCCGCCGGCCTAAGCTGGGTTGAGGAGCACGACGGGATGCTTTGTTGGTTTATTATATGTTGCCTACGAACAGGGGCAACTCGGTTACGGTTTGCACTTTGGCGAGCAATTTGCTTGGCTTCACGCAGAGAGGAGGATGATAGGACGGAAATGCTTTCGAGGGACTCGGAATGTGGTTTTAAGGCAGCCCTTCTCATACGTTCTGACACCCGGAAACATGGTGCATGTTGGCTTCGTCGAAGCCGTCGCCGCCCTTTCGGTCGTCGGGAATTCAGTGATTTGTCTAAAGTCGAGGGGGCACTGGAGCCCCCCAATGTTGAGCCCCGGGCTCTCGAGTGGTGTTTAGGCAAGCTAGTGTATTTGTACATATTGTTTTCCCTTTCACTCTCATTTTCTTTCGTGTCGGGCACCACGGACGTTTGGTCCCTTCTCGGTGGCAGCTGAGGATACCCAGGTTTGTAAATGAACTTGGCAGTTGGTGGTTTTTCGCCGGCCAGAAAATAGGACGCACCGCCCATTCACGGGCTTCTGAGTGAGTACCAAAAAAAAGAGACACCCGATTTGTTCTACGACTCTTGTGATCTATCTGTTTGGTATCATGCCTAATGCTGCCCGCCGCGGGATCGCCAATGCCAGCGCACCCAATCCGGAACGGGGTGGCTCATCTTGACCCTGGTCAAACCTGCTTTGAAGGCCAAGACCAAGCATCCACATGGTGACGACACCCTTTGCACGGGCTGTGCCAGACTAGTACGAGTCAACAGGAGGGAGCTCAGTCGACTTTTCCTGCCGGGTATATTTGTTCTCGCAACCTGTACGACTGCCTAAGCTTCGATTACCTAACGAGTTCCCTTCTCGCTCATCTCGCCTTGCGTCAGTCCAGGTTTCTACAGTATCACTGTGTAAGTCGATCAAAGCCGCGCACAGTCACGCCTCAATTCTATGCCGCTCACGCTGTAGCAGCTCGTGAGGCTCCGCCCATCTAGCAATTGCACCCTCGCCTTCAATATGGCCTGTTCATCATCGCACTCGTCGCTCGTGAACCGCAACGGGCCGGGCAGCGCTGCTTCGTCTATTGCTGAGAGCATCCTCAAGCCGATTGGATCCGGCGGGAAGACCAAATGTATCGAATGCGACGGGTACGAGTGTTGCTGCATCCCGTGCACTGTGATGTGAGGTGCACCGGCAAGGGCCGGGGAGAGCAAGCTGTCGTCAACGAGCGAAGTGCTTGATGGTGGAGGCTTAGAGCCAGTCAACAGCCGGTGCATAGCGCTTCCTTCCACGGATCCCCTGGGGCCTCCAATTTCGATCAACACCAATACCCCCTTTACGATGACTTAGCTAGATATCATCATGTCAAATTGCAGCGTTTCTTGTGCCTTAGGAGAACTCGTCGTCCGCTGTGCTCCATCCATTGCTCTCGCGGTTCCAGTGCTTTTCCTCTGGCGTGATCTTGTCCGCCGCAGGCTCTCCGTTCATTGATGCGTCGACGGGCACGTCCAGACTGCCCAGGCCTTCCAGCATGCGCTTCGCCTTGTCCACGACGCTTCGGATAGCCTGCGTCTCTTTCCGCTTGGCGTCGAGCTGGTCCTGCATGAGGGCGATGAGCTGCTCCCGTGCCTGATGGGGGCGGTACTCGTTGAGGATGTGGTGGAAGTTGAGAAGAAGCGTCTTGATATCTCGGATCTTCTCGGTACCCTACAACGTACGGTTAGAGGGGTTATGACAAGCAGGCCAAGTGACGTCCTACCTTCTGCGGATCCTGCGACATGGTGCCCATCCACTCGAGGAAGTTCAGCAGGAGAGACTTCGACAGGCGCTTCAGTTCCAGTGCCAGATCTGCATGTTTACCGTCTTCATTGGTGATGCTAGGAGGGCCGAGGCGTTCTATACCCGCGCCTTCCAGGCTCTGGAGTTCGTCATGCAACTGCAGCAGGCTGGGTCAGCTACCATAACCATCCAGGAAAGCTACGTGTTGTGATATGAGAATTGGCTCACAGTCATCTGTTCCCCAAACAATCGCCATCGCCCATCGGCTGGCTCGGCCGGAGGCTCCAGGTTGACAAGCTCGGGAGGGACATCGGGGATGCGAATCGCAAGCTCGTCGTCGGCTGGTGCATTCTGCAGGTCAAGTTGTCAGCGCGAAAGGCTTCCCATCAGCTGGGTTCCATCAAAAACTACGCACCTTGGCTGCTCCATCTTGCGACTCGCCAGCGATCTCGCTTGCTCGCTTCGCTTCGGCTACGACCTCGGGATGCTGCTTGACGAACTCTTGCTTCAACGCGGCGTACTTGTCGAGGTTCTGCGGCGTAAAGTCCTGCCAGAAGGGCGGAGGATTTGGGAACAGCAGAGCCGCCTTATTCTCCTGCTCTTGGGGGTCTGCCATGGCGCGGGTGGTGTTGCTGCGAAACAAGCGACTTGGTGGAAGCAAGAGATGGCGGGCGACAGCAACGCGACGACTTGTCGCGAAGGAGCTGTGGCTGAAGCTCCGCCAGTCGCTCCGTCCCGCCGTCTCTGGCTGCGCTTAGCGTTTGCCGACGGCGGGCACAGACCCCTGCCCCTCCACACCGCAACCTCAGCTCTCCAATTCATGGCCGATCACCAAACAAACAATCTCACCGGTCAGCCCGTTTCTACTGCTTGTCATACTGGGCGGGTCGCGTCAATTGCTCCTTCAATCGCAGGCCTGATATATCATCCGAACTGTCGCGATTCTCATTCCATCTCAGGTGCACTTACGACCGAACCCACCGTCCGTAGACTCGTCGACTCCCACCGCGACCCAAAAATAGCCCCACGCCGCGATGGCCGACGTGCGCTCCCTCCTGCGGCAGCAGCGCGCCGCTAGGAGAATTGAGCATCCACATGCTGCCTACGCGGACTCGGGGAAGCTCTTGTGCACCCTCTGCCACGAACACATCAAGGCCGACTCTCTCTGGGATGGACATATACGCGGCGCGGGCCATCGCCAAAGGATACAGGCTCTCCAAGCAAAGGGCAACGACGGAGAGAAGCCAGAGTCCCAAACACATTCACACAAGCGAAAATTAGATGAAGATGACGAAATGCTTGATGTCCCAGAGACAGAAGAGGAGGCAGTACGCAAAAAGCGGAGCAAGCCGGACATGACGCTTGCTCCATTAGAGGACGCTCCCACCCCCTCGGCAGACCAGGTCAAACCGGGTGAGGCTACCGCGAAGAAAGAAGAGGCAATCAAGGTAGCGCCAAAGCCCTTGACACCGCCCTCCCTGCAGCGTAGAACCTCGACCACCCCCGTCCTGGGAGTCGAGATCCAGATCCCATCGAGACCCGCGACGCCCATTGGATTGGGCCGGGATGGAACCAGCGGAAGCGGCGCCGCGACCACAACATCAGCATCGGCTACGTCAACACCTAAAATCGGCCCTGGAAAGTCGCCTTCGGTCCCGGCCACCGCAGGGTTCGTCGGCAATGGAACCTCAGCACCGCTGGTAGCCGCTTCCACGTCGACTCCGGTGTCTCAGCCTGCCGTCGACGAAGACGAGTGGGCTGCCTTCGAGGCGGACGTGATCAACGGGGCTGCCCCTAAGTTCCCCACAGCGGCTATACCGAGTGAGGTGGTCATCACCGCCCCGGCCATGACGGCCGAGGAAGTGGCTGCCAAGGCACAGGAGGAAGACCAAGACAAGCGCAAGGCACTTGCCGACATCGAACTTGAGGATGAGAAGGAAGAGGCTACACGTGCCCTAGAGCTCGAGTTCGAGGAGATGGAGGAGCTCGAGGCCCGCGTACGAAAGCTGAAGGAACGAAGAGAAGCGCTTAGACAGCAAAAGAGCGACACAGTGCCATCCGCAGCTCTGTCAGACGACAAAGAGCGGCCGGCCGCAGCCGGCAAAGAAAACGGTGTGGCAGAGGAGGAAGAGGAGGACGACGATGGCGAGGACGACGAAGATGAGGACGATTGGGCAGGGTTCAGGTTTCGCGCATAGACGCGTGGCGGTACATGCTTTCTGGAAGGTTACATAAAAAAAGTCTGACTGGCTTTGCATTCACGCCAGCAGGGAGTACATTACTGGTGTGGGCGATGACTGGTATGGGCGATGTTGGCGGTAATGATGTATAATATTGTAAAATACTGGCGGAATAACTAGGTACCTACGCATCGACGTATTGCATCTATCTATCCCTCGACCCCGTGTCGGCCCTCGATGCCGGCCGCCATTCTATGTGTTTGTCCCATTCGGTGTCTCGCAAGAAGGTGTGAGGAAGCAAAAGTATCTTTCTGCTGTCGCCAACTGTTGCATTATCCACCTAAGCTGACTGGTGGCGACAGGGCATCGACGAGGCCGCCTTGTCAAGCAGCCGCCCGCCACTACGATCACGTTGGCTGGGCAGGTTGGGAGGCCGCCGGCCGCCCATCGCCGATCGACGAGCAGGAAGGCCCAGGAAGGGCAGATTAGGAAGATGTAAACAACCCCCGGGATGTAGGCTATGGGTATAGGCATAACATGCTCCCCACTACGCTGATTTAGGGGGTCAAGTTGTACTGTTGAAAGCGCAGTTGGTCTGGAGCAGCGGGGAACAGAAGCTGCCGAAGCGCTTGGCAGCCCTTTTCTGAGCTGCGAGTGTTGCAATAAGAGGTATGTCGAAACACAGCAGGGGATGCATTCGTCCGAATTCTCCTAGCGGAAGTAGAGTCGCGTGAAAGTCATACGATTAGAGGCACGCTACGTCATATACAGTCTCGAGTAAAAATAACAGTGAACCCCAATGCGAGCGTGTGCCCATCCCAGCCATCTACGATCCATTCATAACACCGCCGTGCACAGCCCTGCGACACTTGGGGAGGGGAATCTGCCGCTACCTAAAGCGGTCGCTCGCACTCGTCTCTTCGTACAGACAGCTCTTACCTGGTGGTATACATCTTACAAGTCGTCCGGCAAACAAGAAACATGGTCCCGAAAAGGATTAGAACCCAACATGTTCGATCTCTCCTCGTCCCACGCGCTCCCAGAACCGCCTTAGTCGCCACACCCTGCCCACACCGACCCTTTCCTCCCACCGCTTGATACCCTCCTCGCGGCTTCGCACTTCGCCTTTCCACACATTCCCGACCCAGCGTCGGAGCCCGTCTTTGACACGCTCCTTCTCGATGGCTCTCTTCTTGGCCACGAGGGCAGGAGCGACAAGCTCCTTGCCGGGAACACACTCAGGCGGCAGCACTGAGCGTGCTACGAGGGACTCGGGTGACGGGCGTGCAGCAAGACGTCGCGAGAGCCGGATGGAAACCAAGCTTCGGGCTAGTTTCCGAGACACCACCGTTGTATGGGTGAGGAAGATGGAGCGAGCAATAAGATCAGAAATTGTGGGCCGAGACGGCGAGCTTAGCATAGGAGGTAATACGGTACGAATGCGCTGGAGACGGTATTGGTGTAGAATAGGCGCGAGGGAGAGTTCTCTGAGGTGATGGGATGTCTAGATGTTGTCAGCCAAGTATCCTCCCCGGGTCTGTGAAGAAAGTAGCAGATGAAAGATCGAAAGCGCTGCCGAGACTCATCGACCATGAAGGCGCTAGTGATGGTATCTTGTTGTGTATCACGAGATGTAGATGCGAATCTCCAGCCAAGTGACAGAGCCACCACTTAAGCCACGAAACGATAATAAATGCAGACGCAAAGCTGGATCAGCGAAGCCAAAGAAGCTCCGCTGACGAGGCTCCATAGATGCCACAATGGCGAGGGAGTGTCGAAAGCAGAGGCAGCAGGACTCCGGGGCTAAGCACAGATTGACTCTTCACGCTGGAACAAAGGTTGCTCGTGCATGGCAGACGGGAAAGGACCGACGAGCAGGACGGTGCAGGGTTCTAGGGAGGAGGAGAATGACAACTCACCCTTGACGTGGACAAGAGGTCGCAAACGTCCAAGTATCCCAATATCTCCAGCAGGACCTCATTCGGCAGATCCGACAGCTCCGTGGGATGGCCGTTTGCTACCAAGAGAAGCTTCAGGTGGATACCCCCATCCTGCTGTGCGTCCACACTCGCGTCCATGTCTGCCTCGCAGATGCCCCGTGGTGTCGAGGATTTCAGCAGCACCAATGGCATCACTACGGTGTATGAGCCGGTTCCCCCGCCAGCCCCCAGCGGCCACGTAGGAGGCGCAGATGCGCACTTGCCCGCAGGTGTCGCTTCCAGGGGTTCCTTCTGGGAAAGGCGTTGGGCACCAGCAGGCGAGGGAGGAGCGTCCTCCTGTGGCAGCCTCATGGCGGATGCGGCGGGCGGGCCAGATGCTATCGTCGGGGTTGCTTCGGTATTACCAGGTAGCGTAGAGAAGGAGAGCTGGCCGGCCTGGCTGGCGAGCTGGGAGGCAGCTGCCGGATCCATGTCGTGGCCGCCTGACAAGGGCTCAGGGCAAGAGGGTCCCTCGTATTCTCCAGAGGCGCCAATTCGCGGCGCCCCCAAGTATGGCGAGGGTGGTGGTAGTGATGGCGGCACCGTCATCGAGGGTGTCATGACAGTGGATTCCCTGACTCAACTACAGCAGGTGCGTGCAATCGTCTCACGCGAGGCGGTCTAGCAATCACTGGGAGGTGGAGAGGTCCAGGGCTGCCTGGGCACCTCGAGCGGCTGGCCAACTTGTGCCGGCCAGGCCAGAGGCCTTCCCTTTTCGTAGCTGCCGTCCGCCCTGGCACGGCAGTCGATATCACGCAAGCCAGCCGGTGGTGGTGGCGGCGGCAGTGGTGGTAGTGACGGTAGCAGTGGTAGTCCTAGGGGTGGTGGAGGTGGTGTGGATGTGCGCAGTAGTCACCCACCGCTTGCTGGATCTGCGGGCGAGTCGCAAACACACCCCCTCGTCGGTCCGACGCCTCCCGTGGCGACAAGATAACACAGGCTGCCCCGACAGGGTTGGGGCAAGTCGCCGGCTCCGACCTGCGGTCGCTAATTGCGGATGGGCGTTATTTCGGCCGATGCGCGCCAGACGCAGGCCGCCTGAAGAGGTGGTGGTGTTGGTGACGTTCACGGTCAAGCTTCGGTGCGGCTAAAGGGCGAAAAGGGGGGGTGTGTGGGCTGGATCTCGTCAACAATGGGGACAATGGGTCTCTTGCTGCAAGAACACGAAGACGGCCGACCAAACAGGCCGGCGGGCGGTCCAAGGGCCGGTGCGCAGAGCTACGACGAGCGAGGGAGCGCGGGCGGCGGCCAAACCGAGGTGGGCTGGGAAAGTGTGGCGGCGGGCTCTGAGTTGGCGAGCACTGACGGCCGGTGCGCTGTAAGTCCAGGGCGTGGAACAAAGTTTCTGCAACAGTTCTGCAGTGAGTCTCTCGGTCAGCCTCCAGGTGTGTGAGCCGGCGGACAAGGGGACGGTGGGATGGCCCTAGCCGCATGCCGCAATAGCTGAACAACGCAACGAGCAGGCTTGCGATGCAGTGATGCGCTGCAGGGTACCAGGTCGCCTCGGCGTACGGGGGGAAGGGGAGGGGAAGGGGGGGGCCTCATTCCTCTTTTTCCCTTCCCCATGACGGAGTGTCTCTTATTCGGACGACGCGACCTACCCGAACGGATGATGGTGGGGTTCAAGTTCGCAGAGCGGGCTTCCCCCCCTGGCGTATATATGCGCCGGAGTATGGCGATAATGGTCAAGGATATGGGCTACTATGTAAGGTGTCGTGGATGCGACCGATGTGCGTGTAGGTGGGTGCGAGCGAGGAAGGAAACAGACCGAGGCTACCTCGTCGCTGGTTTTAGGATGGATTTGATGCGAAGC
>MU270088.1:0-56201 GCA_021432635.1 Thozetella sp. PMI_491
TTTGCCTGTTAGGTCTATGTGAGGGAGTTTAAGCTAATACCCCAACTAACTCGCTGAACTCTGCGAAATGGGTTCTTCACCGGCCAAATTCCATATTATAAGTAATTTCTGGCATAAGTTTGATGCCAAGCCGTGTGTACCGCCTTTGTCTGTTGCGCCAAGACGCAGACGTGTCTTGGCCCAGGGAAAGAGCCTGGATATATAAACATCATTTGACAAGACAAAACACGAAACGGATGGGGACTGGTAGCTAGCGTTGCCTTCTTGAGCATTCTCCTCCGCGGATTGCTGGTGTTTGAAGGGAAGGGAGGAAAGAAAAAGTGGTTTGTGGTGGGCGCCAGGCACTGACTTTATAGGCGGCTGGACCCCTCTTTAGCGCCTAAAAACTACGCATAGACACAAGTTGAGAGCTCGGGCAGCACTACCACCTAATCTCATCGCAGTATGCTTCAATACTATTGATTGTGCAACATCTTCACGATATAGACAAGGGATGTGCTATTCTGCCTCGTTTATGCATAGGAGACGAGGCAGAAATACTAAATCTTGGCGGTCCTTATCGTGGAGCAGCCCACCAAGGCTGTTCTACCAAGGCGAAGCCCGAGTTCAGTTCCGACCTTCGGAGACAACTGTAACCTTGTTAGGAGCTGGGATAAGGAGGCCGCCAACGAGAGCGTCAGGCCGTGCTGGATATCATGATGTTCGTGAGATTAGCACGATCAGCCCTCATGTCGCCGTCTGGGGGATGGATGACGTCCAAGGGGGCAATGCTAGGCCTTTTCAGCCGGCCGGAAGCCGACTGGACAACAGAGGCGACAAGGATCTAAGCTCTCGACTATATAAAGGTCTCTCGTCTCCCTTCCTCCCTACTTGGACTTTTCCTCTGCTTCTCAACTTTTCATATCATCTTTCCTCGCCCGACCCTCAAGATGCCAGGTGTTACGCTTCCAGCTCTGAAACCATCTTCCCGGAGCCCTATCTCGTCCGCTGAAGAGGTCTCCTATATCTGGATCAGCGACGACGATAGCAGTGATATAGGCTCCAACTATGGCACTGATGATGCTACAATCGTCAACGGGGATGAAGTTAATGGTAAGGCGGCCAGGGCAGCGATGCTACCCAGTTTACAGAGGCTTTGATGTTGACAAACAAAGGGCATGACGACTCCGCCAAACATAAACTGGATGTTGATGACAACAGCCATGAGCATGAAGATATCGCAGAGAGCGGCAGCGATGCTGATCCCGTCAACAACGAGATGGACAACGGCGGCGACGACCTTGATGTCGGCAACAACGATATCAGGGACAACGATATCGACGCTGGTAACAGCGTAATGGACATCAATGTTCACGATAGTGACGCCAGCGACTACGAGTTGGATTGTGAAGACAACGAGATGAACACCGGCGACAAGGAGTTGGATTGGGAAGACAGCAATATGGATGTTGGGATCAGCGAGATGGAAATCGATGCTAACGATATCGACGCCGGCTACAACGAGATGGAGACCGGCGACGGCAAGATCGTGAGTGAGGGCAAGAAACGGGATTCTGCTCCCGCTATACCTGATGGCGACGATTTCGTCGAGGACTGGACAGAGCATACGGCTGCCAGCAACTACGTGGTGGCTGAGGAAACTCAGGCGGTCGACCAGCAGGAGGATATCGATGCCTTTTTCGATGCTATCACAAACGGCACCACCACAAACGGCTCCAATACCGGAAATCCTGCTGGCAATTACAAACGAGTTACGACTGCGATTAAAAAGATCCGCCATTGGCTTGATAAACTTGAAGCCGAGCTCAGCCCCGTTGAAACCGAGCCTCCTGCTACCAAGTGCAAACGAAAGCGAACTACTTCAACACCTCCTGCGAAGAGACGGAAAGTCAACATTACGACCGCACGGGCCCGTGTGCAATACGACGGCACTTCAGAAGTGTGGGAGTATACGTGGCAGCGCAGTAGTGTTGGTGGGCGATGTTGGGTCAGACATCGAGGAGGCCAACGAGAGGAGGTTGACGGCGAATGTCTACTGGTCCATGGCCCGAACATCTCGATCGATGTTGTGGTGAATACCACCTGGTTGCCAATCACGGTGGAATGGGATATGGAGAAAGGGGTCTATCAGGGGGAAGAGAGCATAGGAGGCAGGATCCTTACGGTTGAAGAGACAGTAATGTGGGATGCTATGAATGGAGTGGAAGGGACGCACGTCGGTTTTATTTCACGCGGGCGAGGGTAGGCGGCACTTGCTGCCAGCGAATTGCAACGACAGATGTTCTCCATTCTCGGCTATAAATGCGTAACTGATTGGGTCGTTGGACTAATGAGATACTTGGGAAATCGGCAATCAGCAGGGCCTGCATCCAACAAAAGACATGTAGTCCGGACTACTTAGGGCAGGTCGAAGATCAGCGTTTTGACGAGGCCTACCTCGAATTGCTCATTCCCTAGTTGAAAGTCATGTTTCAGAATCTTAGGCAATGGCGAACTGGCCCGATCAAGAGTTATCGCATATACTCTGCCTCATCGGCCTTTCCACATATATCCAACCGCTCTTGGAGGAAGGATTCGACGACTTGATGACCCTATGTGATATACAACAGTCCGATATGGATATTATCGGGATAGACACAGAAGCCCAGGTGGTTTTGCGCCAGCTGATTGAAGAGCTGCGTGAGAACAATTTTACACTTACGCGAGGCACTGGCAACTATAGATCGGCACCGGCTTGTCCAGGCACAATCAGCGAGCATGCCGAGAACCTTAGAGCCATGGAGCAGGACGACAGTATTCACCAACACAACCACACTACAAATGACAGTGATAATGCCCCAGGTACGAGCAAACTATCTCATTAGTGATATCGATCAGCTCGGCTAATTCAAGTCACCGATGCTAGTGCCAGAGAAAGGGGGGTCAGTAGAGAGACGCGAGCCTCTATTAAACACTGGCGAACATATTAACCCAAGCGGAGGATGCTCTACTACTAGCGTGCAGTCAGCAGAACCAAGCCCTTCTTCTATCATTGGATCTATGTTGCAGCAATAGGCTGTTGACTTCCAGTGGCTAAACCTGGGGCCCGACGACGATGTTGCTAGACCGGATGGAGTTGGTGACCTGGCAGACCTGCTGCCGGCACTTGCTAATACTAATTGTGCCTAGGGCGAGTAGCCAGAGGTATATGTGGTTCGAAGCTAGGATCATTAGGACCTAGACGATCTTTATGTGACATTTCGACCGATTGCGGGCGGTTTGACGTATCGTGGAGGTCTGCCTCCCATTTCCCCGGAGCCAATTACTGCCTGCCAAGTGGTCCCCAGCTTGGCTAGGCACTGCTAGCAAACGCTACGCTGGCTCGTCGCGCCCTCGAACTTGTTTGTGCCGGTTGTTTTGTTGGCGTGCTCTAATCACACCTGCAGAACCATCGTCCGGGACCTGGGTTAAGCATTGGCCAACAGCGGCCTACTCCCAGTACTCCCGCGCGGGGTCGCAGGGACTCTCATGCCAGTTACGCGTACCCTTCGGACCCTTGTATCCTCTGGGAAGTAGCTATACGTGGTCTATTTAATCGGCACGGAAATCTTCGTATTAAACCTTGGAATAGAGAAGCGGAAAGAATCTGACCCGGAGCATTTCGTCCGGCTACATCTACTCAATGTACTGTACTTGAAGCTACATGGCGCAGGGACAGCTCCACTTCCGAGCATCGTGCCGCACCCTCTTCGCTGCATACTCAGCAACATTGAATTCGGTAACAATACCCAGCCGTCGTGTTTCCTACTCTGCTTTGTACAGCATGCATCCAATCTGTAGCCAGGACTGTGTCCGTCGTGTATTGACGGCAAACATTGGCACACGACCAATCCTGCCGAATATATCCCAGACAAATTATCCCGTGGGACGACTTTCCGGCAAGGCAAGAGGAAATATGGGACCAACTCTCCGACCCGTCCTTCGCCCTTCATGGGTATCGTCGCCGCCAGGTTCCTCTGCCTGCTCCTCGCCGTTGCGCTGTACCTTGCCGCCGCGCGTAGCGCGAAGCTCGAGAAGGGAACGGATGCCGAGCGACAGGGCCTCCTCGAGTCGGAAGAACAAGCCGATAGCGAAGGCGCGGAAGAGTCTGAGGGGAGTGGGCAGGCCAGCTACGGCTCGACCTCGGGCTCGACCTCGGGCTCGGAGACGGCTACCGATGATACCGAGGAGGACCCTGCAGCGTCTCAAGCTGCGCTGGGCGCCTCCCGGGCCATGCCGCCTTACGTGTCAGCGCAGTCCGGCTATGAGGGCATGGTGACGCTACCAGCCCTTTCACTGGACTGCTCGCCCTACGGCTAGTGAAATTTCTGAGATGATACACAAACTCAAGTCAAGATCAATTCCCATGGAGGCTATCATGGCGCCACCACTGCCCTGCATCATGGCGGGGGAACGTGGGGCTACTTCTTGGGAAGGGATTGAAGGACTATTCTTGTGCTATTTGCAAGGGACTTAGCGTGTTTTGCCATTTGGTGATGCCTCTCGCCCTCAGGCCAGCTTAAAGTGTCATGAGTATCCTAACTCGAATTACTCTTTATAAGGGCGGGCAAACTATAGAATAAAGGTTGCATCGCTGACTGGGCATTGGTGCAAAGCCCGTGGTGACATCTCGCGGGCCTCTGACTTCACAGCAATTAAGGGACCTGTAGTTTCGACCCAGATCCACCTAAGCGCATAATGCACTCCATACAGTAGGTACTAATAAGGAACATATAAGATCGGTAAATGTTTCAAAATGGCAGCATGATTAGTGGGAAAAGATGTGCATTGAATCGAATAGTGAACAATCCCGCCTCTGCTCGGCTATGTACTGTGATCATCCACCGACGTTTTCCCTCCCGATAGAGTCACCAAATACGGAGGGGCCAACCCCATCGCCAGCCCCTAATTTCCAATTTCCGTCATTAGAGACCACGACACTGGAGAGATTTACCAACTAGGCACCGTGGCATGTTGGCGAATTGCAGAGAAAACACCTCCCCTCCCGGCCTTGGTGACTCCGAAGGAGCTAATCGAATTTAAACGCAGAAGGGGTTTCCGTTCGTCTCCCGGCAGCGGCCAGCACCGCACTCGCTCGAGAGGACCCAGACACCCGCAGCGTTGCAAGTAAGGATCTTGCCGCTGGTGCCGCTGGGGCCGCCCTCGCATCCGTAGTCACCGGGAGTGCAGGCGCGGGCGAGGATAGTGTTGGACTCAGAAACGGCAGGAGCGGCAAGAGCGGCGGCGACGAAGGTCGCGAAAGCGGCAAGCTGAGAGAACTGCATTTTGTCTGTTGGAGAGAGAGGTGACTTGTTGTATGAGACTTTGTGTGGTGGTCAGGAGAGAGTGAGATAGAGAAGATGTGGCGTGCTGGAGAAGAGAGTGTCTCAGTTGTGATGAGAGATGTCTGGTTTTATACTTCTTTGTAACTCTCTTAGTTTTGGCCCCAAATGTAACTATTTCTTCTATCGCAGGCAGGTGGAGTCTGAAGGATGCCAAGGTGGTAGCATCAGTAGGGGAGCCAGCTTACAAAAAGTACGGCATTAGCAAAAAAATCGATCCTTTAGATCCTAATGAAACGAAACTATACTCTCTTGAACCCTAACTCCGTCCCTCCAGCTCAGCTCTGGTTCTCTATAGTCTTGGCCTGGAAAGCTTGTTTAACGTGTTAGGAAGCAGAAGACAGGCAACCGGCAAAGAGTCATCAAAATACAAGGGTATTATCCAGTGACTATATAATAGCAATGGGAGATGAAGTAAAAAAATCACCAAGCCGGGGTGATTTCAGTGCCTACAGAGTCCTATTGAGAAGTGGGATATCATTGGCAGTTATTTGTAATGAAGCTGGTCAACTTAGATCGAAAAATTTTCCGTATTTTGAGTTACCGCAAGCCTACGCTGGCAACCTTCCAAGCCCCTAGGAAATTCAGGACTCCATTATTACGAGCAGGCCCCTGTCGACGGGCCGTAAACCTCCACCCTTGCTCCACTCGAGGTTAATCTGGACCTTATACCTTGCAAGTGTACCTCCACTCGAGGTTAGTCGGCGCAGCAGATCTGTTAACTACCACCCAATCAAGGCTCAATCTGCGCGGTACGACTGCAACGTACCTCCACTCAAGTTCAATCTGCCAAGCCTCGCTTGAGATTCACGGGGTAACCTCAGGCTTACGGAGTAACTCCAAGCTTACAGAATAAGCGACCTTCAATAAGGAATTCTACTCCTGAATTACCCCTTAACTATTTTCTTGAGTGTTGACGGATCGTTAATGATAGGTGGCATTGTATTAGAACCGGTGAGTGTATGGGATATTGTAATACGACCAGTATGGGGCAGCCGGCGATCCATCGATCCGGCCAGGGGCAATCAGCCAGCGTGGCCAGTATAGCGAGCGATCTAGGGTGACTTTCAAGCAGCGCTCTACCAGCACTCTAACTAGCAATCTAGCTAGCGATTCAGCCGGCGAATCTGCCAGCGACTGCAGTGGTCAGTGAAGCGGGATATTTTCGAATAGTCAATTATATCTCATGTATAGGGGCACCACCCTGGGATGGGCTCCCCGGGCAGCCGAAACTCCGCACCAACGGAATAATTAGTCCGTGCTAGTATGTTCCCACTCTGCTCTCCTGTCGTTATGCATTTCAGTTGCTTTAGGCAAACAATTCCTCCTAGCAGGGGTGTGAGACCCTTGTAGAATAAGCGTATATGATTGGTGGCTCGGTATCAGGTATGGACTTGTGCAAATCCTAGCCACAGCTCCTTCTTCTGTGCCCTTCCGCCGTTGTACTGGTATTCGAACACCCTTGTCGTCTATTATCGGATTTATAGCTAAAACAGTTAGTGGCGGTAGCCGAATACTGCGATAAGGGTGTCTGACTTCAGGGTCTAGGCACTCACTTAAAAACGGGTCTACCAACACCTAGACTCGTCGCAGCCTTGGCCATCGGACTGCGCAACTTTGCTGAATGGCGGCAATAGATTGCTACTTAGTTTTCTATATCAGCTATGCCATTGTTGTCCTCGAACTAGCGCTGCAATTTCTTAAAGGCTTCATCTGGATGCCTCGGCTTTGTTTCTATTAAATTGGCAGTAGAGTTAAGGATTCAGAGTAGGAATTAAAATCCATAACCTACAATTTCCACGGGCAATAGGCAGGCTTGTCAATAAATAAATGCGAGCCCGGTTGGATTTGATTTGGATTCAAAACACTCTATTTTGAATTTGATTTGGTTGATTGGTTAGTTGGTTGGTTTATTCATTCCGCCCGGAGGCGCTAGGCTTAAAGGGCTACCACTCCATTTTCTTGATCAATTTGCCCAACTTGTCATCCTGATCACCCAGAAGCCTATAAAGATATCAATTTAAAGCCGTTCCTTCTGATTATAATAAATGTATCCCTTTCCTTATAAGCCTTATTAACAGGTCGTCCTAGCAGCTTCATCCTCTAAGTGTTTAACATCTAATCTCCGGCAGTCAGAGCTAGCCTATTAGTATTAACAAGGTTAGGGTAAGTTTCATTTGTTTAACTAGGATTAAGTGGTGGTAGCAACTATGTGATGCCAAGTCCTGCTCCAACCATCCCATAGCAATAGCATATCATATCATCAACTTACAAGTTATACATTCTACGCCCAGTCATTCAGCTCCAAGGGTCCCTTACCACTTAGGTAATATAAGAGGTTGCCCCATTTACTATACATCTATCATAAAATACAATCGCGGTCTATCACCCATCTATTACACCTAAAGAGGAAATACTTGACTATTTCTAAAGCATACCTATAGGGACAAACCAGTAAGTCTCTCACACAAATACGGTACAGATAGCTATTCAGCCGTATTATACCTGTCTAGAGTTGTTCTAGTATTCTAGCCTCTACTTTGGTAAGCGTATCATAAATTACAGAGATATACTTTTCTGGTAACGCGCGGTTAATCCGCCTTAAGAATGCCCCTACCTTGTCTAATAGTTTGCTGGGTTGCAGGTCCACTACAGCCTGGCGTAGCGCTGTCGCTTTGGCCCGGCAGAGTGGCTGCCTATTATATAGTGTGGCGGTTACTGCCTTAACTTCTTTCTTTACTAGTTGCAGTGACCTCTTACCTTGTTCTAAATTCCACGTGGTAGCAACTAGTATATTCTTGCGTCTCTGGAGATCTTGCACTGTAGTATATAGTTGGCGTATGATGTGCTGCGCTGACTGTTGTTTTGGCAGATAGATGGCCCGTAGTGCGGCTTGGTTCCGGCTGTTGATGATAATATCGCCGTTTCAGGTTGAGCTTGGCAACAATTCTAAGGCTGCGGCCACTACCAAATATTGATTTGTATTCGCAAGCTACAGAAAAGCTCGATAGCACATTGTAGAGGTGGCAGCATGTCTACCTACATAGACCCTCTACCTTGCGTCCCCTTGGATCCGTATCCGCTTCCTTTGCGAGGCACTACCGGTTCCGCAAGTCAATACCAGTTTGCACCTTAAGCCTACTTCCATCGCCAACCTAAAGACTCCGTCCTCGACAGCCATCTTTAGGATCCTATTCTCTCAGTAGACCGACACGCGCGTCCGTCCTCTCGAGCCATATAGAAAGTGTCGTAACTGCGGTCCGCCCACCCAGTCTTCCGTCGCTTCTATTGTATGCTGCGCCCCGCGGGTTGTCGAATCCCGTTTCGCGCTGCTTTGCCAAGTCTCCCTTGCAAAGCCGACCGTGTCTCGCAAGAGGTCGCCCAGTTGTATCCTCTCTGTATCCGAAACAGCCAAGCGACACACTTGTGTCCCTCCTACTAACCAAAGTGCCTTGTCGTCCTCTGCGTGGGTCCGGAGCGCTAGGTCCCGTCGCTGCTGTCGCTGTGAAGTCGTCCGCTTTCTTTCATTTAGCGCCTCGTTGCCTTCCGGCAGAGCAGCCCGAGAGCACCCCAAGGGTGTCCTATCCCAGGACCCAGTTGTCCGTCGATTGTAGGATCGATTTCGCAGTCGTGTGTCGGGCGGTTTTCAAAGTTTTCCCCTGTGGCTTGTGGTGGGATTAGGGCTTCCAGGCCTCGCGCCCACAACCGCAGCCCGAACCAGCAGACAGCGCCGGCCAGTGGTGACTCCTCTTAGCTGTGCAAATACCTCCTGGCAAAGGCATTTACAGGTTCCCAGCTGGCACCACGGGGAGGTGAGACTCGTCGCCAGCCTGAATTTGATTTGATTTGGTTTGGGCACATTTGGATTTATTTGGGTATCAGTGGTCTGGCTGAGTCACGCTGAGCCAAATGGCTCAGCGCCCCACTGTAAAAAAGTCATATATAACCGTAACACTATCGTGGATATTTCCTCCATATATTGTAAGGGGAAAATCTAGAAAAATTTACTCCCCTTATAAAATAACCTATTTTCTTTCTCTATACTTCTTTCAAAAGATTTACTGTCCTTTTAAAATAAGTCTAAAAAAGATATAAATACTTTTGTAAAATAACCTACTCATTATCCTACCCCACTTCTTTCCCTTAAAAAAGGAATTTAATTAGTAGCCCTACTAAGAAAGTACATCTCCTTTCTAAGGGGAATACATGCTAGGCAAAAAAGGCTTGCTATAGTTAGCTAGTATTTTAAAGAGGAAAGGGACGGCCTTTAAATGGGGGTTTGGCAAGCTGTCTGGGGAGGAAGGAGTAGAGGGGCTGTTTTTGTGGGCTGAGTGCTGGGCCTAGACATGCGAGGGACTCTGGCCGCTGGATGGCTGGATTTTAGGATGGACTCGGCCCAGGCGGGCCAGGCACGGGTAGTTGGCTTAGCAATCAATGGCTTGCCAAGTCTGCTTAGCAATTAATGGGCTTGTTCACTAGGCTTATTTATAGCATACGTATCTCCTCCCTGTAGCCTCGCTGACTCTCGATTCATCTCCAACAGATAAATCCATCCAAGACTGAAAATAAGCCCTTTGTCTACGCCAAGCACCGTGACCCACCTAACCCAAACGAAAGTCAACTGAGGGGTCCCCCAATATCTTTAAATACCTTTACCCTAGTTACTTTCTCGACCAGTTCTCTGACATATACAATGGCAAACCAACAAGCGTCCCCTTCTTCAACAACCCAAAAAGATCGAATGAAAGCTCACTACCAGTCCTACATCGATTACTGCAATGAGCAAAATTATGAGGGCGTGGAGGGGTTTTACACCTCGCCCATCAACATCAACGATGTGCCCTTAGCCCCTTCAAAGGTTACGGAGCAGATTAAATCGATCGTAGAGGCATTCCCTGACTGGCGTTGGGAGATCCGCCGCTTTACAATCGATGGCGAATACCTCGCCGTGCATTTCAACATCACAGGCACGCATCTAGGCACGTTCCAGGGAATTGAGGCAACTGGTCGCCGTATAACAACGACGGAACTTACGCTTTATCACATGGCGGATGGAAAATTTAGTCATGTTTGGCCATTTATCGACTTCGCCTCCGTTATCAAGCAGATCTCATAATACGTACTGTCAGAAACCCCGTTCCGCGGCAGGAACTCCTGTTTGGTCTTGAAAATTCCTGCTTGGGTCTTTGCGGCTGTTTGTGGTCTGAAGTTTCGGGAGGGGATGATGCAAGGATCACATTTGGGTCGTGGTTCAGACCGCTGGAAGGGTCGGCTATGGATAGGGTAGTGACTCGGGCGTCTCTGCCATGCGCTTCAAGCACCTGCTTTGGCCGGGACGGCTCAGGGACCACAGGTTTGTCATATTCCTGTAACTTCGAGTTTATACCATAGGCGGCCTAACTGCATCGCACGGAATCACACGGAATCACACGGCCTCGAACGAACGGCCTCGAACTGCTTTGTGAGCGAGGGCGTGTGGTTTGGTGCCCGAAAACTTTTCTACGGCTTCGAATCCTACTACAAGACCATTCCGCCTTCCACCTCTTGCGCAACGCCGGCGTGTGGATTCATTTTGCGTGCAAGTCGCCGAGTCTAACATCGCCCCTTACTTCGGGGTGTAAACAGCTGAGAATTAAGATAGTAGCGATGAAAGGCAGAAGCCGCGTCCGAATGCTACTGCTCGCGGTATATGGGTCAGAATTAAATCGCCGCAGAAATAGTTGGGCCCGGTCTAGTGACGGATGAGACGATGCGTTGAGGGGTAGAGGGTAGGTAGTAGCCGTGGGCGAGAGCCTCGCGGAATGAGCGGCGCTTGGCCCCGCACGCCGGAGTTGAGAAAATCCTCGGCGCAGCCGCGTCAGCGAAGGCCAAATGCAGGCCATGGCTTATCTCCGGAGTCCCCATTACTTGGAGAACGGCAACAGACGTACCAAAGCCGTAAGGTGCCTTGTACCGCCATGAACAGATCTGCAGCTTGTTGAAGCTGGGCTCGAGTTTACCACATTCTGGTGCCGCAGAGTTATCATATGAAGTACGAGTCATGTTGTCGCCCCAATTAGGGAGATCCTGACAGAGTTCACTGCTTCTCGGTGTTCATGGATAATAGAGGGATCCTTGTTTTTCATACCTGTAGACCCCGCTGCGGACAAAGCAGTCCTCACGCTTGTTTTGGGCCTCTGGGGGCAATCATGGAGAGTGAAATCGGTTGCCCGGGTTTTCAAACGCAACTAGGAGGATTGATTTAGGCCTTCTTTCCAGGCCCAGGACGTCCACCAGCCCACATTCTGACCAGAGAGGCATGTCTAGGCTTGATAACCGCCTCATTTTAACCATCGCTCAATTACTGGCCCACATCAGAGGCTGCTTTCTTTTGAGAATCGCTTTATGCTTCTCCTAGCGGATTTTTCCCTATACCCAAGCACCTCTGCGTTGAATGACATCTAATCCCCCTCACCGTGTCAAAAATAGCAGGGCCTGGATCTAGACTGGGTCTGTAATTGTATTTTCAAAACTGATGAGCAACCTGGTAGCTATTATGGCCAAAATGGGGAAATCCATTCCCTAACACTCTCTCGATGTGACAATGGAACACAGAAGCGCTGCTCAGTCCGATGCACGGAGTATCACATGCTGCGTGTGTCATATACTGGCACCTAGAGATGAGAGCTGCTGCAAGAATTTGTAGCAGTAAGAACTAACAGAAACATAGAACTCAAAGTCGATTTTGTCTCGATGGATACCCAAAAAGTAACCACGTCCCCTAGAATCTTTCATCACTCGCGCTTGATCCAAGCGATAAGCGAGTATCTGTTGTTTTACTTGCTTGCCACTTCTGCAGGGGGTGATAAGACAGCCTCTCTGACTTGGTCAAAGGCTTTGAGAATATCTCCAACCGAGTTCTGTGTCCAGTCTTCCAAAGAAACCTTGCCTAAGTCTCCAGTCATCATAGCTGCCCCAGTATCAGGGCCTGAAGGTCCTCCGGAGAAAGCAAGCTGCGGCCGGGTTGAGGCAACCTGTGCTCATGATGGATGCATTAGCTCATTGCGGTTCTACAAGTGAATTATCTTCATTACTCATTATGAATGCAGGGGCATTGTATGGCAGCGAAAAAAGAGCGTATAAAAGGAAGAAGAAATATCGACGTATCACATACTTGGAGACCCATCCTGCTCAACGTATGCTCGAGCTGCTCGGACGAAGTCTTACCCCCGTTCAGGCCGTACGTGACAATAGCAATCGGTTTGCCCTTCCAAGGGTGAAACAGGTAATCGATTGCATTTTTGACGCCTCCTGGCATGCCATAATTGTACTCGGGGCTCACGAGCACATAGCCATCGTGGCGAGCAATTTCTTGAGCCCAACGTCTGCTGTGCTCGTGCGTGTACTTGTCCGGCTCAGGAATCATCGCCGGGACAGCGGGCTCATCGTATACGGGTAGCTTGAACTCGGCCAAATCGACCGCAGAGACCTCAACGCCCTCCAGGCTCGCCTTTTCCTGGATCGTCTGCTCGACAAATTCAGCGACGTGGGGCCCAACGCGTGGGGTTCTGGTACTCCCAGTGATAATCACGATGGACTTGGTGGGAGCCATGGTGATTCTTGACGACCCGAGTTTATGGTCGCGCCTTTTTGAGAAAGGGAGAGAAAGTCGTGCCTTGGAAAAGAAGCGAGTATATATGTGTATTGAGGTGACATTATTCGCGAAGTTTTTTCCACATCAGAAGGGAAAACCCAACTATTTATAGTTTTTCCTTTGGGCATGCCGCTCCGCTGTCGGTCTCGACAGTACCTCAGAAAGGTAGGTGTCGGCCCGTCGTCGGCGCATTGTTGTTCTACAATCCCAATTACTAATGGGACATGGAAGATGTCGGGCAACAACCTTACGAGCCGCCGTAGAGAAGTGAACCAGGTTCCAACGAGATATCGTGTGTGCTTCGTGTACTTGATCTTGATTGGCTTACAGCAGGGTGATGTGTATAAGCCGCCCGCTTGGCGTTGTTAATATTGTGGAGCCGCGCGGCTTGTGGAGAATCTCGCTGGCCCTCGAAGCCCAATCGGGTAAGGTACAGGTAAGCAACGATTTGAAAGCTTCTCAGCCGTCAAGGTGCATCATCCCCTTGCCAAACTTGTAATACTACCAAAAGGTGGTACGGCATAGCCATGGAGACGGACACCGGTATATAAACAATTGATCTCGTTGAACAAGCAGAATGAACTGACTGTACCATACCACACAAAACCTACATTTTTCAAGCACATCCCGTCGTGTAGTCCTGCAAAAAGAAGACGGTGAAAAAAAAACCCCCTTTTTCTAGATCCTCTGTAAAGCCACCAGAGTTAAACTCGGACAGGCTCAGATGTCTAAACATCCATTACTCCTTCTTCTAGGCGTCGGTCCTCGCATTGGAAGCGCGGTCGCCAAGCAATTTGCACGGCATGGCTATGAAGTCGCAGTGGCTTCCAGAAGCGGGAACAACAAGAGAACCGAAGATGGGTACTTTTTCATCAAAGCTGACTTCTCACACTCGTCGTCGGTTCCCGCAGTGTTCGAAGCCGCCAACGCCGAGTTTGGTGTCGCCCCTAGCGTCGTAGTGTACAACGCCTACAGTCTCACGCCACCACCTAAGGAAGATGAACTCTTCTCGATATCCACAGACATCTTCGTCACTGACATGATTGTCAACACCGTGAGTGCCTACGCGGCAGCCGCTGAGGCCGTCAGGGGCTGGGAAAGTCTGCCGCAGAATGCCCAGAGGACCTTCATATATACCGGCAATGTTCAAAATGTTGAACAGCTTTCGTGGCCCTTCGCAGCTACCATTGGTGCTGGGAAGGCGGCTTCAGCATCTTGGATCGGCTCGGCGGACAGCATGTATTCGCGCAAGGGCTTCAGGTATGTAGAATGAGATGCAATCTCCGCAAGATGATGGTGCGTTAGAGCACGGTCTAATCAGAATTCTGGTCCAGGTTTTTTTACGCAGATCAGAGAAAGGATGATGGTAACATGATTGGAGCAGACGTTGATGGTGATGCACATGCAGAATTCTACTCCACACTAGCTGCTAATGGGGAGAAAATCCCATGGCATGCGACTTTTGTTAAGAGCAAAGGCTATGTCAAGTTATCGTAACATGAGCCCCAGCTGGAGTGGGGTTGCGAACGAGTGGCCTACAATTACTGTTAGCAGCGAGAATATGGAAGGCTGTGTAGATCCTGTGAATTTAGACTGAATTACCTGTTTCGTGTGGAACATCTCACTGATAATGTCTTGTGGCATGCAAGCTTTGGCGTCATACGAGGAACAAACCCTCGCTAGAGGCACCAAAATAACCTGCCATGTCATCTATCGTCTCGTCCGATTGCCCAGTCATCGCCCTTTTCAGCCACACTTGCTCCATTATCTCTACCGCCTTACGAACGGTGACAAAAAGCCCAGTTGGTTGCAAAGATTCTGCTTGGTGACGAAAGAATGCCTCCTGTTCCGGAGCGGCCAGGCACCCAGCAACACAGAAAGGCCAAGCTACTGTCCGTAACAGTGCCGGTGTCGACAGTTGGTGAGCCAGGAGGGCAACCACACGATCCACATTTTGGCGAATTTCGACTTGCGTCGAATGTCCGCCGTGTAATGTAATAAGAAGGTAGATCATAGCACCATAGGCCCAGATCTCTGTAACTGCTCTGCGTTGGGTCGCTGTCGTTGACGGTTGACTTGGCCACTCGTTGAATAAACCGAGTACCGTATTTTGATCAAGCTCCGAGGACTGAGTTCTTGGCTGAGAGTCCTGCGAGTTGTGCATTGAATCGAGGCGACTCTTTAATGCCCCCTGGATGGCATTGCTACGCCTCGCGAGTTCTGACGCCGTGTCTCCATTTCCCGCCTGGCGGCGCTTCCAGGCTGCAAGGGCAGAAATCTCGCCAATCTGCAGAAAGACCCAGTTCTGACACCCTATGACAGCGTCGAGATCGACTGGTAATTCGCGTTCGGGTTCGCCCGAAAGCAGGCCTGCGTGATACTTGTAGAGACGAGGCTCCTCGGCAAGCGATATGCTCGCAATGATGTCGTCCGCCACTAAGAGTGACGCAAAAAATCGAAAAGCTACCTGCTCCGGGCTGGCAATCTGGAACTGTCGATATGGCCTTGGCCAAGGCGATGGTCCCATACGACCCATAACGGCAAAGAAATCTGAAGCAGTGTCGGTGCCTTGAGTTGCAGAACGGTCGCCTAGTATATGTGTGAAACACTGTACGGCGGCACTGAGGTGTTTGTTGCAATTAGCGAAGCCGCGGGTGGCAATCTCAAACCGCTGCAGATGTACAATGGTACCTAAGATGCGAACAGCCAGTGACAATTGCATGTCGGCGTTGTGGTGACCTTGCCTCAGCCTGAGGATGTTATCCCTTAGTCCCATGAAAGTGTTTGTCATCTCTGCGAAAAGCTTTTCCCAGCCGATCTTCTTACATATTTCATGACCGGCCTCGGTTGCGTCCAGTACAATGGAAAAGAGATAAGAACTTAATGCAATAGTAGTCTGTTGCATACCCTCGGATTCGTTTACGAAGTGGAACAGCCAAGTGCGACCGCCTTCAAGCATGTGCGGTTGGTAGAAGGGGAAGAGGAAAGGAAAAAAGAAATCTAGGTAGAATGACTTGAATCCTGGGTCACATCCCGGCCAAACTCTCTGCCTTGGGACCTCCGGTCTTGGATCAGCCGATGGCCCAACTACCGTCGAAGCGAGGATTGGTACCGAATTATTGACCTCGGGGTCAGTGCGACCTCTTTGGAGCTGGGATGTATCCAAAACGGTAGGGTTGGGCCCATGTTGAGGAAGAGTGTATTGAGTTTCAGCCCCAGCTTCAGCCTGCGTATTCCTCTTACTCGGTAATGGCGGCTCATCTTTAGCAATTTCTGGTTCGCGTATGTAACCTAGAGTACGTCGTATGGCGGCCTTTTCTTTGACCTCTCGCTTGATCAGGTTGAGCATGTCCTCCTGAAGGGGTCCATTGTCCATCCATGATGGTTTGTCCGGGCCGTAGTGGCAGGTTATGAGCAACGACGTACACGTCCTGCATTGCGGAGATGTTTCATCGCATTTTTTCTTTCGTAGACGGCATGTCCAGCAGCTTACCCACGCGCAACATGAGCGGGATGCAATGCGACGAAGGGGGCAGGAAGGTAAAGGGACGGGACTTACCCACTCCAACTCTTTACACGATTCATATTCACCTCTCAATAGCGCTTGAGGAAGTTTTGCGGCCCCCCACTCTTGAATACACTATCGATCCAGGCCCGAGACGAGGCTCGGGATACGAATGTGAAGGAGCAAGTGGAATTGAGATACAGTGCAGTTAATATAGCTCACTCAACGCGATGCGTAAGAAGGAAAGCAAGCGGAGACGGTGCCCGTTAGTCAGGGCAATTAATCTCACGCTGAAATGAACTTAGTTCACCATCAGAGTGCGAAGTGAAGAGGATATTGCGAAGATATCCACAGCCAAGCAACAAAATGGTGGCTTCCGTCTCGGGCGGGGAGGCCTTGGGTTAGGCAGACGGCGGGTGTATTGCCGATGGGATAAAAGTAGGTTAAGATGTTAGCAAACTGCGTGGTCAGATGACGGGAAGCGGTGGAGGCGATTGAGTTGTCGCGTTCGGATGGAGGGGCGGTTGGGCATTCCGGTGAGGGGATCGATCACGTGCTGTGTTGCGTTCCGCCACGGTTTACCGCCCCAATTTTGCCGAAATAACCCTTTCGCAAGGACCTTAAGGCCCGGATGTGTGAAATTCCGTCGCGTGTAGACCGTCACATCGACCCATGCTAGATCCCTTGGAGCGTGCCTAAAGCATTCTTTTGTGTGTTGCAGGTCCGCCTCGTTCTCCCATAGAGTCTTCAAACATATATAATCCGGTTTACTGGAAGGTGTTCGGTGCGCCGAATGTCCTCCCTTATCACAAGCTTTTCCGACCGCCTCCATTTGAAGCCATGAGCACGTGATCGAACATTATATAACTCCGAGTCTCGACACGCTGTACCATATCTAAAAACAAGGCTATCCAAGCGTAAGGGTGGATGGGAACCTCAGTAATCAAGCATAAACAGCTGCACGAAGAATGCTGCTAGGGCGTAAAGCTTGAGTATATCTCTCCGCTATGCCTAGAGGAACTACGGAGTAAGTTCTGTAAGGTTATACCGGAGGAACTATAAAGTAAAGTTCTATAAGGTTATTTATCTGTGTATGTACTATTTGTTTCTCTAATGTAAAAATTATCACAGTATTATAGTGCGCTGCCACACTATCTGAGCTATATAAATCTTATTTTAACTTATACTCTCTGCACTATATACTGCCTCCCTAGCAGGGGTGTATGTACTTAGATCTAGAATTTTACTAGATTTTTACTTATATTTATAAGCCTATTTTCGCTGGTTTTAAACAGGCTTTATATGAGATAGAGATATTATAAGGGGAGTGGGTTTTCTTTTCCCTTCTTTCTTTAGCATCTAGTAGGTAAGGGTTAGGGTTAGGGCTGGCTTTTAAACTAGCTTTATAGATTAATTATTAACTAGTAGCTAGCCTTTATCCTAGTTAGTGAATTAAGTTGCCCCTTAGTCTTACTTTAGTTATATAATAATAACTAAAGAGCTAATAGTAGATAAGGGGTAGATAATCTTATATCTTATCTTATATTTATTTTTTACTAAAATCTTTTCTCTTCATTCTTATTTCTTAATCTATTTATATAATAATAATGAGAGAGTTAGTTAGTTAGCCTATAAGTAAGTTTATCCCACTTCCTAGGGGAATATATGCCGGAGTCTACTCTTAATTAGCATTTGTTATCACAACTGTGTCAGAGTTATAGCAGGCAACTAAATAGAGTATGTGGATTTAATATTTGCAGCCGCATAGGTTAATACTATCCTAGCCCTTATAAACAACACCTATACTCCCAATGAGCTTCATAGTGCCTTGAAGTATATCGGTACTGTTGATCCCTTTGAAATCATGTGATAGTGAGAGTATTCGCCCTGACCTCGTAGCATTCTAGATTGCAAAGCTCTTTTCATCGCCGCACAACTTAGGCACAGAGATAACAAGCCATGTCTAGAAAGCCTCAGGTCTTCCCAAGACCTGCAGAAACTCGAGAAATCATCGTCTTATATAACCAGGGTGAGTCATAGCCACAATCCTAAATGAATCATGAAGATGTTGTTCGGGCTTCTTCAAAGATTCTCCAAGACGAATTTAAAGCTGCTCTGCGTCTAGCCAATCCTCACGATGTCTGCAATCTGCAGTTTACTAGTGGAACTACTGGGATGCCAAAGGCGGCTATGTTGACACACCAGTAAATGACTGAATCGCCTCTACGAGCTTGAGTCGTGGAACAAATATGTTAACAGCCAAAGCAACATTGTAAACAATGCGGCATTGGTTGGGCAGAGGATATCTCTGACCGACAAGGATGTGCTGTGCTGCCCACCACCGCTGTACCACTGCTTTGGTCTAGTGCTTGGGCTTCTAGCATGCATAGTGCACGGAGCAACGGTCGTGTTCCCCAGCGAGGGCTTTGATGCTAACCTCGTTATACAAGCTGTCCTTGAAGAAAATTGCACTGCACTTCATGGCGTACCGGCTATGTTGGTGGCCGAGCTGCGACTGCTCAGAAAAGAGCAGGACTTTTCCAAGTTTGCGAACTGGAATTGCTGCGGGATCGGGGACGCCCAGGCCCTTGATGGAGCAGTTGCGGCAACAGCTGAACCTGATCGAGATAATAAACACTTATGGTATACTCATGACCCTTCTTTGGTTCTCAGGATGTCACTGACCGGATAGGAATGACCGAGACATCTCCAGCAAGCTTCATGACCTCCTGCACCGACCCATTAGAGAGGAGGCTCGCCACAGTGGGCAAGATCATGCCGCATACCTCGGCCAAAATCATTGACCGCAATGGAAACACGGTGGTGTGTTAGGACAGAGAGGAGAGCTGTGCGTTTCATGGTATTTACTTCAACAGGGGTACTGGAAGAACCCAGAAAAGACACAGGAAGTGATGATCAAAGACAAAGACGGAGTCCTCTGGATGCACACCGAGGACGAAGCCTCGTTTGACCACGAAGGCTACTGCACCATTACTGGAAGGATTAAGGATATCATCATTCGAGGTACGGACCAACAGCGACTCCCCCCCCCCACACTGTTTGGTTTACTTACAAGAATCAGGGAGCGAGAACATGTTCCCAGCCGAGATCGAATCGCGCCTTATCCAACATGAGGGCATTGCCAATGCCAGCGTTGTGGGGATAAAGGATAGCCGATTCGGCGAGGTAGTCGGTGCCTTTCTCGAGTCTCGTGACGGCAAAATATCTGATGACGAGGTTTGGGGCTGGGTAGGTCAGACGTTGGCTCGACAGAAAGTGCTGAACCATATATTTTGGCTAGGCGACGCCTGGTGTTGGAAATCAATATCCTCTCACGGGCAGCGGCAAGGTGAAAAAGAGTGTGCTCCAGGATATTATTAACAAGCTTATTGAAGGGAAATAACTACATTCAAGGCTGTATCCAGCGTTTCTAGGCACAATGGTCTTCGCAAAAGTAGAATCTCAAGTTCAATCGCCTTCTCACTTTCTTGAACATATAGAGACGACCTTGGATGAGAGAGGATATCAAGTATATGTACTGGATCCAATTAAATACTAAGAGCATTATGAAATTTATTCGTCTGTTTCAATTCTAAGAAAAGAAAATAACTCATCATTTAAATGTTAGACATAAATGAAAATCCTCCCATTTGCGCTAATCGGAAATCAAGAGAGGCCCTTAACGAGCCCAGAACGCAACAATCTCGTCAAAATCTTCTATCGTTAGACTCATCACATCTCGATCCTCTCTGGTGATTTCCTTCCTCAAGCGACATGCCTTCTTTAGAGCAATGGACGCCTTTTGCCTGTTACCTATGTTCTCCAGTAATTTGCCCTTTAGGAACGTAGTGCGTGCAATTTCGTTCTTGTGCGCCTTCTCGTCGACAGACCAAATGTTCAGGGCTTTCTCGATCATCTCCCTAAGAGCAGTCAGGAATCAATGGCGTGACCTAACGTAGCGACACTTACATTGCCTTTTCGGGTTGGTTTGCGCGGATTCGGTGTTGGGCAATCTTGTGCTTGACGATAGCAGTATAGAAGTCTCTCTCGCCCACAGTTCGGCACATATGACTCAAGGCCTTCTCGTGGTACTCCAAACTCTCATTCCACCTTTCTTGCACTGCACGGAGGCTACCCAGTGCGTAGAAAACCAGTCCGGTTCGGACAGATTCTGTATCATTTTTTCCCAGAGCTTTTTCTCTGCCGTCTAACGTTTTCAGAAGAAGCGTGTTGCATTCATCGAGCCTGCCTTGCAAGAGAAGTGACCAGCTAAGATTGACCTCACCCGATCGGGGAACATAGTTACCAAGGGATTGGCGTATGAGCAAAGCCTCTTTGAGATCCGCCTCGCCTTCTTCATACCGCTTGTCCTGGATTCGGCAGATGCCGCGCTCTGCG
Organism: Thozetella sp. PMI_491; assembly: GCA_021432635.1. Taxonomy (NCBI): domain Eukaryota; kingdom Fungi; phylum Ascomycota; class Sordariomycetes; order Chaetosphaeriales; family Chaetosphaeriaceae; genus Thozetella; species Thozetella sp. PMI_491. Next base: position 20,897 of record MU270088.1, read on the forward strand.
TAGGCGAGACAGAGCCTCTCATTGGCGACCCCTAGGTTTTTGCAGATGTTGTAAACTAGATTGAAAGACTGTTCCTTATGAATGCGACTTGCCTCAAAATCGCTCGCATCCATGGCAATCGCTCCCAAACAGAAATGTATATCGGCAAGGAGCGAATCCCGGTCGGGGTGTGCCGACAACTGGCAGATATCAAGAGCGGTTTTAAAGAAGCCATCGAAATCTCTGCAATCTTTTGTTCGACCGCGCTCTTTTTGATACCTGGCCAAGTTAGAAAGACTAAACAGGAAGTAGAGCGGCCAAGTCATCGTCCACGTACCATGCCGAGTCGTTCAGCAACTTTCCAAAAAGTAAGTTGGTCGAATCAGAGAGACCCGGAATATTTGACCAGAGCTGGTGTATGCGGAGGACATGAGGGTAAATCGCCCTACACACGGGCCATCGTCTAACATGCAACCTCCCATCCGCTGATTTAGGCTTCGGCAGAACTGGCTCTTTCGAGGGATTGGGCATAGCCGACGGCCACTCTGCCCAAAGAACTTCTACAATCCGGTCGAACAAGAACTGCTTCTTCGTCACATCCATTGTTGCCAAGATTGCATCTTGCACGATGCGATGGACAGAGATCCTCTGGTTTTGTTTATCCCTTTGCACCAAGGATGATAACAATAACTCGGCTCGAGCCTCGATGTAGCTGCTCTTCCTGAATTGAGCACCATCAGAAAGCAGTTCTGCCGATGCCTTCATCAACAGATCCTCGCCAATTTGGTCTGGGTCAAGAAAAGAGATCAGCCCCAAAAGTTGCTGAGCGTGTGGCTTCAGCTTTTCAAAGGCCCAAACAGTGGAGACGGAGTGGCGATACGTGATCAAGTTAGTGTCAAACTTGGTCTCATAGAGACTGGCACGTTCTTCATTATCCATATATAGCTCAAGGAACTCTGGCAGAGAGAGATCCTGTCGACGGATGATGCCTGCCATCTGAGAGATTGCCAGAGGAACCCCGCTAAGTGCATCGGAGATTTGGCGCGCAGTTCTGTCTTCTGAATCGCTCGAAATGGAAGTGAGCTGTTTGAGCAGTGATATACTGTCAAGCTGTGTAAGTGGTCCGAGATCCAAGCCAGAAGGTCTACTTGTAAACACCGTTTTGGCCAAGGGGTCACGGCTAGTTATGAGAATCGATCCACTTCCTTGTGGCCAGTAGTCCGCGAGGATCAATGGGTCGTCTGCGTTGTCGAATATGAGTAGCCAGCTCGCTTCAGATCCACCTTGACCCGGCTGGACAAGCTCATCGGGTCCCGATAGATGCCTTCGAGGGTTTGAGAGCCACCCTTTAACAATCTCTCTAGTGACGACCAAGCTCTTGCACTCAGATTCTTCCTCGAGTCCTAGTGCGAGGGAAATTTGCTGATAATTGTGGTCAAGTTTTGCGATCTCGTCAGCAATGACCCAGAATACTGCATCAAAGGAAGCCTTGTGGCGCCGGCAGAATTCGCGGGCTATTTCAGTCTTTCCAATCCCTCCAAATCCGCAGAGTGCAAATTGTCTCAGGGCTGTGTTAGATGCGGACACTACGTTCTTCGGAGGCAAGAGTGCGTCCGCAAGGCGCGCTAAGATGTCTTCACGGCCGCAAAAATACTCGTTCGCCGAATGGGTGTTAAGAAGAATGCATGGCAAATGAAGTGTCTTTCTCATTTCGGTAGTTGATATGGTCGAATGCACCAACTCGAAACCCGAAAGAGAAGTTCCCTCTGTCGCTTTGTTCGAGGGGAAGGCCGTGGCTTCGTTTGACGGCCTCTCGGTAAGTTCAAGTTGCTCAACTAGCTAACGTTAGTGTACTATTGGTGAGTATTTCAAATATCAGGTTCACCTCTGAACGGTAGTTCGCTTATGGTGGGCGAATAGGCACTCATCGTTGCGTATTCCTCTAAGACTGTGAGTCCTATTCTTGGGCTTCTAATGGCTTTTTTACTTACCGTCGTCGAGTCGAAGTGCAACGAGACGCGCGGCATCACGCAAGGTCTCGGACACAAACGTGTTGAATTCCGGCAGGCCCTCCCCATCCAAGCTCTTGTTGAAACGACATGTATCATGGTGATCGAGATTGAGTCCAAGAACAGTTTCCAAGGGGGCACGGGCTGAACAAGCTTCTCGGCCAACTAGCTAGAGTTCATGTTAGCGCCATAGCGCAACCAATATATTTGGAACTCACCTGTTGGTATTTAGTGCGCAGTGGTGTGGAACTGTTCTTCGTTTCTCGGAGCTCATAGACAGATAGTATAGGGCTGCGGAATGAAATTCCTTCAAATCTCTCTGCCAGATCGAGCAGCATGGCGCCTTCCTGATCGATATTGGCGGTTGGAAATTTCAGACTCCTCCCAGTTGTCGACTCCCAGATGTCTCGAAATCGATTCAGGTTCGTAAACTTGTCGGTGCTGAAGCGATGGGGCGTGCTTAAGAAGATGACGCCAGCTATGGAGTTGAGAAGGGAGCCGTAACGAGAAAACTGTTTGTTAGCGACACATAGAGCCTGCTTGACCACAATACCACCCAAGCTGTGGCAGACGATCACAATTGGCCGGCTATCAGTCTGGGAAACGTGCATTAGAAACCATGCAAACTCTCAAACGGAATGGTTCTAGACAATAACTTTCATACCACTTTTGATCCTGGCTGTTGTCGCGAGTTATTGAATTTTTGCAGAAAGTCGTAGCTTAGCGTCAACACTGATTCCCAGGAAGGTTTTGCATTCGAAAATGGTGACTCGTACTCATACGCGAGGATGCGTGCCCCAACGCAGGCGTTCGGGAGGGTCGCGAGCCATTTTTGGTTGGTAAATGACCAGTCCTCCGGCGGGAGGGTTCCAATGCCAGGAACAAGCACAATGCTATGTTCGATGATAAGTAGAAGTACTAAACCAAGCTAGAAGTAAGGATCTCCTACTCGACGCCGTTCCCAGATGGATCAAGGGGATCCCGCAACAACTTTAACTCGTCCGTGGTTTCGAAGTTCGCTGACGTGGCCATAATTCTGGTCTCTACGGCGAAAGGACAACGAACTCAACTTTGAATAAGCTGCAAATGGAAGAGCATCACGTTAATTACATCTAGCCAGTCTTAAGCTATGGACAAGTTTTGCGTATAATTGGGATGGGAGGCTGTTATTTGGAAACTTGCCCGTTCAGAGTTTGAGCTGTTTTGACGCTCTCGGGTTGCTGATGAGCGGGGTACCAGCCGATACAGCAGACACGCCAGCGGGGAAAAGGCAAGGGCAAATGTACGTCGCGTAGTCTGATAACGGTGCAATGGATTTTTGAAGTCCTTAACTCATGGCTGCGATCGGGCAGGACTTATTTGTATGCGAATCGGATAGGAAGTGACGTCGTTACTCCAAGGTGAGGCGTTGTATGCTTGGTATGAATTGCCACGGAAGAGGGGTGTGGCAGCTCTCTGCTGAGAAGGAGGGGATAATTTATTGGGAGGCTCTTTCTTATCAAGGAGTTGGGTCGCATGCCACGTGATTATGCCTTGCAATATTGCGCACATGTCTCGTGGCCTGAAAACCAACATACGTACTGCATGTTGGGACCAAAAACCGACAACCATGCCCGCTCGCGCGAGCCTGGCCAATTGTAAGCGTTGTGCTAATTGGTTCCGGGCCGCTGCTAGCCATTATCCATGTCACACGATGCTACAGATCTGCTGGCTCCTTGGCAGCTAGCTTTACTTGATAGGATATGCTAGTTGCTAGGCATGTAGTCAATGCTGAATATATACGAAGTGTGGATGGTTCAGAGTATGCATTCATTTTACTCCTAGGTTATCTTTGGGCCTAGATTCAGTCTTCGTGCATCCAAATCTAACAGAACATCAGTGTAGTGGGCCCCATAGTCACATTTGTAGGCGACGTGGCTCCGTCCAAAGACAAATTTGACCGAATGTAGGTATTGGTATTAATGGAGCTATGAGCAACAAGAAAACTATATTATACAATATGACCTGGATCCTTCTCCTTTGTGCCAATGGTCCGGTCCAGCTGAACTTCACGACCTCTTGCCCAGAGCCATAACAAACATCGCCTCAAAGCCTGCAAGTCCCAAAGATACACCACATAGGCAAATAGAATGAGTGGAGCACACAAGACAAAAAACCACCAAAAGCTCACTGGGCCCCCCAGCATATCAATGTTCATGCCAAAAAGACTAGAGGCAAAACTCAAGGGAATGAAGAGAGTGGCAAGCAGGGTCAGTTTTTTGACTTGTTCAGACTGCTCAATAGCCTTACGGGATTCATCAATTGTAGCTTTGTTCATTGCCAAAGTTATGCCCCTAGTGCACATTTCTGACAAATCGACGCAACGAGCGTGCAGATGCGCATAGTCTTCCAATAGGCCATTGGCTGTGAAGGTGCCGCTGGAGCCGCTGAGCCCAAAGCTTCTGGCCGCCTTAGTCTCCGCGGCGGGCCGGTGCGTTTCCAGGCCAGGACCTGTTGGTGCAGCGCCGTTTGGCGTCGGGGTTTCTGGAATGGGACTATTGAATCCCTGGTTACTTCGCTCGACCAACTTGCGGAGCGCACGAGCACTGTCTTTGAGTTGCTGAGTATGACGGTTTAGGATGTTGGTGAAGTATTGGAGCGTTCCTAACGTGTCATCTGAAATTTCTTGGGCTATGTGGTTTATCTGTATCTGGATTCGGGATTCCATCAGATTCAGGAATTGAACCTCGGAGAAAGCAGCATGCGCAAACAACGGAATGCACATAGAAAGTGGATCTTGAGGTCCGCGGCGGGCGAGATCGACGAGCGCTACCAATGAATCGTATTGCAGCGGGAGGACGGCCGTGCTCTGCGGAAGATCCTTATTTGCATCCGGCTCTAGACGATTTTTGGTGGTCCGAAACGCCATCTTGGGATGGTGCTGAAGGACGGGTAGTGGTATGGCGTTTGCGTCGATATGATGTTGCCATGGACCTGGGGGAGATTGCTTCAATGGCCTGCCTTGGTCCATCCAGGCGATCACTACATGCGTATGTTAGTAATTATACTTGCGACGAGATGCAGAGCTACCTCTTACCGGCCCAACCTCCATCGGTTCTCGTGGTGCAGATCGAGATCCATTGCTCAATCACGGAAAAGCGCAAGCACACGGTGGAGTACTCGCGCACCAAGGAATCTCCGCAGCGAACTCTGGTAGACCCCAGCTGTCGTATCTTGTATGTTGCGAGCTCGGCGGAGTTGTCTAGTCGCTGCGACCGAAGATTCTGTCCGCCAAAATCATCGCGATCAAGAAGAGTGCTGACGCACAGCCGAATGATGTTATTTGAGGAGCTTATAACTGAAGGGAGGCTGAAGGTATGTCTCTCAATGCCTACAGAGAGAAAATCCATGTGTCTCCTGAAGAACTCCGGATCGATGCTGTACTTGCTTCCAAGGACCGACATCCATCGTGGTGATATGAAGCCTCGAATAAATACGACTTGGCCCGAGCCTAACGGAGGAACGCATTTAGCGGCGAAGAAGTCTTTATGCTGCTCTTGGCTATAGTGTTGTACATCCCATTTTTTCTCGCCGACGTTGTAAACTACAACTAAGTCATGGGGTTGTGCGGATTTCGGAGCGAAAAGTGTGCCATCTTCTTCTGATTGGACCGGTTCGAAAATGCTTCGGTCTTGACGCATCCATGCTGCAATATCAATATAGCTGTTGCCCGGAAAGACAGAGGTGGCAGCAGATCTCCCCTGAAGCGAGTTGATGGCCCGGGCATAAGTTTGGGGTGTAACTGTCCAGCAGGGGCGGGTTAGGTCATACGGTGGATAGGTACACGGGGCGAGATCTTACACGGTGACTTTCTAGGCTCCATATTTCATCTGATCAACGAGAGGGGCCTATTACAGGTACGGAATGTCAAATCTTCTTGCGCGTAGCGTGCGAAGCGGGGCTAGACAGTGGATTTTATAGCATGTTTCTGCACAACAAGACTATCGGACGTGTAGGGAGTAAACAAGTTTCATCTCCTTGAAACTGGGGCTAATCTGAAACAAGCAGGCGCTTACAGCGGCGAGGCCGGCGCTAACCTGCCCAACCCCAACTCGGACACATTACCACCTCAGCCGTTCCTGCCCCACTTTCAAATTTCTCTCCACATACTCACAAGCCTGCCCCAACATCGTTTCAAATCACTCAGTTCGCTCCCGGTCAAGCAAGCAGGATCAGCGTCGGTTTCAGTCAGTCACCATGGCCTCCTTCGAAACAAAGCAAGTAAAATCTCACAGAGAGTTCCATAAATGACATGTACACAGTATAAGCATTCCCAACGCGAGAGTAATACCAATGCCCAGTCGTAGCACGGGAGCTAACAGTACTGCCCCAGCTTACCCCCAATCCGAGCCGTGCTATTTGATATGGACGGCCTTTTGATCAATTCTGAGGATATCATTACTCTATGTACGACAATACTGCTTAACAAATATGAAAGGCCAGCCCTAACCCGGACGATTCGGGCTCAGCTTATGGGTGTCCCAAACTCGACAAGCAGTGACACGTTCCATAACTGGGCTAGGCTCCCTATATCCCGGGAGCAATGTGAGGACGAATTGAAGGGGTTAATGCGACTACACTTTCCAGATTCCCAGCCACTGCCTGGTGCAGAGGAACTTCTGTCAAACCTCAGCCGCGCGCGGAGTGCGACTTCAGGGGATCGTATTGAGCTGGCATTGGCGTCTAGCACCAAAACCGAGACATACGAATTAAAAGCTTCGCGCCCAGAAACGAAGCGGCTGCTTGATTTCTTCCTGCCTGATAGGCGAGTATTGGGCGATGACCTCCGGCTACGGCGAGGCCGAGGGAAGCCAGCGCCAGATATATATTTGCTCGCACTGCAGTCGATAAACTCGGCAGCAAGTCCTGGCATGAAGCCCATTGTACCTAAGGAGTGCTTAGTCTTTGAAGATAGCGTGGCTGGTGTTGAGGCTGGAAGGCGGGCTGGGATGAGGGTGGTTTGGGTGCCTCATCCAGATTTGGCGGCCGAATATCAAGCACAGGAGAAAGACATACTGGCTGGCAGGACGGGAAAGTTTGATTTGGGAGAGGACTGGCAACTAGGAGAGATTGACGACAGCTGGGCTGAAACCATACCGAGTCTCAACCACTTCAATTATGCAGAGTATGGTATCGACATATCATCCTAGGCAACTTCTATCCCCACAGCATGAAAACATAGAGGGTAGATTCACACTCTTTAACCGAATCTGATATTCTAATCGCCACTGTTTTCATATATCCATGCTCCAAGAGAATGCAAGGTTGACTAAAGCTTTCTTATAATATGTGATATGGTTTCGATTCCTGTCCAACCCGAGGACCAACTACCTCGATGAATGAGGAAACGTCTACGGTGCAAATTGAAGCAGATATCACCAGTTTATTAGTAATTTATTATAGCTACTACTGGTCATAAGAGACAATTGTTAAATAAAATTATATCGAAAACTTGGAACTTGCCGTGTTGTGACGAAGGCTTCCCGGAAATTCCGGAAGCACTTATCCGGGACATCAACAAGGGCCCCACTCTTTCCCGGTCGATTTCAGCACCGTCAGCGGTCGGATATCCCATTCCTCAAATTCTTGAGCTTCCCTTAACTCGACAGCTAGGGTGACTTCCCGTAGATATTCCATCAAAATGACTGTAGCCTTAGTGGCGATGCCACTCTGTTTAGTCTGTTTAGAGACACCGCCTTGTTCTGAGAATGCCGTTGTGTTTCGGAAGAGCCACAAGTATGCATCGCCGGACTCTTTCCGATGCCCCAGCTGCTGGTGTCACTTGGCGTGCTGTCGCGCCAATTTAATAGTGGAGTCAGCTTGCGGAAGCCTGCCACACGCGCTTAGCGGTAGGATGATGCTCAGGTAGATGTCTTCTAGACTTCCAAGTCCAGTACTCTAGATGTCTTGAGCCATTTTTGAGAGGTGGGCGTTGTGCAGTGTAAACAATTGCGATGCCGAATCACTACCCACGCTGTCTGTCTCTATGGGCCGTATATCCGCTCCGCCGACAATTGGATTCGGCGTCTTCGCTGCAGCCCAGATGAAGGAAGAGAACATATGCTGGGCGAACAATGTCGGCAAGGGGCGGTATGATTCAGCCGCTAAGATCCCGTTCTTTCTATCACCGGCTAGATGGTCGGGAGCATCCTTGCTTAGGGGTTCTGGAGACTCCTGGGCCTTGTATACACGTGTGCGAACGTCTGCGTGAGAATTAGGACTCGAGTTGGAGACGAATTCAACTACCCGGTGGCCCTCCACCTCAATTGTCTTCGTCTCCTGTGTCGCGTTAGATTCCTCCACTTTGATGAGCCCGACAGCACCATCAGGCAACCACCACTGGAGCTCTCGGTGCAGGCTCGGCGTGTAGAAACCAAGGAGCCGCAGGCTGCGTTTCGAAAGTCTCCCTTTGGATCGCAACCGTCGTCTCTGGAGGCTTTGTTGTCGGCCCTCTCTTCGCCATTCCTCCCCGTTATTCCCGTACTACTTCCATTCCGCTCTTGCTTATCCATCGCCCGTTTACTGTCATGTTCCAGGGCATTCTTGTGCTTATACACGGGATATAGCCACAACGACAGCGCTGCTTCGATCTCGTCCGAGTATGCTTTCCAGTTCCCATTTTTTCTAACCGGAAATGTATCGATTCACTGCCACAGGTTTCAAGAGACCAGGTAAAGTTCAGGGTGGAAGGACCAGAGAGAGCGCCCATTGCGACCTCTATTGCCCTTGTAAGGGAGATGGCCTCTGCGGATGCGGGCCCATGCCAGTCGGTGAGCTTAGCGAGATCTCTCCTTATCATCATCACCCTGTGGGCCTTTGACTAAGAATTGGAGCTTTTGCCCCGGACTGCCGAGTCGGAGATCTGAGCCATGCTATGATCTCCTTTTTCGTGCGTGTGCGATAGTTTCTTCGATTCCTCAGTGTTTGTGCCATCGGTGTCTTAGGCCGACCTTTCTTTCTTAACTTCGACTGTGGCAATTTTCCAATCCCAACCGTTTTTGTCCGCCCTTGGTCTGTCCCATTTCCCGCTATTCGCGAGATCTTCGGGCTCCGAAAGAGTCAGCGCCAACCAGTCCATCTCGTGGCCAGAAAGAAGGGGCCGGGTCCCTGGAAGTTCGGCGAGGTTTCGACGGACCCACGCTCTGAGAATGGCCATCGCCACGGTTGCGAAGAGCTGTGCGATGGAAGCTGACCAGAGCATTCCGCGCAAACCAATAAACTGCACGACGAATCCAGAGAGACTGATGATAGTGCCCGCGACAGCCTTGAATTCCAAGGGATGTAGTCTGATCACTTTGTTTAGCGCTCGTGTCCGAGAATTGCTCTCTTAAAAGTTCGTCGAAGGTTTCGGTCGCCGAGATGTCACGTAATATCTTGGAGGCGCTTTTGAGAAAATGGCGAACTAACCAAAGGACTAGTCATTGACTGTTTCCGCCTTCTGTAGCCAAATCACTTGAGCGTTCTCTCTTTTTGCCTCATAACTCTTCTCTTCGGTGCTACTCTCGACGACATTGGCGCAAAGCAACATGCCAAACACCAAGACAAGCGTCCCGATTGCGGTGGAAGGGTATGCATAAGTCGCGATCGCAAGGTCATTCTTGAGAAACATCTGCGCGGGGTAGTAGGTTGCGAATCCAGAGTACACAAGAACCCCGAACTGGAGCAGGGTCGCGACTACTGCTATAAGCCACAGCTCCCTGAAGCTCTGCCGGCTGTCGATATTCAGCGAGATATTTGGAGCGTCTATGTGGATGTCCTTGACGGCCGTGGATCCGTTATTTTCGGAGCTACCAACCTCAGGAGTATGCTCCTTATCGCTTAGGCCTGCCTCTGGGTTAACCCTAGAGTTAGTACTGCTCCACGGAAATATCATGCTGGTTCTGGTTGGATCTATTCCTATGGTCAGATCAACACCACCAGGCGGCTGATAAAACGCACTGACCGGAGTACTTTAAATAGTCTTCGAATTTGCTGTACTGGTTGTTCGTGGCCTTTCCGACTTCCTGGTTGCAGTCTTTACGCGGAAAAAAGCAGAGAAATTCGCGAATCGGCCCTTCTCCTATTACCCTAACAATTTCCCGACCGTTCTAGAGCTTACACACTTTATGCGAGGTAGAAGACATTAGTTCGGCCTTGGCAACCGCTCGGCCCTCCCTTGCTCTTCCAATGATGGCCTTAAGCCATGAAGGGCCGCCAACTCTAATAGCGCCGACAATAACAGTGATTACGCCCAGGGGAGCCATTGCCAGTATGATGTTGTCAGCCCAGCCCATAGACTGGCTCATGAACTGCATGGTGACTTGTTCTCCAAAGAGCGCCAACAGCCTGACCACAATAGACCATCAGCGCGTGAGTGAGAACAAACTAGAGGAGAAGACGCACGGTGCCAAGTCTGAGAATAGATTGTTGGAGAAGTCATCTCCAATGTCTGCAGCAACGCATCCTGCGAATGGTAGAGCGAAGAGGAGCTTCAGAATCTTGGCAGCCGACAATTTGCCAGGCGAAGACGGGGCATCGAGTAGGCAGATCAAACCTCGACGCGTAACGTAGGGGCGTAACTTCCCTAGGTCAATCGAGACTGGACGCACTCGATGACAAGTAGGTATCTCGTGGATCTTTCACACTATATAGAGTTCCAGTTGTCTTGCAGGTGGGGGGAGAGGACGCACCCTCAAATAGACTGCCACAAGGGTTTGTGAAAAATTTGCATATTGCAACTGTCAAACCACATACCCTAATATGGGTAGCGCCCTCTGCGTGATGATTGGTCTCCTGGTCTTTATCGGCGATTGTGCAGATTAAGTCGACGGAAGGGGGTATCAAAGGTGGCGCTGAAGGCCTTTCCTAGTGGCGCTCAAACTAGTGATACAAGTTTGTAACACTGTACTCCTATGAAATTTTACTAGCTTTAAGCAGCACAAAAAAAAGTAAATACTAGGCTTACTACGGAGGGGTTTAACTGCATGTATTGAGTGGGAAAAAAGAGAACCAAAAAATGCAATGGCCGGGAGTCGAACCCGGGTCTCATGCTGTCGAGATGGAAGCTTGCATTATGTTAGTATCTCACCACGTCAATATTTAAAGTGGCACTCACGCAAGAATGATAACCGTTACACTACCATTGCTTGTAATTTACAGGGTCTCCGCAAAACTTCTAATAAGAAAAGCAGACATGTCCGCGTTTTACGTAAGCATAGGCCCTAACCCTAATAACGAGCTTTTAGAGTAATTCCACTACAGCGCTAATAGCGCTGAAATCACTGTAATAATATTTAAGCTATATTAATAGCGTTAAGATTGTTATAATATTAACTATAGTTAATATAAATATTTTAGCTATTATAGTACTGTACTAAGCTTTAATTAATAAAATGAAAACATTTCAATTATTAAGAATAATAACTAACGTTATCATTATAACATAATTTACAACCTAATAAGCCACATCACTTAATAAGACACATCGCCTAATAATCTATCCTGTACCTAGGTCTCTACTTTTCTTCCACAATTCTCCTGCTTGAATTTTCTCTTCTAAGATTCTTCCTGCGTCAACCTTCTATCCATCTTCATCCCTAGGCTCTAATTCACATCCCTCTTCTCACAGATTAAGGATTTCAGAGGGAGCTTGTGTATGTAATATTTCCGAGGGTTCAACGACAGCTATCACATTTGCTGGCGTAGAAGCATTGATCCGTATCTGAGTGAGTGAGATGTTGAGTTTTTGGTCCCCTGTAGGATTCTTAACGCGCGTTGTTTTAGAAATACTAGTCTTGTTTGGCCTCGTAAGACATCTAAAATTTTCTTTATAGATGAAGTCGCTTTGCATAGATTTGCACCCTCGCCTTTTGCGAGCTTAGGCAGCAAGTGAAATTCACAAATAAAAGGATAGTTTCTATAAAGAGACTACTACAAGAATCTAAGCGATAATTAACAGGAAAATCCACTAGAAAGGACGGCACAAGCGCTTACCTGGATAGTTTGGTGAAGACTGATTCACCACTTAAGTCTTTCACCGGGTTGGTGCATTTAACGAGACCTCCCTGGGGATACTTGGCCTCCAGAAATTTATTTATTACCCACAATGAATCGCAGGGGTAGACAGGAAGGAGATTGTGAACAATAGTTTTCGCCGAACCTGAATATTTGTGACGTAGAGGAAGCGCCCTCATGGGCCAAAAGGTGAAATAATCTAATTTTATTGTTGGATTCCTCGCGGCTGCCTCTGAGGAAACTCTGGGGTGTTGCATAGTGCCGCTCTGGGATTCCCAAAGTCTCAGAAATTTGTTGCCATGGGGATGATTTTGGAGTGACAGACCTAGTAACGTAAGAGGTAGAGTCGAATACAAGGGTGGATCCGTCATCCCCGGCTGCCGAGGGTGTTGGCGTGTGGCCGAGGCATCGACCGGTTTGCCATCCTCATCTGTAATAACAACCCCTTCGGATACAAAATGAATGAATCTTTTCTCATTCTTGCTGGTTTGTTTCACGGCATTTGGGAGAGGAAGATCTTCCATGCTTCGAATTTCACCACTATGATTTATCCACGATATGCCATAGCTTGTAGTTTGAGAGTTCAAGCCCCGATTATATTCATAGATGCAGATTTCAGTACCGTTGAGATTATCCCTGGTAGAAAATATCTGCGAATCGCATAGCCTTTTTTCTTCCGGCTTGTCTAGAAGCTTATACACGTCAGGGGCCATTTCCTGGATGTGTTTAGCCATCTCTTGTAGACTATCCCAGCAACTTGGGCATCGTTGACACATTTTGCACGAGCAGGGATATCGGCTAGCCAACTTTGCAGCCGGATCAGTGCACCAGCCTGGCTTGCTTGATTTGGACGACGAGCGTACTTTACGCCGTGAGACAATTTTGTCGGCCCAGGAAGAAAACCACGAATCAAGTTTGGAAGATCCCTGATCGCATTCTCTGTCGATGCAGTGAAAAGATAGTAACTGCCTTGCTGGCTTACCTGTGATGAAGTCGCGAAATCGAAGAACTGATCACGGCTTCCTGCAATGGCCTCGTCGCTGACGAGCTTTACGATATGCTTCTCGTATAACCGGTTGACTTCATCTCGACGCTCAGTGGTATTAGTAGCCGTCCATGAAAACCCGCAGTTCATTAAGGTGTCGAGTTCCTTCTTCCCCTGTGCCCAGATCGCGGAGGAAAACCTTTGCGACACCTGCAGGCCCTGAGTAAATTATCCATTTAGTCCTACGAGCAGCTAGCTGCTGCTCTTTAGACGGCCGAAGTTTTGCGTTGGCTCTGAGAATTAGTCTCGTGGTGCTGAATAAATAGACCAGCGAGTGCGTTGTGCACCTTAGCTAGGCCTGCGGTGTGGTTCATCCGTGAGAAGGCTGAAGGTAGTGGATTGCTCCTGCTACGCCGAATTTCTTGAATATACTGCTGTTTTAGGTGCTGGAAACGTTGATAAAAACCAGTCCCTGAACCGGTCTTCTCCTCGACAGCCTTTATAATCTTGGTGCAAATGTCCAGCCTGGAGAGAATAGAATCTGTCAGCTTCAATCTTCGTCGAACGCAACCCAGCATTTTGTAGCCGTCATCGTAGAGATACCTTTCGAAAGCTCAATCGGATTTCCTTGATGTGCAACTCGACCAGGATGCAGTGCTGGAATGACAATAAATACAGAGTCATCATCAAGTCTGCCGGAGTAGCGGCGGATATGCAAATTGCTGGCTGCATCCAAAGGCCGAACTAGTTGTGTTGAAGGCTTCGTGTGGGTCTAAAGCCTTCAAGGGTGGGATAAGAAGGTTGATGATATAAGAATCATTCGCGTGTCCTGGGCAAGACAAGACGGGAGACGAAATGAAGTCTGGCTAACCAGATGACCGTATGCAGAACAGTAAGTGGCCTGAAAAGTTCAAAATATCGCTGAACAAACAATAAGACATCTTTAAGTATAGCAAGATCTACCTTTGGCCAGTTGAAGAGATTGAGAAAAGGTAAGTGGTTGTTCTTGGCCATTCAGGTGGTAAGAGTGGGTTCGATATCGCTAAGCCTTATTTACATGGACCTAGAGAAGTTAGAAACAGTGGCAGCAAGGTGAGAAGACCTTGAAGACCCTATGAAGAAAGACTCGCTCGAGGAATCGCGACAAGCACTTCGTGTAATATCGGGGCCAACCGTCAGGAACAGAGTCAAGCCGTTCTGCACAACGGAAAATGTGAGACTCCTAACGAGCGAATCTAACCGGTTTTTAGCAAATGGATACTTCGTTGTATAGTGGATATTGGCGTAATCCTTTATCCTCTTCGCGAGTGCCTCAACCCGGCTTTGTTCAGTTGAAGAGTTGGAACGGGTAACCGCGCGAGTATCAAGGCGCGGAAATACACAAAGTTGAAATCAATAAAAACTGTTTCTCGTCGTTCGTATTCGGTTCATGCCAAAAACAGGCCCCCCCCCGCTTCTGTATTGAGCACACCTGTCTGTGAAACCAAGGCCAGAGATATCATGACTTGCCTGTAAGAAAGCGATGAGTTCTTACTCCGTAACCTCCACACTATTATTGTCCACAGAACACATTCTTCTAGCGTTATAGACCTCTTCAACCAGTGTTTCTTAGTTGCCTTGTGAGTATAGTAATAATGTCGTCTGGGTGAAATGGATAACAAGTGAACCTCTGGGAGACACAAGATCCTTACGGAATATATGCCAAGGCGAGTATTCAGTTTTGCCAAAATATCAAACATATACCATTGTGGTAGTGTTAGCCGAGTTGAGAAGCTCGGTCCCTTTGTGAAGTATTTGGCACACTTCATAGCCCATGTTTAGGATTTCTTGGATGATCTCGAGTAGTTCACGAACTTGCAAAATTAACGTCCTAATTTAGAGTGAAGTGAATCTTGTAGGACGCTGAGACTTAGTTAAGGAGACGTTGCGTAAATTCAAAACTACCTTCAGCTGCTCAGGCGATGTGAGCAGAGAATAGTCCAGTATTTGTTGCCAAATGCCACAGTCTTCTTGCTCTGGCACCACATGTTGCGAGCATGGTTTAGAGCGGAAACATGGATGCCTTTCTCCTGTATGCGAGAGGTGATTGTGTCAAACACATACTTCTGCAAGTCGACTGCAGGTGAACTGGCTGACGACATGATATTTATAGGATTTTGGCCCCTTTCTTTCTCGTGAGTCTGCCGGTAAATCACCACTGTGAAGGCCTAATCTAGACAAGGTTAATAACTGTGGTGATGAGATGAAAAGAAAGAGTCTAGTAGCTAGGTGTAAGTTCGGCTACTAGTATAAATTGCTGATATGAAATGGATGGTATGCTAGAAAATGGCTGATATAAATTGACTGGTACAAAAGGACAGGTATAAAATGCCTCGTACACAATTGAGAAGATACAAAGTGGAGAGCGCGGCGCTATAACATGATGCCTGAGGTATTAAGGAACCAGACTTACCTAAATAGGAAACCGCTAACATCGGCGGCAGTTTACTGTTATTATTAGTAGGCTAAGGGGAAAGGAGTAAATATAATACAGCAAGCTAGTAGAACAATCTCTTTTATACCTATAAAAGCAGCTAAAACTAGCTTAAATATATATTTGCTATTAATTTTGCTATTATTAGTGACCTCTTATTATTCTTATTATTCTTATTATTTACTACTTTTTCCAATAGAAACAGCTGTTTTATAATTAAGAGCCTAAAAAGTAATGTCTCTAAGCTCTACCCCCCTTTTTTCTACTAGCTTTACCCTCTATTTCTCTAAACTTTAGCATCACACAGACTAATTTTCTACAAGCCCTACTATAATTCATTGGCAGCTTACTGATAGGAGCTTGTTCTAACTAAACAAGCCGCGTAATAGCGTTTAGGTTGGGCATAGACTATACTAATAAATAAATATAGGAAACTAATTAAAACTTCTCATCCTTGTTTGCAAGTTTGGACATGGTCTCAATAGCGTGCAGTACAGTTCCGCTCAGCGGACCTCTTCTCGCGGCAGTAACATTTTTCTCAAGCTCATCTAGTCGCTTCGCACCGAGAATAATGGCATCGCTGTCGCGCAGCTCCGAGTGATGGATCAACCAGCGCAGACATGCTTCTTGAAGAGTCAATGCCGGAGAAGCTGCTTCACACACAGCCTTCACAGTCCGCACAGCATTGTGCATAGCTGGCGTGTCAAAGTGGGAAACATATGCCTTGTAGATACTCTCGCCTCTCCAGCGAGTACGGTATAGCGCAGACTCATCGCCAGAATCCACCGCCTGGGTGACCTTTCCTGTTAGGAATCCTCCAGCGAGAGGGCTAGGGGTCGTAAGTATATGTGTGCCACTTATCCGAGTGTCCTTACCTATATGCGTAGAAGGCACAGCCATGCTTCCGGAGAAGAGGAAAGAGTCCATCTGCACGCTTACGGAACACGGCATTGTAGCAGCCCTGGTACACAGTTGGCTTTATATAGCCATGCTTGTCGCATATGGCCAAGTACTTGGACAAGTTGAATAAATCTAAGTTGCATATGCCGAGCTAAAAAGATGCTGCTTAGCTGGAAAATAAAATCTTTTGTAAAATGAAATAAGACATACGCGTTCGAACTTCCCAGCCAGATATTGTTCATGGAAGGCTGCTGCAGTCTCCTCGAGGGGAGTCTCTTTATCTGGCGTATGAATGTACATTGTGCGAATCTTCTTTGTATTGAATAACTCCAGTGTCTTGGCTGTGCTGCGACTGATATTGCTTTTAGTGAGAGACGGGTGTCCCGATGTCCAATCGACTTTGGAGTCGATAATGAAACCTCTTTCAACCGCACCCGCCTCCCCTAGTAATGTTTCTGTGTTCCAGGGATTGCTCTCGGGGTATGAAGCTGCTGAATCGATCTCCAAGATGCCCAACTGCTTCAACATCACGAGAAGTTCTGATACTTTTTCAGGTGTGTCAAAGGTAAAGGCGTAAGACTTCTCAGTTGTCCCAATGCCGGAGCCGCCGAAAACAAGATGCGGGGCCATGATTTCATGGAGACGTGCCGAAAACAGGCGAAATTTAGCATGCGAGAAGTGAACGTACTTGACTTGTCGCAGGATACGACTTGGTTTACATTTTGGTATGTAGAAGCCAAGACTCAGCTTTTGTAGTACTTGTGTGGCATTCCATTACATGTGGCTCTACCAATATTATTGCCGCTCTTCTTCAATTTTGCCATATTAAACCCTCTACAAGCACTATATTAACTTTAAATCCCTGGCCCCGGTCTTGCGGAGAATATATACAATATAGGTGGATGTGTACATGCGGAAACCGATCAATTGCCAACAACCACATGCATCGCTTGCCACTGTAAGATGACTAAAGCTCGTGAATATATGGAAACCTCATCAGGCTCCTTAACCCAAGCCCCGTAGTTTGCTTGACAAGTTCTATAAAGACGGTAAATGTAGTTAACAAGCTAGTCTCATGTGAATCGATTTTCAGACTATGAATACCTCACGGAGATGGCTGTCTATAATCATTAAAGATTTACAGAAAGCCTATTTGAGCTAAAACGCCAATTTATTGAGTAATTATAGTCGTTCTAGCATTAAAAGGTTCTTCTGGTGGAGGAACTAATTCATCATGGCTCACCGCCCTTTTTTTCATCCACTGATGCAAATAATCCCAGTTTACACAGACTTGTGGCTGAGGGAGCCACGGTGACGGCTTGCTCCGGCTATGTGACGTCCATCTGAGAGTATAAAGGTTCGTGTCCACTAAACAAAGAACTTGCTGACGGAGTGACTCTACACAGTGATCCACATGTTCATATTGGCCCGCTCGATCTTGCGCTTCGTGCTTATTGTAGTACTCGGGATGGAGGAATTGCTTGATTTTAAGCTACGGTTCACAATAAGCGTTACAAAACCAGAATCGCAGCGTGGTTTGGAGAAATCCGGAACTTACAAGGCAGTGCAAAGAATGTGATACCCCAAGCCCGCCGGCAAACCCGCCATCTTTCAGTTTGATGGATGTTGCGTTATTCGCATGCAAGAGTTCTTCTTCATTGTATCTAATCATGGTACCGCGAAGCAATTCTCGCCACGCTTCATCAAGCTCTGGCCTTGGCTTCCCCATGAATTTCTTTATCTCGGATACATCCGAGATATCCTTACTGATGTAATGTACCGGGGCCGGAGCTGTGCGGCAATGTTAGCAGGGGGCTGAAGCAATTCCTTTCGAGGGTTTCGTACAGAATGGTACTGTAAAACCAGTTGGATGAGTTTGGCAAGCCCTGGGACTAGTTTTTAGCAGGCTCCAAACGATGAAAAATCCAACACTGGATAACGAAATGAGCAGTAGGACATAAAATCTTCGCCGCCAGGCTTTATGGCTTTGCCAAAGTATAGGGAGCTCGTTTGAGACGTCATCATTGGGAAATGATAAAATAGATCGGGGGTGCATAACTCTGGAAATGCCAAAGAGTTCTTCAGAACACAGGTGGCGGAGTGCGGTTCGTCACAGAAGCTAGTGCAGGAATTTTTGTGTTTATTTTGGGGAAGTGAGAGATCCTTGGAAAGTACAATAGATATCAACTTAATGTTAGCAGAGCATTTTCTATCTCATTAAAAAAGAATTAGGCTAATGAAGCTGGGGAGAAATTACATGACTGTTTCAATATGAGTTTCCCGGCCATACAACGTTCAGCATTTGGTTATTCGAGTTCGTGAGGCATACATGAAGCGACAATAGTTTCATATTCGTAATTTCTCGCTTTAATTCGGATGCATTCACCCCAAAAAAACGATTCATCCAGATTGTTTGTCCTTCTTACTTCTTTAAAACTTCCCTGGTAAACGCCTAGTTGAGTGGTACCAGATACTCACTCGGATACTCGGCGGCTTATACTTTACAGTGCGAGGCTACATGGAAAGATCGCCTTAACCGTAATAGAATGTATGCCATTGGGTCGTTGGATCCGATACTCCCGGCCCGAGGCAGGACCCTGCGATACCGGAACAATTAGGGCGCTGTTGGTCCTCGTTATAAATTAAATACTCCTGTAAAGGGCCAACTTGCTCAAGTTTTGGCCAATAACCAACTGTATAGATATCACTACTTAGAGCTCCCTCAAGCCAACCCTATCTTTCAACAATCTAGCTTAATCTATTCAATATCGATTCCGCCTTTAATATATGATCCATTTAATACCCTAGAATTCCTTCCTACGAGTTCGCTCCTCGGGTTGGATACTGCGACTAACCACCGATACCCTTGATAATAACACTGCCAACGCCGCGCAAGTTTTAGATGAACGTACAGGCTAGGCGGCCTGGCAAACATTGGATTAGAAAAACTCTAGTAATAAGAGCGGCAATGAATGGTCCATTGTAATGTACCAAAGACTTACAGCTGAGCACGTAATGCCCGTAGAGATGGTGTCGGCCATTCAAAATTTCGTAAAATGCCGTAATCCTTGCTCGGTTGTCGCTTGACCCATACTCTTCCAACATGGAAAATAAAGTAAGTTATAGTGCCTCATCTAGAGCTTCGAAATGAGTAGCAACATGATATAGTAAAGTAATAAATACTAGCGTAGATAAACCAGCAATGGCCAAGCCATAGCAATCACTAGCCAGCTATGGCAAGACAGGCTGAATCAATAGCAAGGCAAAATTATGGCAAATTGTACTTTGAGCATTCTTGTTCATCCAGGTGTAGCTCCTCGCAAATATTGACACTTCCATATGGTAGGTCTGACGTTCACGACGAGTTGGGCTCCCCAAATACTCCACAGGTGGCGGTAGGGTGAGACGCCGGGGACCAGAAGCAATTGTCTACATTAAAATCCGTAGAGTCCTTCTCTTCTATTCGCGCGACGGACGGTGTGAAATCTGTTAAATTATGAGCTGCTTTCTTTTAGTCTGTAATGTCAGTTAAAAGCACTGACCAGATAGAGCTGTCGGTGCAGCAAAGACAGAAGTCACTACTGCTACACAAAGTGTGAGGTAAATCGTGGTATGCATATTTGAAGTAGAAGCTTTGATAGCGGCGGAGTCTATGATACTGCTGCTCGGGACGTCGTCGAGTTTCAAGGACGGCTCTTTGGGGACGATGAAAAAGGAGACTCTCGTCTGTGTCCCTAGGTAGACTTTATACCCGGAAAAGAACTTATATCTTTTGAAAAACAACCATTATTTGTGCAAGTTCAGCAGTTCATAATGATCAATGCACACTGCAGTTCTCGCCTACCAACAATGCCTCTACTTTAAGAATCGGCGGGGCCAGATTGAAAGATGTAATCAGGCAATGCACACATGCCTTTTTCCATATACATTGGTCAGTGGAAAAGTCTTGATAAAGATCTGCATTGTTCCAACAGCCAACGAGTTAATTTAAGTGTATATTTTCGGCAGGGTAGTTTATTGATTTAAGATCAACCGATCTTCGGAACACCAAAGGGCGATATGCCGATCAAAATCGGCGGGATTGTTAAAAATCGCCGGGTGTTGGTCGTATCTTTTTACCGGTGGTTGGTGGATAGGGACGTGAAATAACCAAGGGTACCAACAAGTCCGGTAGAACATGTCTATCCCTCGGTACCAATCATCGGATGCCACACAAAACTGTCTGAGAATCCTGCGGGATTCTGAAGATATAATTACCATAGTGCCTTAGCTTAGTTGTTTGATAAACCTTGGCCTGGTAGATGGATATACGAATGAGCCAACCTGGTCATCCACCTAGGTAATGTCGGTTCTTATAAATCGCCAAAACTCAACTTCGTTAAGGCAGTCATTACTTGACATCATGAGTCCTTCGATGTACAATAACCCGACAGGGGTCCTTGCAACCTCTGTGCTATTAGAAATCCTCGCAGCTCTCTGTGTCGGGCTCCGATTCTACTCTAGACGGCGGAAAGGGCAGGCCATCATGACAAGCGACTGGCTGATTCTGGCCGCTCTCATTTTTGGAACTGGTTTGGCTGTGATGGAAGTCTACGGTAAATAACTACCGGAATACGGAACAGAATGCGTTGTTCACTAAGCTAACGGACGCTAGGGGTGGTTGAGCACGCACTTGGATATCCCGCCGGAGGCACGTTCGCGGATCCTCAACATCCAATTCTCGCGGGACAAGACAAAGTTGCTAAAGCTAAGCGGGCATGTTAATCTTTTTCTGTCGCTCCTTTGACAGTGATCTGGAAGCTAATCATTTTGTTGAAGATTGATCTTGCCGCACTCTTGCTGGGAATCGCAGGTGCCGGCTGCGACAAGCTGTCTTTCTGCTTCTTTTATTGGCATCTATTTTCCAAAGTCACATTTCGCCGTTTTCTCATATTCTGGATTATTACCAATGCATTATGGACGATTGCCTTCATCCTCAGCGGCCTCCTCGAATGCAAGACTCACCTCACTGCGGTTTTTGGGACAGCAGAGGAGTATTACGCGTATTGTGCAAGCTCGCAGCAAGCGGGATTTGCGATGATTGCATCTGATATATTAACGGATCTCGTCACGCTTATAATTCCCATACCTATTGTGATAGGCTTGAAGATGGACAGACGAACAAAGATTCTTACCTTACTTGTGTTCATAATGGGTTCTCTGTGAGTCTGAATACATGCCGGTTTATTTGCGTGATTAACACTTTATAGCTCTGTTGGTTCCTCAATTGCAAAAGCTTATAGCTACATTATTGGAGCAACTGGAAACTATACCGAAGACCCTATGTGTAGGCTTACTTCACACCCTTCTTTTGTCTTTCTCTAACCCAGCGATAGTAACTAATACGGGGTTCACAATCTGGAACATGGTTGAAGTGCAACTGGGTATCGTGGCTGCATGCGGACCGACACTTCGACTTGTTCTTGGCCATCTCATCCCAGCAGAGCGCGTCAAAGCCATTATGTTACGGCTAGGTCTTAGTCAACTAGTGGGAACCGTGACGCGCAGCTTGCCAAGTTTTGTGAAGCATCCTGAGACAACAGAGTAGATCTATAAGCCTAAAGAGTCTTGTGTTGAAGTTCTAACTAGAAAAGGTGTGAGAGGGGGTTTATTACTGATGTGGTAAATAAAGGTTCTCTAGTCTAATAGCCAAAGTTCAGGGTACTCTGCTTAATATAGTGACTCAGCTCTTATAAATAACTAATTCTAGCCCTAAGAATATATAATAAATAGGTTAAAGAAAGACTAGTAAGTGGTAATTTAAGCTATATAAACGTAAATATCTTATTTATATGCAAGGTAATTTATCTTTAGCAAGCCTTAAAAGTTGGGCTGCGTACATAGAAGAAATGAAAAACCGTTAATCCACACAGTAGATACTCTACTTGATATCTCTAAGCACAGCGAAAATCCAGTAATGATTGTAATTGATCTACTTCATTAACAGATACAGTTACTCGGGGCTTGTAGAGCCTCATCCCAGTGGACCTTTATATCTAGAGCTTGTCAGGGCTAATGAGCCACAACTAGCTTCTGTCACGTATAACGCCTAGTAAAGTTGATAAACAATACTATGATTATATGCTTCTAATAAGATATAGTTGTAGTAAGGTTTAGCTATATCACGGTAAGCTTATGATAGCTTTAGCTATACTATAGTATAGAAGCTTTAGAAAAAGTTATTATAGCTGAGATAACTTAATTAGTATTAACCTTCTTTTAATAGGCCAGGCTTAAGAAGATAAAAGAGCAGCTATTATATAAGCTATCTTAGACTTTAAATAACTTTCTTATCATCTTAGACCTTAAATAACTTCCTTATATATACTGCTTTACATATTAAACCTTATATAATATACTTAAGTATATCTATTAGTAAGATAAAACCTATTCTAGTCCCCTTTTCACCTCTAAAGGCTAATTCTATACTAAGGAGGCTATCTTCAAAGCTTTAGCTAATATAAATAAGGTTATAAGCTAAGCAAAGATTATTAACCCTTTACTTAATCCCTATTAATTATCTATTAAAGAACTTCTTTATAGTAAGCCTTAATCTCCTCGAGAAAAAAGACGTCTAGGCTTTAGACTATTTTACTGTACTTAAAGAGGATAGGTCGTTAATACTACTAGTTTAATTAGCTCAGAGTATTTAAAAAAAGGTGTGGAATAGCCAGTGTGCTTTTCTTCCCAGTCACGCAGGAGAACTCACGAAGCTAGATCCTTAGGATAGTCACATAATCAAGGCTTAAGTGCCCATCCTGTCAACGATCCATCACATTAGTATTCACAGTCTGCGTTCCCTTATTGAGGGATCTTATTTATATAAGATTAAGGATTTAACACTAATATTAAATACTCCAAGTTTTAAGCAATAAGTATATAACCTACAAACAATATGTTCCCGGCGCATTGTCGGTCTAGGGCGTACATCGACTCAGCCAACAAGCAACTCTGCTACTAGAGGCTAAGACATTGCTAGATAATTTTCTTGCAAATCATAATATCTCTTTAATAGGAATATCACGCAAGGATATTTATTCTCGATCAAAATTGTTAACCTGTCTACGCGTAACTACATGTTCCTCTAACAAGTTTCCTGGTCTGGCCCACGAGCACCAATCCACGCCCAATTTGAGCAGGTAAGATGCGCGTCAAAGCTACTGATATGCTGATCTTTATAGGATCAGAAATAGCAGCCAAAATAGATAAAGAATTACCTACTAAATCAATAGTCGAGATGATACTCTTCTTTTCCCCTCCTCCATCACATACATAAGTCACATTCATAGAATTTATAGCTTGTGCCCAATGGGTGCAATTGCTACATGTTGCTGTAAACCAGCTGCCACAGCTTCCGGTGTCATTTGAGGCTTGTAACTGTCAATGATTATTTAAGAAGCAAGGCTGGCGGTCTATGGATAAGTATGAGTATGTAACGGCTGAGGAGCCAGGCCAGAGGTGACAGTCGGCTCCAAGTGTAGGTGTTTTACCAAATTGACCCACCCCAGTTTGATTCGAGCTATGCACACGAACCCCTAAGGTAGTGACTTCGGCAGAAATGAACTCCTCTTGGAGGGACCTTACCAGCCAGAAGAAGCTCCAGAAACCCGCTGCCTGTAAACTGGGAGTGCACAAAGTGAGTTTGAAGGGTGGCCATGCCACAAAATACATAAAGGGTAGCCCAGAACCTGATGAGAACACAAATATGGTCAAACTACAAACTAGTAAAGTGGAGATGATTATGGTCTGACTTGGCGGCTCGCCTACCCGTCTACGACAAATGATACTTGATCGAGAGGGGCTGTCGTTCCAGTCCTGCTGCTTCGACTATGTCTGCGAAGGCCACTGAAAATGTCGGCACTGACCGTCTCCGACGGGAACAGGGGCCTCATGATCCTGTCTTTGGAGTCTCGTCAGGAGTGATATTCCTCGCTACCTTCTGGTCGCACTACGCACATGGGCCCGCGCGAAACGGCAAGTCAAGTTTGGCTTGGATGAAGTACTAATTACTCATCCTGTCCTTCGTAGGCCGCTCGCTTGCTCTTTGTGCTTTCGACTCAATATGTATACACGGCTTGTGGGTCTACCTCGCGCTCATCGCAGTTGAGGTGTTCTATAGGGGGCTCGGAAAACCGACTCTCATGAATTATATGAACGACTAAGATATAATAATCTGATTCCTTTGGGTAGGTATCTCGCTGCGGGAGATTGTTCTAAGAACCGCTCGCCGACCCGATAGGTAGATCCTCTTTGCTGTTGAGCTCCTGTCACCCATCTCGCTCACTAATATTGCATTCGCCGCTCCTGTGATCTCTTGTCACCTTTTCCCGGTCCCTTTTATAAAAGCTAGGAATATATTCATCGGGCTTACATTAGTATTTTGTCGTTGTTATTTCCAGTATTAGTTAGTGTACTCTAGTCTCTAAGGCATAGAGACCACTTATGAAGTTGCGATCCTGAAGCCAGCAGGAACATTACAATCTTTAATTGCCACTATTTTAATTTATACCGTTACAAGTACTTACTATATTTGCGTGTAAACCATATGCATTAATAACTGCAACGTACATATATTCTATTATTATTTTCTCACAATTGTATTATTACGCGCAAACTACGGGATTAATCTTCACAACTTACTTTTGTGGTAAATCGCTCATCTTTCCAACACTTCCAATATATATTTTATACCCCCTTGATATAGTTCTAGGATTTGGATCGAGCTCTTGTTTAAACTTTTTTCTATCGCCTTGCACTTACTTTTACCCTCCTTCTACTATATCTCGAATCTGAAACTGAACCTTACCGTCTCAATGCGACGTGAGACAATTGTAATGTAGTATGAGGAAGCTTTAGAACTTTAACTTTAATCCCTTTATTGTTAAGATGAAAGAGATAAAGTAATTTAGTAGTCTTACCTATACGGTAGTATAGATAAAGGCTATACTGTTATAGTTTTCCACACTTTATCTAAGTAATAAAGCTAAGGGCTAGACATATACGATAAAACTTTCGTGATTATAACTTTAAGCACCATAATTGAGAAAACTCAGCCGACTGTATTAATAGTGCTAAACTCTAGCAAACTAAACCTGCTAACTCTGTCTAGTATTAAACTTACACAGTTTAAAATCAAGGTGTGTAATCATACATGGTTTAGAAAGCTTTTAAATATAAATACCTTAAGGCCGCTGTTTTAAAAAAGGCAGCATCTTTCTCAATAAGGAAATTCCTAGCTGGCTTACTACTATTATCTCCTATAAACTCGTCTACTTCTGCCTCGACTGCCCTTCCACAATATGCAATTCTCTCAGTTTGCTATCGCCACAGCTTGCCTGGCCCATATGTCATTCGCAACGCCAGTCGATAATGAACCGATAAATATCCGGAATCATCATCTAAATGAACTTTCTTTCGAGACTTATTCTTCTGGCGGTGCTGAAAATATTCGGAGGTTTAAGGTTTCTAAGAGCTGCTGTATATACCCCTGAAATATTATGCAATTATTCTCTAGAGACTATAGCAACTAACTTGAAATAGATGATTTAGGCAAATGGGGCGAGAGTGGTATGTGGGTTACGCTTAAAGCTCCTGGATGGACATGCAAGCTATATGAGTATGTTACACCCTTTTAACGTATTAGCTAAATTTAACTTAATAATATTGCTATAGGAATTCAAGGGACTGTAAAGGGAAAGTAGATGAAACTGTTTCCCATGGACAATATCTTGAATATGGCTCCGCTCGTTCTTTCCAGTGTTCTAAGTAAGATATTAAAGCACTTAGGATTATAATCTGTTAGGGTGTTAAAACTATTTACTTTCTCAAGAGGTGTATTTAGCTCTTATTAGAGCGAGTACGTTAGGATAACAGCTAGTCTTTCCTTTATTTCTAGCTGTTATTTATAGCTATAAGAGGCTAGATAATTAAATATATTTCTTAGTCTTTTTATTAGCTAAAAGGCCTTATATATATAGCGTAATGTTGTAAATAGAACTACTACGTTAAAGTAGTAGAATTAGAGCCCTACTATACCCCCTAGTGTAGTATAGTATTTATATTATATTTCTTTTAGGACAATTGATTAATTCTATTATAAGAGATCATAGATTGTAGGGAGGATTAGATCGTCGACGAGAGCTTTGTATGGGGATTTGTATAAGGGTATTAAGCAGGGAGTATAATTACTCGATCATATAATTAATTGTAGGTGTAACGAGGGCAGAATATAGCCCGTTGTGTAGGATTAATTGAGAGGATTATAATAGCGGCTAAGACGTAAGAATTTATTGTATTTGGGATTATAAGTGTAAGTAGTATGAAAATAGATAAGTAAAGTATAACAAAGTTATTATTGTAAGCTTGGTGCTTGATTATATGCCTATATATATAGGGATGTAGTTAACTATATATATTCTAACTATAGTTAAGACTAATAGATAAGTAGGTACAGATAGATATGTGTATACAGCTTAGTAGAATAGCTGTTATAATAGAGTTTAACCACAACTGTAAGGTTAATAGTTTAACTCTTATTATAGTTAGTATTTCATAGATATAGATTTTTAGTATAGAGCTTTTATAAGGGAGCTTTATATATAATAGTATATCAATCTAATAAAATATTATATTTTAATACTCTAATAATGAGAACGGGGAGCAAAAAGCAGAGCACGTGCGGAACAACCGACACACAACACTACCACCACACATTCCGTAGCCTAGTAGCCACAGCACGGAACCAATACCACGACCTTAAGATCCAGTTCGTAGGTAGGGCCGTTGAAGCAGCGTAGGCCTAATGGCACGTGGGAGACGGCATACCTATACGAGGACCAACGAGTGCTAGGCTCTGACAGAGCAAGATGAACACGTAGGAATGGGGCGGAGCCCCGTAATGGTCGTACAAAGTGGTCTTGTGGTTGGTCTTGTCTAGGGAAATGAACGTATGAAGTTGATTGCTAGATGGATAGATGGATCCGTGATTCATCCTCCCTGAGGTAGGAAGTGTGAACGGAAGAAGGCCGATAACAGCTGGGCAGGATGTGGAATGACTATGAAACGAATGCGACCATAGCCTTTAGGGGTTAAACCGGGTCCCAGACATTATCGGATCGATCATCTCAGTGAGGAACGCATTCCCCTTTACCCATTTCACGAACCAACTGGGCGTCTTCCAACCAAATAGCTGGCCAACGCCGCCAGCCGGGCCCATGGGCACCATTATAGTGTCTTTCATGGGCTTGTATTCTTTTGGATGGAGCACATCTCCGCCGAACAATGCATCGCTTAGTGACTGTAAGAACCCCGCCGGCTTCGGTACCCCGAGGCCCAACTTGGCAGCTATGTCGGCGCCGATAGCCGTGCATATAGTAGGCACCATGGCGTGCAGCTCCATTAGCGAGTTGGCGCTCTCTGACACGACGTCCCCTACCGCATATACACCTGTTACGTCATCTGTGCCATTGCCCCTGACGCGATAATACACATCGCTCCGAACAACACGCTTTGTGGGGTCAAGCCAGTCATCCGGTATAAACTGCGAGTTGGGCATACCACCTGTAGCATCGATGAAGAGATCGACTGTACGACTGGTCCCGTCGCTGAGCCGGATAGTCGTAGTGTTTGGGTCGGCGCCGGCTGTAGGGCTGCCTGTTATCGAAATACCGTGGAGAACCTTGATAGAGTGGAAGTGGCTTTCGAGATAGTGTTGGGCGCGGGCTCCAGTCTCAGGCTTCACGCGCTGGAGCAGTTGTGGGCCGCCAGAGATGATTGTGATCTCTGCAGAAGGAAAGGCACTCGCGATTTCTCCGGCGACCTCGACTCCCACTGGCCCGCCGCCAGCGATGAGTATAGTCTTGGCGTCCTTTAGAGCCGTACGTAGTGACTTCCACGCCTGGAGCGTCAGGTCCTGGTCGTCGTGCAGCGTCCAGAGCGGAGACCGTGATGTTGTACCTGTTGCGATAAGCAGCGAGTCGTACACAATGGTCTTCTCTGCTGATGCAATACCACCGGAACTCTTGGGAGCGATAGTTACGGTCCGTTTAGCCGGGTCCAGAGAGGTGGCAACCGCCTGTAAGTGAGTGACCTGGTCAGCGGGGTATTGCTGAAGCGCTTCTGATAGCGGCCGCCATAGCTTGCTTTCTGGGAGCAAACTTGGTTGAATTAGCGCACGCGGCGAGGCAGGCTTGAAGAACATGTGGGTGTTGGGGGTAACAAGAGTGATATGGATGGCATTACTCTTGTTGAGCCGCTGGAGACTGGGGATGGTATGGCGAAGAAAGAACTGTGTGGCACCGAGACCCGCGAGGTTACCTCCCAGCACCACGATCTCGTGCACTTTCTTGATCGACATGTTTTCCGGCGCCGAAATTAAGGCCTTGCGCGCTGACCTGGAAGAATAAAATGGCCTGAAGCTTTACGTCTAGGTCAATGGGTGCTCTGGCTTCGCACATCGTTGATGAAGACAGGAGACAAGGGACGCGAAGGGACGCGCGAAAGACAGTCGGGTATCCGCCCGCTTTACCGACTCCTACTCGGCACCAAACATGGGAGCCTTCCGCGGAGGGTTCTTTGTCGGCCCAAAGTTCGCACAGCAGCTTACAGTTGCATTGGATAATATATGCTGTGCTACGTACCTCCCCGGTAGAGGCGAAAGCGCCAGGATCCCCGACTTCTTCGTGATTGCCAGCCAACAGTGTCCGGGGCAATGCCGGCTCTGTCGAAGGATTTGGGAGACGCCAGAGTCTGCGCAGGATGGATCTGAAGGAATTGACTAGTGTGACAAACAACCTAGGTGCTTTATTGCGTGGACTTGCATCACGGCTGGGCGTGCTCCTTCGGCTCCCTAAACGGTAACCGTGCAGATTTTTGGGTCGTTGGTTCGCTGGCACAACTGTGCATCCGCTGCAAGTTCGCAGGGATCTGGCCGAAAAGCTGAAGTGTGCCACTATCGTTAACCTGCCGCGATTCGATAGTCGGCACAAATACGGACCTCGCTGAGGTACTGTACCTATGCACCTACCCGCCTGTGTAAGATGCACCGAGTGCAGTCCAGACACCTGATCAAGTTACTGAAGAGCATCAGCCTACCTATCGTTCAATTGGTCTACACTTTCAGTCGCCTTACTCTTTAATTTTCTCCCTTTGTCTATCTCAACGCCATGGACTGGCCAATACTGCTCTCGGACTTCCACTTGCCTCTGAACCCTGTGGATCAAGCCAATAGCCCACCCCTATATTTTGTCTGGGTTCAGGATGGCTGCATCCTTACCGCAGGAGTGCTATGGACCACGGCATACCTGCTCTACATCCGCCAGGCATTCCGGGACAAGTCATACGGGATGCCCCTCGCCGCTCTGTGAGTTGCACAAAAATTCTACATGCAACGCAGTGTAGACGCTGAATCTTCGAGGCAGATGTGGAAACATCGGATGGGAATTTGTCTGGGGCGTCCTGTATCCGCCGTCCGTCGCTGAGATGCTGACATTTGTGCCGTGGCTAATGATCGATGCGATCATCGTCTACACGACGGTCAAATTTGGCCCCGCAGAATGGAAGCAGTCACCAATGATTAGTAATAACCTCATCCTGATAATTACGGCGGGCTCTGTTCTCGTATTGCTGGTAAATCTAGCACTGGTTTGGACCTTCGCATCTACCGAGGAGGCTGGCTTCTGGGCAGGCTTCTCCACCCAATGCGTCCTGGGCAGCGCGTCGGTGGTGCAATTAATGGCCCGAGGCCGCACGTCCGGCCAGTCCTTTGCTATCTGGTACGTCGCGTCAGTGTGGGATCTCGCATGGTGGTACTGCACGAAGCACTGACCAGGTCGGTAGGTTGACCCGAACTACTGGAACTGCGACGGTCATAGCCATGTTCCACTGGAGATATTGGCACTATCCCGCGGACTACCCATACGTGGGCACGCCCATGGCCAGGCTCTTCTCCACAATTATGATCCTGGCCGATTGCACATATGGGCTTGTATATTGGAATGTGGTCCGGCAGCAAAAGGTCAAGGCGCAGTAATGCGCCAATTTGTTCGTTCCGGTCCCTTGGGCCAGAGGCAACTAAGCCGGATAAGTCGGCGAGCGACTTATTGCCATGGCCCTGGACGGACGTCTTGGGCAGATCTTGTCAATCACTACCCCGAAGCCATGCTACATTGACCCGACGCACTCTAAGAGCCGGGGCAGGAAAAATTCCCAGTTCGCGAGGGACAGGGGATCGGGCGTGTTTTTTTAACCTCGAAACAGGTTGGGACTAGGCAGTTTATGGTCAACCCCGTAAAAAATATAATCCTTCTATATAGTTGCAAAATGGGGCGGGCATTGTCAATTGTTAGGCTGGTCGGATTTCAAGCCCGTTCACGCCTACTCTCACTTTAAATATTGCAACTTGTAGCATGTGAGTAATTGGAACAACCCCTAATCTTACATAGCACACCGAGGGAATTCCCCCCTCCCCGCAGATGTTACTTCAAGGAACCTGCCCTACTAGAACAAAAAATACACCGTAAAGGTGAAATACACAAGGGCTTCACAGCAACAACCGGGTCGCATACTCGACCACAAGGCTTGCCAGAATACTGCCGCCAACCATCACGCCTCCGTAAATGAACCACCACCAACACGTCTCGGGGCGGTCCAAGTCAACCCTCAGACATATAGCCGCAAGTACAAGGGCCATAGCAGCGGCGCCAGCAAAGAAACCCGATCCCGCGTGCAGGTACCAGCCAGAAACAACAAAGAGCCCGATCTGCAGGACAGAAAGAGACCAGAGGAGCGTGCCCATGCTGTTCTCAAACCTGATGCTCATAGCCATGGTCCCCGCTTTCTTATCGTCCCGGAGGTCCTGAAACGCGTAAATGATGTCAGAAAGCATGCCCCACACAACGTAGCCAAGCGCGAAAGCCACAAAGGACACGCTCCTAGGCGACAGCTCCGATATCAGGTCCAACGGGTCAACGCCAGCCACGTTGCAGCCAAGGAGAAAGCCCATGGTGAGAGACACCCCCAGGACGAGCTGGGCATAGTGAGTGATCTGCTTGGCGTAGGGGTAGAACGTCCCAGTGGCGATGACGGGCACGAGGTACGGCAGGCTCTTTGGAGCCCCAATGCCAACAATGCTGAAGAGCACAGCATACTCAATAGCCATAAACAAGACAGCCTCGATGGTCGAGATGGCGCCGCGAGCGAGCGGTCGCACGCGGCACCGCTCAATCAGCTTGTCCAGCTCGCGGTCTACTATGTCGTTCCACGTGCAGCCGATGCTGCGAGCCGTGAAGGCAATGCATAGGAGGAGGAGTCCGTTGGCGAGGACTTGTCGGGGAGCCGGAATCGTGTCTTGAACGCAGGCCGCGAACAGACTACCGTAGAGGTAGGGAAAGTATATGTAGAGCACGCCGGCGGGCTTGTGCACGCGCATCAGCTCGGCGTAGGGCACCCAAGACGAGGGCATCAGAGACAGGAGCCTGCGACGAGGCATTGCCTGTTTTGGAATGTGTTTCTGTGCTGGCACCATGGTATTTTTTGCGGCGCTAATGTGATGTCAAGGAACGGTGAGGCCGAATACATGAGGGTTTAAGAGCATGGCGTACACCTTATCCCGGGAGCTTCACGCCGAGTGCCGAAACTTCGGCACGCAGGTCGGAAGGCTGGAGATGCCATCCGAGTATCATGCTCGGTCCTTCTACCATCGGGGAACGTGTTGGTTGCATGGACTGTTGAAAGCACCATCTTGCGTGAAACGCTGATTGGCGTGATATGTCTGAATCGCATCCTTTCGCCCCTTACGATTACGAACTAGCGAAGGAGTGTTTCCTGTTCAGAGTGTCTGGCTCGAGCACCCCTGGCAATAGTTGAGGACCAAGGCAGCCCTACAGGATGCCGTACAGTCGTGTAGGATGTCGCATACACCGATGTAACACACTCTTACCAACCAACGGGCTGAGCGGCACGGTCGCGAACACGCCAAACCTGTGCCACGTCAGAGCCATCTGGCGAGACGGTCATTGGACATAGTCCATCCCCTGCAGCCTGATCAAGCTGGAGCTGTTCGGGAAGTTGTTACTTTATAGGCTAGTCACTCACAAACGCAAATTGACACTCCGATTTGGAACCTTTCCTAAATCTACGGTTCTCACCCGTCGACACGTATCGGCTTTAGCCCCGCTAGCGGCAAGATGGTACTCCTAACAATCAGCTTGGCGAGTCTTGAGGATCTGCCAGCCATGGCCAAGATCAACCAGGCTGCCTACGCGCGCGAAACCATCTCTCAGTTCGCCTTGAAGCACTGGCCGGACGAGCAGAACATGCTGGCCTTTATGTCTACGCGCCTCGGCGAGCGGCTTGCCCACCCCCAATCACAGGTTTTCAAGGCCACTGACCCTGACTCGGGTAAGATCTACGGCTTCGTCTGCTTTACCCTCGAGAACGGCTCTGAGGGCGGCGCCGAGCCGGTGGCGGCCAACCCCATGGGCGCAGCCATCAAGCAGCTGGGTCAGTTCATGAACCTCGACTTCGTCATGGCTATGCAGATGGGCCTGGAGCAGATGAAGAGCGGTCTCATGAACGATAAGCATTACTGTAAGCAAATATCCTGTTCATACCGAGAACTGATCGGCTTATTCCTCCCTTGTAGACCTTTCGGCGTTTGCTGTTGACCCGGCCTACCAAGGCCAGGGGATCGGCACTCAGCTGCTAGAGCACTGTCTCCCCATTGCTGACCGAGCGGGCCTTCGGACCTGGCTGAACGCATTTCCGGGGTCGCACAGCTTGTATCTCAGGCACGGGTTCGCGAATGTGATGCACCATGACCTTGACCTGAACGAATGGGACAAGGGGAGGCTCCGAGGCTTTGGCATCTACCGTTCCTATTTGATGGCACGCAAGCCGCAGAATGCTTAATCAGGAAGCATGGAACCAAATATTGCGAAGGGGCATAAAGTGCACGCTGCGTCGGCTGGGGTGAAGGACCACATTGCCGATGGACTTAGTCATGTGGCAGTACAGCGGAGACAAGGCGCAAAATCGCAAACCACTTAGCCACTTGCCTAGTTAAGCGCATTCACACCTGCATAGATGTATACCTACTCTCACCCCACTAGCTAGGTATCTCCCACCTTGGTGGCCTCCATGAACTCGCTCCAGGCTCTGGATCCTTC
Organism: Thozetella sp. PMI_491; assembly: GCA_021432635.1. Classification (NCBI taxonomy): domain Eukaryota; kingdom Fungi; phylum Ascomycota; class Sordariomycetes; order Chaetosphaeriales; family Chaetosphaeriaceae; genus Thozetella; species Thozetella sp. PMI_491. Next base: position 54,479 of record MU270088.1, read on the forward strand.
AGCCATTGCATCGTAGCCCCACAGCCACTTCTGAAACCCCGGATCTGCCAGCGCGTTGGGGTTCCCTTCGCCTGGGCCAAGGGCCATCTTGGCGTCTCGCTCCCGCTGGGCCGGACCAGTGGGAAGGCTGTAAACCTGCTTTTGGGCCAACGTGCGTTCCCGTACCACGGCGACCCGCGGCTTCCTTACCTGCTCAAAAACGGCCAGGGCATCCGGAATTTGGCGCTTATCTACCCGCCTCGCGAAAATACCACCCAACACCCCCGCGTCCTCGAACGCTTGTGCCGCGCCTTGGGCACTGTTCGGCGCCGCAGGACCCCACCGTCAGCCGCATGTCCTTGCATAGAAGAATGAAAAGGAGGGGTAGTGGCCACGAGTGGCTGAGAAAAAACTCACAGGTAGGGAAGTATTGCATGAGCGGCGTCCCCAATCAGAGCGAACTTGCCGCTGCTGTGGCGCCATCCGGAAAGCTCGGGCACCTGAAAGAGGCTCCATTTCGTGCAGTCGGCTTGCCGCACGTCCAAAAGTCCTTGCAGCGCCGGGTCCCATTCCCCAAAAGCGGCCTTCAGCTGGTCCAAGTCTGCCGGCTGCGGGCCGAACATGACCTCGCTGTGGGAGGACGCCTCGTCAGCCTGGACCACGACCATGTTGAGGATATCATCCTTCAACAGATACGACACGCCATGCGCTCCTGGGCCCATCCACACGTTGACGCTCGCGTGTTGCATCAGCTCCCACGAGGGATGCCCCTCGTCGATGTCCTGCCTCGGCACGGCAATGCGGAGCACCACATCCCCGGTGGCGGTCGGCGGGTCTGCACGGCCCAGCAGCGCGTCCCTGCACACGGACCTGTCGCCGTCGGCACCTAGGATGAAATCGCCGGCGTATACCTCCCCCGACGTGAGCCTCAAGCACGCCTGAGTGAAGTCAATGCTTTGGATCTCACAGCCCAGCCGAACAAGGACCCCGCGTTCCTTGGCGGCCTCGACTAAGATCCTCAGCAGATCGGCGCGGTGCACTACCAGGTATGGAGAACGGTAGATGCGCTCGATGATGGAGCCGGGTGGCGCCCGGGAGAGGACGGTCCCTTGGTACGAGCGCAAGCCGCCCGTCTCGGGCTGGAACGCATGCTTGCGCAGCTCCTCTAGCACTCCCCACTGCCCTAGCAGACGCGTGGCATTGGGCGAGAGCTGGATGCCCGCGCCGACCTAGTGTGTCGTAAGTCAGTATGGCAACTCCCCACACACCACCCTGCGAAGCATACCTCTCGCAATTCTGGCATGCGCTCAAAGACAGTCACTTGCAGGCCGGCTTGGCTCAAAGCGAGGGCGGCCGCCACTCCAGCGAGGCCAGATCCTATGACGAGCACGTTCAGAGGCGGCATCTGTGAGGCGTTATTCATGGCTGTGGTGGTAGTGCGTTCTGTAGCTTGGATGCGATATCACCGGTGATTGACGCAAGGCCTTGATCCGCGATAGATCTTATCTACCCTTGCCTCCTAGCAGATATGGGCAATCAGCGCGACAACCGGATTCGCTGTACTCGCCCCGATCCTGAGTGGAGATGAGGCCAACTGCAGTTATCTGGCTCAGGATCCGTGGGCATCCAAGGTACACGATATATTGAGCACCGCATCCTCGTGGGGTCGGAGTCCTTCTGACTTCCTTGCCCTGCCTTAGTAGCGAATGGGGGCGTCGGTCGTAGGCATGCGGCCCGAACCAAG
>MU270088.1:56326-189235 GCA_021432635.1 Thozetella sp. PMI_491
GGGGGGTGATTCCGATGCTGTGATTGTACGTTTCTGTTGGTACAGGAGTGGCGCGAGCGGCCTGCATCCCTTGCGCTGAATTGTACACCACTTTCCACAACTGTCGACAGAGCCAAGTTTATGGATAGGGGCTTGGCTAAGCACCTGCTGGAGGCGACCCCTCCCGCGGACGCGGGACCTCTTCCGTAAGATGGATAAGCAGAAGGCCGAACACCCGGAAAGAAAAGAAGGAATCACATCCTAGGGCTGTCCCCGGTGGGAGGGTGGTCCGCGGTCGTAACTCGAATCGGACATCAGCATTGTTTGAGGGGGAAATCTTTATACACTGAGAGCTAGTAAGGATCTGTATGCACAAGCACAGTCATCCGAAAGGACAGTACTCAGTGAATTTATTGCGGTGGGACAGCGGCGGGGTGATTCGCATCTACCAAACAAATCCTGTAGGATGATTCTGCATTGGCCCCCCACTTATTGTCGTCGAAGCACGAAGCTAGAGGACTATGCAAAGTTATTATCCCGCTTACTAGGCACATCGGGCGGCTCTTTTGGCCCAAGAAGTTCTTTCTGTCTGCAAAGTGTACATCTTTGGAGGGGAGGGCCGAGCTCAGTCAGCCCGCCCCGAAGCCATCTCAATCGCAAGCCCTATCATTTCCGTATCCCAGCGTCGTCCCCCTAGCCAAGGCTCACTCATTCGGTCATCTTAGCCAACATCACAGCTGTTGCAACGCCAGACGCAGAAGACGTTCCAGCGAGAAAGCCACCATGTCGGACCGCAAGCCTCCAACGATCGGGCTTGCGATTGCCATGCCCGTCATCGCGGCGTTTTTTGTCGCCTTCCGCTTCCAGGCGCGCATGATCACCAAGCAGAAATTTCTATCGGACGACTGGTTGGTTCTTGGAGCCCTGGTATGCACTCTTGACGCGACGACTGCCTAATATTAGCGGACACGACTCGCCAAGACATGCTGACCTGTCGACCAACATCTAGGTTTTCTGTATCGGTCTCTCTGCATCGGCGTTGGGAGGTATGTTCCATTCTTCCCTCTTCGTCGGAAGGCGAGCTTCTCATGCAGGTTCAGAGCTAACACCGCCTTTCTCAAGCGGTCTTTCTTGGAAACCTTGGCGGTCACCTCAACCTAGGTCCTGGTAACCAAGCTCAGAACCCAGACTCCTATGTAGCGCTAGGGAAGGTTAGTTAAACTCACCTATTCGCCTACAGACAGTGGCCGGCTATGGCGAAGACATAATCTCACACGCGCTTGCAAAACAGGCCTTCTGGGCTATGCAGCTCCTAAGCGTACCGGCTGTCGGTCTTGCAAAACTCAGCGTTCTCTTCTTCTTTAGGAGAATCTTTTTCGTTTCTCCGGTTCTAAGAGTTGTATCCTGGGCGATGGTAGCCCTGGTGATTGCCTGGAATATTACCTTCTTCTTCTTCAATATGCGTAAGAATCTCCTTTACTTAAACTTGCCTCATCATGCACGGTCATTAACTTGAGAGAACCTCTATTTAGTGGACTGTCTTCCCATTGACATCAACTGGCGCACGACTGCCGGAGCGTCTGGAAAGTGCGTTTCTATTGTTTACATATACTGGTCCCAGAGCCTTTCAGACATCTTCACTGATGGTAAGTTTTCTCCGCACGCCTGGTACTGTGCTGAGTCTTACCATTACCTTGGCTAGTAATGATATTGCTACTGCCGTGGCCACAAATTTGGAAAATGCGCCTCAGCAAGGCTCAGAAGCTTCAAGTCAGCGTTGTGTTTATCCTCGGTTACTTCGTCGTCGGTGCTGGCATCGCGCGAATGGTGCTTTCCTCACGAAGCATTTTTTCAAAGACACGCGATCTGGATTATACATGTAAGATACCTCTCTTGTCTTGTGGCTGCATATAAGCGACATCTCTCTTAAAGCTTTACTGATATACCCGCAGATTCCCGTGCACCAACGGTCCAATGGCTGATAATTGAAGCCGACATTGGTGTAATCAGCGCATGCCTGCCGGTACTGCGGCCGATTGTGGCTAGCACACGGCTCAGTGGTGTAGGATCGCTAATATTCAAGGCGCTCGGAAGAGACAGGTCCGGGTATCCGGCCTCTCCCGAAAGCCAAACGCAGAGCGTGAGCAGTGATACACGTCCGGTTTATGAGAGAAAGACAGAGAAGATTTTCCCGGGGTTCCACGTACCTGATCAGCTGGCCGGCGTGGAAGAGCATCAGGATATCCAGTCCACCGACTCAAATGTAGATCTCGAGAAGGCTAATACGAAGACCAGTGCCTCTAACGCTAAGTTTACGGTGGCTTGAGGACGTGCATAGTCGTTTTAATGAGAAGCAATAGGATGTAGGATGGGAAGATAGGATGATGTACTGGATGTCTAGGTGGTTGAAACATACCTATATATGAGATCGAAATTGCACGTATCAACACATATGATTGTACTTGTGTTTGCTCAATATTTTCTGGAAACAATAAATATTTTTATTGTACCCCCGTCACAATAAAACATATACTCAGTTGTTCTGATAAAGTTCAAAGTTAAAGACTTGCTTACTTCCCCTCTATACTAAGGGGGCTCGCACTTATTAAATGCACGTTTCCCCTATTCACTTAACCGCTCATCTAATATATAGGGGTGCACCTGTAACTATTAGAGATTACTCGCCAAATAAGATCCTCTCCACGTAGCTTCGCAGCTTATTAAGAAGCTTTTCTAGCTTATAACTATCAGAGTTAACACTTAGTTATAGACTTTACTCCAACTCTTTTTATAATATATCTCTTATTTAATATATATATATTGTGATCTAGGGTAGAGGACTGTGGCTAAAAATAGCAATAAAGGCAAAACGTCATCTAAGCTATACTATAGCGCTGTATAGCTAGCTAGCTAGGCAACTAGATCTTTAGCTGGATTTAAAACTAGATCTATTGTTAAATTTATACCTAACTTATGAATAGCTATCAATAGATGGTAATATTATGTCTACGTTAATATATGTGTCAACTAATTATTATTTTTTTGGTAATTTAAATAATGACATTAAAAGAGTTACACAAAAGATTTCCAGATTCCAGCGCCTCTGACTCCAGTGTTAAATTTCTGATGCCGAGCGGAGCCGCTACTCAGTGTTTTGCAGGATGCGGGTTAATGTATCCCACCCCTTTGTTCTCTCCGGCTCCGAGGTTACGCCTGCGCCCTTCCCCCCAAGGCCCCTCCCCCCTTCCTCTCTTATCTCGACCAGGCGGGTTTTCATCTTTTCGCCTTCGGCACGCCTTCTTTGGACAATCTGTAGCTGGTCTGTGTATCGGACTATTTCTGTTTGGTGTGTCAGCATATATATATGTCTATATGTTTCTAACTGGACTAGTATTTCGTCATGAACCTGGCGTCCTTTTACCAAGTAACGACAAGCTTCCTGCCGCTAACTTGCATGACTTTGTCTAAACCCTTCTCTACAACTTGAAATCTATTTTCAACTACCTCGACTTTGAGAGGTAGTTTGTACTTGCCCTCTTCCAGCAGCCTACGCAGGTATTGCTTAGCGCGTAATTCCTTGTCCAACATCTGCTCAGCACCAACCACTGCAGATGTAGTTAGGTGTGAATATATTAAAAATGGATCAAGTAGGGCAAGATAACTTGATTTACAAGCCCGCTAGTGTTGAAGTATTCTGAGAGCAAGTTCTCGTGATGGATTGAGGGGGGATTAACTCCCCTCCCCCGGGGTCCAAGCGAAAGGATGAATAGGATGGCAGAACATTTAGAGAGAAGTGTTTTAGCTTACAGAATGCTTGGGGACCTACAGGCAACCGCATATCTGGCTGTGTGGTCACCAACGAGTATAGCTTCGGGCCATCGCTCCTCGGCACATCGTAGACCGCCGGAGCCTCAGGGCCAGCCGCGACTGCGTCAATAATGGCGTCTACTCCCGCTCCGCCGGGACTGGCTGCTCTCATAGCGGCAGCGTCGTTTTGCGCAGCTCGTTCGAGACATTTCGTCGCCCCAGGGCCGTTAGGTGTGCGTGGTGAGCGGCCGAGCTGGTCGTGATGATGGTGACGAAGGGTGGCAGAACGATACACAGGAGTTGAGTGGCAGCCGAACCGACGCCAGAGCTGCCGCCCAGAACGAGAACTGACTGCAGTGGTGGTAATTTGCTGCTGCTGGTTGCATTATCCGTCCTAGAGAGGCCAGGTATAGGAGCGTTGAGTCCAACAGTGATGGTGGCTGCCGCGGTAAGGAAACAAATACTATATGAGTAGAAAGGTTTTAGCTCCCTTTGTGTTGGGGTTCCAGCATTAAGCCACCACACCTCCAAAAAAGTCAACTTATGGAAGTGAACTGGCCTCCTCAAAGCTCAGGCTCATTGGCTTTCTGGCGACTGCAATCTCCTGGGAGATGTACACGTCCTGAAAGGCGCCGTTGCCATGGACTTCGTGGACCCAGCTCATGACCTCATCTCCGGGCTTGAACAAAGTGACGCCATCTCCGACAGATTCCACAACACCGGCAGCTTCGATACCGATAACAGCAGGCCACGAGAGGACTGTAAAACCGAATTGAATATTCTTCCAATCAAGTGCGTTCAGTGCAACCGCCCGAGTCCGGATACACACTTCATAGAGGCCGGGTTTAGGAATGGGTGTCGTGACTTGCACAAAGGGCCCACCTTGCTTGGTCGTTTGGTACTGTTGCATAGACATAGTTGAAGCTAGTGTCTTCTTTCCTCTTGTTCCTAGGGGTTAAATGAATAGAATTATTGATAGCGGATTAGACTGGCATACGAGCGGACAAAGATGGCCACAAACGCAGCGGCTGGTAGCCAGCTGTTAGCACAAAGTCCGCTGCCCCGACTACGATGCCGCCCGATCAGACTGGGCGGAATAGCCCCTTGCTAGTCTCGCCGTTAGCACCAGCGATGGATGATCAAACTTGGGGATCCACGTTGGACTACGGCCAGCCACCAATTCCGGGTGACGATGCTTCGCCCCCCTCCCCCCCCCCCCCCCTCTATCCTCCTGGTGGGCTAGCGATGATATAAGCACCGAGATCAACGGTGGTTCCTATGCAGACTGGGATGCGGCCGAATTGTCGTCGTCTGTCCTCCCAAGAGAGACTAACGTCGCTGCCCCGGGGCCAAGTCGTCACTACTCTGTATCCGAGAATATCCGGATCCGTGGAAGAGTCATCTATCACCACGCCTTCTACTGGCGACAACAGTACGCATGACTGCGAGGCTCGGGCCATTGTGGGACTAGACGCGTCATATACAGAGCTAAGAGTTGATAAGTATATCCCTTGCGTCTTCATCGGCGGGTGTCCCGGCTTTCATAAGCTGAAGCTTCAAGGTGGGCAGATCGACTCGCTAGAGATCCAGGGCGGTGGATTTATCGGCTTCCTGTAAATGTCGGGGCGTGCCGAGATCCAGACGCTCCGCATGTCTGTTTGCCAGTACGTTAACGTCCCCGACATTACAATCAACACTCTCGTCATAAGCGGAACACATTTTCCGAGATCAACCTCTCCAACATCCGTCAGCTCCAGACTCTCCAGGCCTAGAACAGCCCGCAGCTTACGAGTGTCTCGCTGCCCCCGGCCTCGTACGCATCGCATGGCCAGGACACTGCTTGGCAGAGTATTGAAACACCGGCAACCCGCTCTAGAACAGTTCTGGCATCGCCGTAGTGGAAGGAGGTACCTTGAATGTGTTATCCATGGTGTTTCCAGCGCATTTAAAAATTCATAGTTGTAAATCCACCATAGATAATCCCGTGCAACGCCTGCCTGCCACAGTAAGCATCTGCTAATGAACGCCTGCAGCAGCCGCAAATTTCACGTGAAAAAGGTACTTGGTCAAACTGTTGTCAGCTCGACCGACCCCACCTTCGATTGCTCACTCTTGGATGCAATGCACGCGAACGGGACGCTGGTTGGCGTGTATACCTAAAGAGTAACTTCCAACTCCGACACTATAGTCAAATCACTTGCGGGGCTACTATTCGCTCCCAGTCTAATTGGAATTTTCGCCCAGGTGATCTTATTATCGCTGTAGGGAGGCGCATTATAGTTGACACCTGCGAAATCATAGGAAGGAACTAGCGGGTCTACCAATACTGCTAACGCAATAAGCTACCTGTAGAAATGAGCGGTAAAATTCTAGTCCTGTGCGCCGCGCTGTGTCGTTTTCTTTGCGCGGAAAACCCAGTAGCTCGAAATACTCTATATAACTATAGACCAAACATAGTAGTTCAGAAAAACTATGGATACATCGAGTTATAGGGAATTTACTACCGGTCATGGCCTCCTAGGTCCGCGGTATGCTGGACGTAAGGGTAGATTTCCTGAGCGGCTGCAATCTTTATCTTAGGTGAATCTTCCCTTTAACAATATAGACTACTGGCTCGTTACTATTTCTATATCTAACGTAGTCCATAGGTGGGCCGATCATATATGTGGGCCGATCATATATGTGGGCCGATCATATATATGTGGGCCGATCACTCATTATCACATATTAAATCGTGATTTTCTTACCAACTTTAAGCCGCCAATTCTTTATAGTAAAACATAAAACTTTGTATTACTTTTCTAATAAGAATATAAAATCAAATAATCGTTTTAAAATATTTTCTAAAATTTTCTTAAATATAAAAAAAGAAAGGTGGAGACATATGTCTCCACTCTTTCTTTTCTCCTTAATTATTATATAATAAAGTTTTTTAAAACTCTTAAGAAAATTATGTATATATAAAGAACCTTAGGATAGATTATAACTTTATTTATAAAGAGATTCCTTTATATTTACGTGTGCAAAGCTGTTAAGAAAATCACGATTTAGTATGTGATAATGAGTGATCGGCCCACATATATGATCGGCCCACCTATGGACTACGTTATACAATAGATAAATTAATCGAAGAGTTTACTATGAGCTCTTGTTTGAACTACCCGCAACTGGATCCCCGAAGTTATAGACCCCGATAGTCTTGTACACAGTCAGAGCCGCGTGCTTTGTTGTTTCAAGAATGGCAGCACTGCACTGACGATTGCAGGCAAGTTCTCCGGAAACAGCGCATGCGATGCATCGGGGATCACTACCGACACCACACGGTCGGGATACAGATCGGTCGTGGTGTTCCATTGGTCTGGGGGCAGAAACGGGTCGTAGGCAGCAATTATTTCTAACACCTGCGTTGTAGGAGAGCCTGCTGCAGGCGTGGGTGAGCTAGCCACGAGCTGTAATGCTGCTTGTTGCATGGCTAGAGTCGCTGGGTACCACCCAGCGAGCCACACATGTGCGTCATGTCCCGGTGCGAAGAAGCCTGCCTGCAGTGCCGCTAGTCTCTGTGAAACAGGCAGAGACAGGTTTCCAGCAATAAGAGGTAGGTTTGAGATGTTGGCGGAGATATTTTGGCTGCCCGGCGCTGCTAAGATGATGGCCGGTACCTTAGACGGATAGTTCAGCGCTATCAGCTTAGTCAGGGACGTGCCGTAAGCGTGGCCCATAACGATAGCGCGTCCGCCGGCTAACGTGTCGATGACACTGACTACATCGGCAACAAGATCATCGGTGGTGACATTAGTCATGGGGCCCGTGGAACCAAAAATTCCGCGTGGCTGAGGACGCAAGACCTTGTAGCCAGCCGAGACAAGGGCTGCCGCGAAGCCGTTATAATCATCCCCTCCGTCACGACCATACGAAGGGAGTATGACGATAGCGGGTCCTGCGCCTTGGACTATGACGCGGATGGAGGCTTGGTTTGTTTGGACGTACTGACTTGGCCATTCGTAATCTGCGGTGGTGAGGTTTCCTGCCACGCTGTGAATAGCCGATGCACTAACCGAGGCTAGCAGAAGGACACGGAGTATTGCAAGCACAAGCATCTTGTTTAAATATTCCTTGCGGGATTTCCTTTACTCCGATATGCCTAAGGAAGAAGTACGAACAAGAAGTAGTCGCATCTTTAAATATCATCACTTTCCTGTCCCGAGCCGCTTCTTGATTGCCCAATTACCCCGCTTATGCTACCTGATAGTTCCAAACTGAGTCGTCGCACAGACTACTCTGCAGAAGGCCACAGATCCAGTCAGTGTCACGACATGACGAGATCCTTACATAATAATACGACGTCTCTCGTAGAGCAAAAACGCATGGTGAGAAATTACTGCGCCGGCAACCGACATATATAACTATTCATGATTCGCCCTTCTTAAGACGCTAATGCAACGACACCAGTAAGCGTTGCTGCTGAAGTAGAATGATTCTATATATAGTAATAGGCGCGAAACACGGAATAGAAGAGGTGGGTTCTAGGGTTAGCTTTAGAACTCAGCGGATTTATTTGTTATTGTCCCTGTCAGAGCTCTGTTGTCTCGTGATGACTAGGCCGCTGTTATACGTATTATACGTACCCTAATCCACGACCTACCTAGACACACTACTTAGTTCACCAAAACTTTCTATGTTTTAATATATTCTACGTATACTTTCTTTTGGCTTACGGCAAACACCTAAATTTAATTAACCACTTTAAATAATCCTAAGCGAAGAGCGGATCTAACTCACTGAGGCCTTACCGTTGAGATATTTATAAGTGTATCTAGGAGGTTATAGATATATGATATAAGTAGTTATATCAACCTTAACCAACTCAACCTATATGCCAACCGCCCACGTTCGGATCCACACTAGCCATATCAGTGGTGCCCAACGGTGACTTCTATGAGCCTTACGATGTAGGCAGTGACGCAGACATCGATGCAGCACAGCGGCGCATGGAGGGGTCTGCTATCCAGCGAAGGATGTATTGTAAACACGACCTCGGACCTACATCCTGGCAAGATAATGCCGATAGGGAGCAGGATTGCTGTAAGAAGGCTCGGTAGGCGCTACCAATTATGCTTAGCCGCCAATTACCTAATCGGCGAAAACCACCGCCTCTATAGTTACGTTTGATACACGCTAGCGGGATCCACAGGCTTACAGCCAAGACCTGCGGCAACATGATTGCCTAGAAGTAAGCAAAGAAAGGGCAATTAATTTTATGGGGCCACCGGCATGTCCAAGCCCTAATCCATCGGCGAGGATCTCGGCGGCATAGGCTTAAATTTTCATCGGCGAGGTCATGCTCAGTGGGGAACGTCGCCAAAATGCTTGTACTCAGCCACACGTGGTTAGGGTCTCGGCGGCATAAATCTAAATTCTCATCGGCGAGGTCATATTCAGTGTGGAACGTCGCCGAAATAGGTGTACGCAGCCATACACGGCGACACCGACCCGACAACGATAACCTCGTTGAGGAACATAGCTCAACCTGTCAAGAAGAAATGCAGCTCAAAGCAGTGCGTATAATGCGAGGTTAAGATTTAGGGCTGAAGAAAACCATATTATAAAAGTCGTACTCGATCTCCCAAGAGTACGTATTTGGCATCCAGACGTAGAACATCACAACATCGCAGTCAGGTCTTCAGCATATGTCTAACCATCACTATACATAAATAGCCTTCTATAACTATCGCTCTTCCGAGTCACATTACCTGCCAAGATGGTTAGACTCGCCACCCTCGTCTTCGCCTTCACAGGCGCCTTTCCCTCCCTCATTCTTGCCAAAGGCTGCACGACGGGATTGATATACTGCGGTTACAACCTCGTCTCCATAGGTATGCTTTTTCTCTTCTTCCCTTTGGGTGGGGGACCGTTAAGCTAACTCTAGATGTGTAGGGCGGTACGAAGGCGAGATCATGGCTGAGCTTACAAGGGTCGGGTTGCCTATCGATTCTGAGCACAGATACCAATCGGTCTTTAGGTGTGGCGAAGGAGGCGAGGGATGGATTGAGTTTGCAAATTACTGCGACAAGGGTTGCTATAATGGCGGCACTGGGCACAGTGATCGTTGCCTGTAAGACGGACCAAGGCAGCGTTTCCTAGTGATAAAAACAGAGTAATTTATACATAGTATAGATTACTGGAAGTAAGCAGACTAGATAGCAATCTTCAAGACGGAAGGGATATGTCTCTTGCATAAGCGATCTGTCACGAAATAAAACCACTACGCCAAAGTGGTAAAAGTGAAGCCCCACTATGACCCCCTGGTATAATGTAGTATTTATGCCATATTTCTCTTGTGACACGATCTCTACGGTAGTAATAGGGACGTCCAGATCTGCGCCAGCCTTTTATCTATCCTAGGAGAACGAGTCCGGCCGACAAATGCCAATTAAACTGCAGGGGAGATTTTCAAGAATGTGATAGAAATAAAGGTTTCCTTATATAAATATAAAGCTTCGTGTTAGCATATTGCTCGCTCTCGGATTGCTGCCACTGCCGGTTGCTTATCTAGAGTAGGCCAAGATGCTGAAGACCTTCTGCCCAGCAGTAAGTGCACTCAGGTCAATTAGAGCTCCACTGACTTTCTGAAGATGGTATCAAGGTATATGTATAGAAAAAAACATCCACAACTTTCACAAGCTATGCTCAACTCTGTTACACCAATTTCAGTAATTCTATCCTGGACTCTGCCTGCACTAGTAGTCACGACGTCCGAGCAGTAAATTTCAGTGACAGTAGATTCGAACGCAGCTTGCCCCTTTGATCCGAGTTCTGTGCAGTTAATGCCTCAAATTCGATCTTGGACATGATCCTAATCGGCAGCCATACCTATCTTGACATTACCTTGGAATGCCTCTTAATGATCGGTTGCTCCCGTATCGCTCTATCGACACGATTCGGTATCGCTTACTCATTTACTGCGCATTGGAACAGTTGGCTAATATCAATAATAGCTCATCTCAGTAATTACTCGTGAGCTAAGCTAGTAACGTTATTCGTATTGCAACTACAAGCTTTAGCTCGCCTTTTACTTCTCCTTCTGGATTTCAGGAGTGGGGCCTTTCGGATTTAGTGGCTTTGCAACGTTGCCAGGCTAATCGCTAAACCAGTGGGACGAATAGCACGTCCAGGTTTAAGAAAATTTACTAATGTGACTAGCAAACCCATGTAATCCCTCGCTCAATGTCGGCGACTTCTCAGAGTTCATATTTGCCTAGCACTGCCTAGTCGTTGTTAACTCGCATACCGGCTTCGTCCCTCAGCAACTCACATAATCGCATCTACTTCCATCTACACAACTGTTGTGGAGGCACTTGAGAAAAAATGTCTCATAGTGCACAGATCACACTCAATGGGTCGGATGGCCTGCTTACCGCTGTATTTGGAGAAGCAACACCAGAACAACAGCTCAATGGGTCTAAACTCGCTGCAGCCGCTTTCCGGGGCTCATTCGCTGAGCACGACTACCTAGATCGAGAAGAATACTTAGCCCAACAGCCACTAACTCGTAATAAGGGTTGTCGCTTTTGGTGCATCTTCGAGCGCGATAACCCCAGCAACGTCCTCGCCATGTGCAAGACAATACGACGGGATCTCATAGTCCGGGATACATACGGAACACATAATCAGCGGGGCTACTGCATCGCAAGCGTTGTAACCTCTGCTCCTTATAGGCGGCAGGGTATAGCCTCCCTCCTCCTCAGAGAGGTGGCAGCGTGGGTAGACGGGCCGGGAGGGGCTGAGGCGAGTATCCTGTATACCAGTATAGGAAATGTAAGATCATCCAGCAGGGGGGAAGAAACCGCACTCTAACCCGGGCACAGTTCTATACCAAAAGGGGCTAGAAGATGCACCATACTCTCCAAAACCACTTTATCATCTCGTGGTCTTGCCCTAGCGGACCTAGATGGTCAGCGAAAAACTCGGCTACTTACAGGGGATGAAATTTCAAGACTGCGCGCTCGAGATGTTCAACTCATTCAAACTTCCTTTGAAAAACTGGAAGTGGGGAAAGACGAGGTTCACATGGCTGTTGCTCCGACAGGGGACCTTGCAAGGTGGCAACATGCCGCAAGTGACTTTACCAGTTTGAAAGACTATGGCCGCGTTCCACAGTTTCACGGGACACTCTGCGAAGATGCAGATGCTTGGATGTTTTGGTTTCACGACTTTAGAAAGCAACAGCTCGCGATTCAACGATTGAGGTGTCCTTCTGGAGAAGAGGAAATTCAGGCACAAATCGTTGCCAGTCTTTTGCATAACGCCTTGGAAGAATCGGTCAAGTGGAATCTTCCCAGAGTCGTTATCTGGGATACGAATGACATAGTAACACAAGCTATACGGCTTTTGGAAGAGACTGCTGGTATCGAGGTTAGAATGGAAGGACAATCTAGGAAGAGTGTTACGTCCGTAAGGTGGAAATGGGCCGGCGAGAAGAAAGCAGTGACGGTACATATAAATGAATTTTATGAGTGGAGTTGACAATAACTCTTTTTCACGATTCCAATGAGCTCTCGACTCCATCATCGAGCCTCCTAAGTCCTTCAACGTGCAATTCTTTCACCCTTTGTATTATAGACGAGCTAACTCTACTCTGTTACGCGACCCGTCAAGACTATGAGTCTCGAGATGCTCTTAGAGATGTGTAACTACTATACAGTCGTAGCAGTCACAGTGGTGTCGCCAGCGCTGCGTAAACAGGGATAGCCGGTCTCTCCAGTGTGTTACCCGAAAACAATGTCATGAGATAGAAGAAGTCCCTCGGGGTTTGTATTAGTCTACTACACAATTGGCATTACCGTATGTCGGTGAACACTCTAGATATGGATGAATTCGACTCCTCCGATAGCTCTTAAGAATAAAGCTCTTACTCGTTATTATCAAGACGTGTGAAGGAAACCGTGGGGTGACCAACAATCTAATTATGCAGATCATCGAATTGACATGCGATATCGTCCAAAAGAAAAGCCAGGCGTTGTTACTTAGCCGAAGACAATTCTTCTCAGCTTGAATAGCATAAAAGTAATATCTCCTATATATCGTATCGTGATACAACTAGTGTCACGTGCAATAGGCCCATAGCCCATGGGATTTTCACAACGCTGGCTTCAGCCCTCGCTACTACGTAGCCGACTTTTCACCAATTGTCCATGCCGAACAAAACCGACTCGAATTTTAGCAGCATTAATACCCCATTGTGGCATTTCTTCTAGGTTAATCCTACATATCACACGACAGAAACGGAAATCAAAATAGGCGGGGATATTGTTGGGCATGAGGCCAAGCAAATAAATCAACAGCTTTAGGTGTAGAAATTTTAACAGTAGAAATTTTAACATGCAGTCGTGAATCTCCCATTTGAAACCTACACAGGTCCTGAGGTGTACTGAGTAATAGCCGCATGCTCGGCCGCCGAATGGCTCAATATCTCCAAACCACTCGCACGCTCGCCGCTTCTCCCTGTCTCTAAATCATGGCGTCCATCACAGGAAGCACAAGCGCCTTATGAATTATCTCTATTAGAGCGTTCGTCGGTTGTTTCTTACTCGTCGGCGTCAGTGCTGTATGCAACGGCGATAATTGCTTGAACGCGCTTCGCAGCTCGTCGCGGTCGGAGGCCGCGTCTACCCTGTGCTACTCAATTTTCGGCACCACACTCGCGCATACTGCTACCGCTGGGCTCCCATCGCTCGCGACGCAATGCAGCACATCGTCTCAGATCTCAAGCTTGAGCAGCGCCTGCTCCTGCCTTGTAACCGCAGTCTCGACCGCCACTCCTACCTCCTCGAGTACGACAACATCGAGGTCAGAAACGCTCGCATCCTCTATCAGCTATCCGGTAGGGCATCACTAGGACTCATAGTGGTGCCAAAATTTACTTCAGGGAAGGCCATGCTAATCAACCTAGTGCAACCTACCGTTTCAATCCAAGGAGTATTACTAACTTAGCCGCAGAAGGCTGGCAGTGGTAGATAACGGGACAGAAGAACATCCTCCTCTAGTATCAAAACTGTTAGCACAAATATCTGTGGGAATATACGCATATTAACATGTTTTGGTGTATTCCACCCAGCCGAACTATCATTTATAATGCTGGAGAAAGTGGGCCTCGGCGCAAGCAACGCTAAGAGTACGTGATCAGATTACGAGTAACGAATGCAAGACGACTGAGCTAATGACCCAGTGAGCCAATAAGAGAGAAATAGAGTTACCAACGGAGACATATTATCTTGATAACGTAGCTTTAATTATAACCTACCCTAATGGCCTAGATGGCCTGGATAGCCCTAGTGACATTAGTAGTTTCAGCCGTGAACAGATCCTGAATACAAGCCCGTGGCCGTTTAAAACCTCTATACCTAAACCGAGCCTACAGCCTATATAAAACAACTACAACGAAAAGTACCAATGTTTCCATTTAATTTCACAGTTACAGTTAATCAAGGGTAATAGATGTGTTTTACTATCTGAGAAGGCTAGGCTACTAGGGCACTAAGTTAAGCGGGGGAATAAAAAGAGGGAAAATGTCCACCTTATATAGTAAATGAGGGGGATCTTACAGTAGGTAAAATATATATTACTCGACGTAATCCCTCGCGTGCGCCGACAAGGCCTTATAGAGAAGTACTGCTAGCCTCTTAAAATCTTGGCCTGAATCGAAGGAAATAAGAATAGAAGGGATATGGATAAATCTTATAATAAAGGTAAATGAGTGTATATTAATCAACTGTACTATCTAAGAAAAGCAATTAAATATGCTTTGGTATCAATTTTATGTATAAAGGAAAGTGAAGAAAAATATTCTCCTAGTTATTTATATCTCGATTCTCCAGCAAGAAGCTAAAAGTCTAATTTAATGAACCCCTTACTCTAATCAAGCCAGGGCGAAAAGAGATAAAGTTCCTACTCAGACTTAATATAACTTAATCTTACTGAAGAATATTATTATAAGTTAATAATAATTATTTAAATACTTTCACAGTTATTAAATGATCGTAGCTAATTACCTAACAATAATCAAATGATCTTGTTATTCTTAATATCTGCCACTCTCTAAAGAGAATAGTTATTTCTCTGCTGTACACACTCTCTCTTTTTGGCAATATTCTCCATTTCCCCCCTTCAAACAAGTAGACGTCGAAGAAAGTTTTAACGAGCGCCAAAATTAAGGTACAAATTTTAACATAGTGTTAGACACTACCATCTCCTCCATATACCATTACCTGTATTTGCCCGATATTAATCTCATCACCTTGTGGATAACCCTGACTAGTCTCCGTCCTTACGTGAATCATAGTCTCCACGAGTACCTGGCCGGTATTTCCCATCACCTGCGTATTGAGCCTAGGGGAGCGGCCTAGCTTTACCTCGGCTGTGCGGCTAGTAGGTACTGCCCCTCTATTACACTCGACAGAATGAAGGCACTCTATCCCTATGAGTTCCCGATGTGCTGGACCAAGGCCCAGCATCATGCCGTATATCTCACTAGCTAATTGATCTGTATTGTTGGTATCGTTACGCTCAGAAACAGGGGTTGATCTGCGCATCCGTATCGCCTTTGGTACGCAATGTCGTGGAGATCTCCAAAAGGACTTTGTAAAAAGCGCTCGGAGAATTGGCACGTTGACGGTGATGATAGCCACAGTGGTCTCTACCATACCCCAACGATTGATAGTCACAGGTGATGGATGCGATCCTAAAACTATGATTGTACGAACGAGAGCGGCGGTAATGACGAAGAGGCCGGAGCACAGGAAGACCCCGATGACAAATTTCCTGCAGACCGAAGTTAGTATGGACTCACGTGATACTATAGAGTCGGCCAAAAGTGCTATACTGTCGAATGGGGATTTGAAGCCTCCAGAGGAGAGGCAGTGGGATAGACAGTAGTGCAGAGTCGGTAAGCACTTTCATGATAGTGGTGACGATGATATTCTGGGGCTTGAATGGGCAAATCCTCCCTGATTCTGGAACGACCCTGATAGCCGTCATTAGCGGAGAGTCAGAGGCAATTAATAGAAGGGTTATATACTGCCAGTTGCTCTCGAATGGTCTGCATCCCAGCGTAGCCAAGGGGGGTATTAGTAAATGGTCAGGGTTGAAGTGACAAAGGGCAGTTACTCACAGTCAAGAAAACCGATAAATAAGTAATCACACAGATGCCTGCTAGCCAGTTTACCAGCCGATACTGCCAGAGTCCAATAGTCATTCTCTTGAAAAAGCACAGCATAGCACCTTTTAGGCACCAGATAAGAGCTGTGTATGAATACCACGCGGCCAGTTCCATTTTGGAGCCGTACTCAAACTGAGCAACCTCAGAAGGGGTGAGTATTCTATCCTTATCCCGCATAGCCGCTTCGAAGTTTGTGCCTGAATAATCTTACTCGCCAGGTTAGTTAGGAATCATACGAAAGGCTCTGTCTGGCATTAGAAGTAATATAAACGCTTCCAGCATTAAAAGCATATAAGAGCACCACTATCGCCATAAGGAGGTCGTCTCCTTGGAAGCCTCTAATGCCAACTGTCTTGATACGCACTGCAAAGCGAGAAAGAATAATGACATTTCCGATGGCGAAGAAAGCCCATATCTCAGGTAAAAACTAGATGCAGTCAGTGAGTTTCCTTAGTAGTATCGACACATTGATAATGTCTCTGAATAAGGATGCTTGACGAACCAATGCATCTGTCTCTAGAAGGTCACTCATGTTGATCAAGTTTGAGCTTTTTGGGAAGTGGTGCCACGAGGCCTAATGGAATGAAACGAGAATGCTGGGACACAGGGGAAATAAGTGGATTCAACCCATGAGAAGGAAAGAAAAAAAGAACGCGTTCTCGATCCCGGCCTACTGCATTCCTGCACGTCTCTCGTTCATTCTGATTGGTCTTGTTTGAGACTTGTCTTTTCATGCCCAGCAAATAGCTTTGTTAATCCGTGTATCCTCCAATCGCTACGGGATATTGCTTTTTACGGGTTGTTACTTATCGGAAGATGCCGTACCTGCATTTCTTTTGTGCGGAAAGTGGGGTGGGATCTGTGCAAGCAACTGGAAGCTACCTTATGATAGGAGAATTATGAGTCGTTAGACGGAGTGAGGAACTGTCTCTGTGGAGACAAGATCGTCGAGACTGCCACTAGTACTTGATCAAGATTTAGGAGCTGGAATGTATTTGCCTTGAGTTAGCACACTAGAATCATTTGAAATATATATCTAAGACTGATACTACAGGGCTATCTATTGTCGTATCCCTTCAGATGCCAGCCGTGGTAGACCTCGCCATTAAGCACGTCCTCGGTCCTTCCATAGTCAATATAATTATTAACTCAGAGAAAGTGCAAAGATCCTACTTTTTGAACCATTCAGAAGTTGTCAGGTAATTTACTACCTGATACCGCAAATTACGCTGCATCCGCTTTTATGGGCAGAGTTTTCAGTGTATGAGACTGCCGGCAGCCCTCGCGCACATGGTACTGCAACCAACACCCGGGTTACGCCTAACATGAATGCAAGGCTTGCGCCTAGTCTTATCAGCCCTGAAGCCGTCTGCCGCCCCTACCATCCCCCGATGCCTCCTCTCCTCCCTTCAGCCAGACTGCAGATGACAAAGCTATTTCAACGAAACCTATATTTCCGGGTTGTGCCGGCGTATAGCGCGACTGCTTAGCGAAGTTAAGGCCAGGTTGGATCCTCGGGGGTGACGGACGGCGTAGCGTTATAGATACTGAGCCTGAAAAATTACATCAGTCTGGAAATTGACAAACCCTTCTACTTGCAGACACTGATGAGTCAGTTGAAAGGCCTAGGGCTTACAGCTTTGGTCCGCCACAAAACTCAAGCGAGTTACCTGGACAAGGCAGGTTGCATCGACCATCATCAAACATAGTATCGTCCCTGAGGGATATTCCGCAGAAGCAGTGCCTATGGTTGTGTTAATGACGTACTTTGTCGGAAATTTGGCTAGCAAAACGAATGTTTGGGTCTCTATAACCTCAGGGATTCATAATTTGAAAAATTGCCTACCGGTCTTGGGACCCAGAAAAAGTGTAGCCGGCCGCCGCGCACTTGTCGGCGCAGGCTTGGGGGCTGTTGGAGCTCCCCAGTTCCAAAGACGGCCCCGTAAGTAAAGCGTCACTGAAACAGCCCAGGTATTCTATGGCCACTGTCTCGGACGATGGTATTGGAGGTAGGCTCTCAATTAAGGTCGCCTCGCCTCTTAAAGTGAAGTTCATCATTATCTTCGGGTTAATGTCCACTGCTAATGTGTAGTCTCCGGGGAAGAGGTAGGTGTTGCCGTTAACACCCACACGCGCTAGGGCGTCGATCGTAATGTCCAGCTTTAGCTGAGCGGTGGCGCCGACAGCAACAGAATGGGCCCGGCCATAACTGACAAGTTTCTTCACTGGATATGGTGCTGGGCCCGCATTCTGGGTGGAGAGGAACAGAAGCGCGACGTAATCCGATGGTGTCGTAGAGATCCCGCCCGTGTTCTTGACGTCGACGGAGACGCTGGTGAACTTAGACTTCCCAACTATCGATGCTTTGCTCGCAGATTCGACGAGTGAAGCGATATCGTATATCTGCTCGGGTCGAGAGGTCCAGGCCACTGTGAAATTCGTGTACTGCAGTCCGTACCCGAATGGGACGACTGGTGTCGGATACCACATGTAGGTCCTTCCAGGATTTCCAGTGGAAGGGTTTGGACGTAGGTTAGGATCGTACTTGTTAGTAGTGGATGTATATCCTTCCGGGTATTGAGTGACTGGCAGCCTCCCCGACGCTGGGAAAATACTCGTGAGGACATCACGCAGCGCGTTGCCGCCATCCTGTCCGGGGTAGCCAGCCCACACCAAGGCATCCACGCCGGTGTTGTTCAGGAGGGCGCTGTCATCGACCTGTCCTCCTCCGAACTGAACCACAATAAGAGGTTTCCCGAGACTCGCCAACTGGGACACCAAATCCAGCTGGTTACCTGGCCAATCAATGGTCGACCTGTCTAATCCCTCTGCTTCGATAGATGTATCAATCCCACCACAGAAGATGATGTAATCGGCTGCAGAGGCTGCGTCTATCGCTGCACCGAAACTGTCGGTTGATTGCGAGTTAATGTCAGTACCCAACTCATATGTCACGTTAGACCATGACGAGGCAAACGCGTCCCAGGGGCTAACTAGATATGGCGCAGTCCCTTGGTAGTTCCCTTGCATCTGGTATGTCGCGTTGGCCCATGGGCCAATAATAGCAAGATTAGAGCCGGTGTCCGGCAGAGGAAGTACGCCATTGTTCTTCAGCAACGTGATTCCTTCCGCAGCAGCCAGATACGCCAGTTGCTGCGCTACGGGGGTCCCTACGTCGGACCAGTTCAAGGCGGCTAGGTCCGGTGGGGGGTTGAAATATCCAACTTGCACAAGCGACGAATAAAGGCGTGTAAGCGACTGATCGATGATGGCCTCCGTTGTCATATTCGCAGCCACCGCGTCCACCAAGCTCCCGTAGATAGTATCTTCGCACCCCAGATCGGTCCCGGCGTTCAGCGCTACCGCGGCGGCCGCAGCCCTGGAGTCGACGTAGTGGTGGTCGTTAACAATGTTGGTAACGGCGGCACAATCCGATGTGATCCAGTTATACGGCTTAGACCACCCCCACGATTCCCTCAGGACTTCCTGCAGCAACCAGCGGTTCGCGCATGAAGGAATGCCATACTCGGAGTTGTAGGCGCACATAAACGCTCCAACCTTGGCGTCTCTAGCGCAAGACCGAAACGGGGGCAAGTAGTACTCGCTGAGCTCTTGCGCTGTGGGGTCGAGGTCGTCACTGTTGCGGTTCTCCTCCACGTCGTATACAGCGTAATGCTTGCAGGTGGCAATGACACGTTTGAATTTGGGATCCACTCCACCCTGGAGGCCAGTCACCAGACTGTAGACGTACTGTTCCAGGTGGTATGGGTCCTCGCTTGCCACTTCTAACCCGCGACCCCAGCGGGGGTCTCGGAACGGGTTGATGTTAGGTGTCCAGAAGTCAAATCCGGCGTGGCCGGCGTTGGCAAATGCGCGTCCCTCGGTGGCCACAACGGTAGCCACTTTATGAATCAGGTCATCATCAAACGTTGCGCCCATAAGAATAGGCATTGGGAAGCTAGTAGCGTAGCTGAAGTTGACGCCGAGGGGGCTCGTGAACCCGACTCCAGGGCTGCCCCCTACGCCGTGTAGAGCCTCGTTCCACCACTGATATGGGGGGAGACCGAGTCTTGGAACGCCGAGGGCGCCATTCATCATATTTGCAGCCTTTTCTGGGAGGGTGAGCTGGTTAATTAGACCGGCCACTCGTTCCTCTGTACTGAGCGAGGAGTTGCAGATTGGGTTGGAACAAAGCGGATCCCGAGCGCAGATATCTTTGCCGATAATCACAGGGTCATCAGAAGGATTGTAAATTTGCAACAGGTCAAGCCTAAAAGCGATGCATTAGTCGTAACGATAATAATTATCAATACCTCTTTTTCATCAGACGTACGCCCAGATGCCACCACAGAGGAGGCTGGAATCGCCACTACAAGCCATGTTACATTGACTTTCATTGATCTTGGATGCCGTAGACTCTATCTGGTTTCCACAAAAGCATTGGCTGTTTAACGATATTAGCGCAATCTAGAGCCTTTTCGCCATAGAATAAATGCCTTGGGGGTTTGCTGACCTGGTGTACTCCACACCGGCATATTTGAAACCTGCAGCGCCGCATTGATCGGCGCAATAGGTCGGAGTATTCAGGTTGCTGGCAGCGGCTATCTGCAGACCAACAAGCGTTCGCGAGCTCGCATCGGAATAGCAGCCCAGAGACGTGAAGTTGGCATTGTACACTGGTGCTGGAGGAAGGCAAGTGTTGGCAACTTGACTCGCTCCACCGGCAAGCAGGGCCAGGATTTTGTGTTTGATTGCCATCGCTCCTTCTCGAGGCTGAGTCAAAAAGTTGATAAGGTTCTGGTCTATTAAAGAGACTGGCTCCCATGCGTTTAATGGCGACTTGGAGATGAGAGAAAAGAGCCGGGTGGCTACGTCTGCCAGAGCAGCTTTATAGCTGTCTCTCCTACCGTCTAGCAAGGCACTGTGGCCTTCCATGATGTACGGCAACGGCGCGTTCAGCGTCACAGAGACGGAAACAGTCTCTCATCTGTCACCCCACACTTCACTAAGATTTCTCGCCGGCTAGCCGCGCCAATAACCTGCTGTGATCACATGTTAGTTCTAGGTTCGTTGTCATGGTGGAGAGTCGCGCTCGAAGGCTATAGAGCAGCAGAGCCAGACATTTTCGGTAGCATGGGGCACCAAGAAGGTATTTAGCCTATTTTTCATTCATCAAACCATGGAGATATCGCCAATTGCCAAACACTGTAGAGCATGGGCAGTTAAACTTTCCGATTTAACGGTAGGGCGCTAGCCTTTTTGTCGCTCCCTGGAGCAATCTTTTGTGGAACGCAACGCGCGTGTAGCCACGACGTTAGATTTAGCCTAAATATTAACCCACGTGTGAGACTTAGGTTTAAAGATGATACTAGATGAGTGTGGGTGGCATTGGGATGCAAACGCTCCTTGATGATGCCAAATGTTAACCTATCTCCAACAGTCTCGAAGGTTAATGGGACCTCCGTAGTGCGGGGGCAAGGTACCCCGCTTAACCTAATCCCATGACGTGAATGCCACACTAATGAGCCCAGCATAGAGTAGTACCCCGGAGCTTGGCGCATGTGAAAGAGTAACCGGTATACTGATTGGCGCGGAAAGCTACCGTTGATGTACCTGAATTTTCCCTAACAGCTCGATTTAACCCGGCCAATAGCTTTCCGGGGCTGGAGGTAGCAGAAGATTTTTGAGTCTGTGGTTTCTACCAGTTACTTCGGTCGAGACACTAGCGTACATGGTTACGAGCTGTGGATAATACCTTGGAGGTGTTCTGGTAACTGCACTAGATTTAGCCAATTTCTGAAGGGATCTGATTGTATCTAACTATGCCACCGTGGTGGCTCTCGGTGGTGAAGAATGTATAGACTAGCTGATATACTCCATATACCTGGAGATATACTCCATATACCTGGAGATATATTCCATATGCCTGGAGACATATCCAAGGCCCTTGAAGACGGGGATTAATCAACGACCTTCAACGTTTATAGATTAATACACGACAGCTCCCGTTGTTTGCACTCTGTGTTTAACCAAAAGCCTTACGCCCTGTTCTGTTTCTAGATCCAATACTCGGAGCTTCTGGATATTTTTTCTAGTGCCTGTATTCTCTAAAAGTCCCTATCTGCGTGGGCATGCTGTTCAGGACCGAAAGAGCGTTCGGTTACGTTCTTCGGCCTCGAAAAGTCTCCTGCAGTAATATTTGATCTTCAGCGCTATTTTAAGCATTACCAACATTAGTAGTAGATACGTGGATAATGACAAGGCAAGAGGAGCATGCACAATCACTATTGACTATGTGATGACTTCTGGCATGAGCCATGTACTGTCAGTATTCATGGACATCAGCTCCTGCCGAAAGTTTAGCGATTGGGCCGGATCCCGGTCCTAATCCCAAATGTTACCTTGGCTTGCACACATCTAGCAGGCACACTTGTACCAAAGATAGTACTGGTCATCAGGAAACTAAGTCTGCATGTGACGTGGTACCTGAGCTCGCCAGGAAAGAAGATCTCAGCTGTGGAAAATGACTGGGAAATCATATGTCGTCCTCCCGCCCACCCGGTTTTGTCGAGCTCTGTTGGTTTGGTCTTTTCACCACCACATAATTGCTTGCGACCATCGACAATAAAACCATCGAGATGATTTCTTTGTTCCTTCTTGTTAGTCTTTGTGGAAGTCTCTTACTGTGTGGGGCAAGCCTAACTGGTGAATGCTCAACCGTTATTGCGTACAGCCGAGATGTCTCGGATCGCTCTAGCTACGCAAATTATGGGTGGATGGATCTAAGGGTGGTTAATTGAAGGGGGGAAGTCTATTGGTGTGCATGGTGACTCAAGTCTTTTACAGAACTACAATAGCGAGGTTTCGGAACCCAACACTCTAATGATAAGGATATTTGTTTATTAAAATAGCCCTGCGCGATGCCTGCATTTTCCTGCGGAGATCGTGGCCCTGCGGGGAGTTACAGCTATATGTCTAAACGACGGTATTAAATTTATATATATAACGAGCGGTTTAGCTCTAAATCTAGTTATAGATCCAGATATAGATCCAGACAGCTATACATCCAGCTATAGACCCAGCTATAGATCTAGCCAGCGATCTAGTAAGCAATCTAGTCAGTGATCCGGCCAGCCAGCGTGGCTGGTATAGCTACACTTATAGCCACGCCAGTCATCAAGCCAGCGCAGCCAGCCAGCGTAGCCGGCGTAGCTATCAGCGATCTGGCGACTGCGGTCAGCCCTCCGTAAGCTCCGGGGGCCTCGTGCACTATATCTAGATGTAGATCATATAGGCCTCGCCTCTGGCTCGGCCTAAGCTGGCCCATGATCTAGCTAGCCAGTCAGCCAATGATCCAGCCAGCGATCTAGCCAGGATAGCTACACTCGTAGCCACACCATTCATCCAGCCAGCCACCCAACCACCCAGCCTGCGATCCAGCCAGTGATCCAGCAAGCTAGTATAGTAAAAGAGGAAAGCGGAGGAAAACGAGCTACGAGGGGGGGGAATAAAAAAGCTTTTGTAGCGAGATTAGTTAACTAAAGCCAGTTGTAAAAGCCAGATCTATTATTAGGGGAGAAAACTGCTCGTGAGCTAATTTATGAAGAGTTTAAGTAGTAACTATCGTAGTTACACTATTTAGCTCAGGGATTGATTGTGTAAGCTAATCTATGTTGGCTGCAGCGCAGGAAAGCAGTTCTTTAAGCCAATTACAGCGCAATGGCCCACTTTTACTGAAGTAGAAAGCTCGTGAGCTAGTCTACTTATCGTGATCAGTTTTTTTTTCAAGCACTGTAATAATGACCTTCTGTCTGATGAGCGTTTTCTCGTTGCTATTTGGACGCACCATAACACCCACTTATCTACGCCACGGAAATGCTGAGCATAGCAGATCTGGCGGCAAAATTCATGGTGCAGCCTCTCTTAATTGACATGTTCCCCAGGGATAGATAGTGCACAGCTGGACTCTCTCGTAGTGGAATATACCTTGTACGTCATATCCATTCTTTCTTCTTTAAGCCACATATAGGCCTTATCGCAAATGGGAAACCGCTCCCTCAGCCAGCTTTTTTTGAAAAGCTCCTCTGTCGCTCTAACAGCTGTCCCATAGCCCCCTTTGACCATCTCAGCGAGCTTCTATCCACGTGGTGCGGCTTCCGACTACCAGGTTGCATCGCTGGTACCTATCGTTAAACACCCTATAATAACAGTTTATCACGGGTCCGCTACTTCATCAGCTAGATACCAGAGTCGGTCTGCACAATATCATCCGCCTCTGTGTAGGTGGCCCAAGCCGAGCAAGTCGAGTCTAGCGATGAAGAGTCAAGAAGGGCAGCGATTTCGGACTCGCGCTCCAAGATCTGGATTGCCAAGCCTTCAGTTGTGTGCCAGGCAATATGGCAGTGCATGAGCCAGGCCTAGTGGGAAAAGAGTCAGTTAGGGTCCCATAGGTATCGCTTGGGCGATGGGGACTTACACCTGGGTTGTCGGTATAGAACGCAATGACAACGTAGCCATCTCCAGGGAGCAAGACAACATCTCGGCGAGGGGCGTTGGTGAGAGTCAAGTTCACGGTCGAAGCATCAAAGGTACCCGAACCCTGGCCGAGGATCCAGAAGTCGTGGCCGTGCATGTGCATGGGATGCGGCTGTTGATTGCTGGTTTGGATCACCATGTAGGCCCAGGTGTTGGCTTCGGGGTAGGCGTAAACATTCTGTGCCTCTCCCCATGTGCTGTTGCCCTCCTCAACCTGCATCAAAGACGGGTAGTCCCATAGGTTCACAAAGGAGGTAGATCCCATCTCCCAGAGGCCAATGCCGTTGGACTGGTAGAGCTGCACTGCGAAGTCAGTCGTGTTGGTAGGGTCATCCGTCGCAGCGACAGCCACGTAGGGCACAAGGCTTGACATGTCCTCATCGGCGCAGTCGCTACCAGTGTCTACAGCGTCGTCCCAGGCCGAGGAGGTGGGGTCGCTGGTGGAAGTGCTATCGTATCGCACGATACCTAGCACGTTGTTGGGGCTGTCGTTTTCGCTGCAGGCCTGCACCACAATAGCACGCATCCAGTAGTTGTCGGACGTCGCGTTGGCCGTTACGATGATGTCATAACGCTGACCCATACTGAGCGCGACATTGTCGGTGGAGTAGGGCACGATTGGGACGAAGTCGGCCGCGATCACCTGCAGTGAGTGGTTGTCGATGCTGAACTTGAAGTGAGTGTCTGCGGCCGCGTTGACCAGACGGATGCGATAGCGAGTGCCGGCAACAAAAGTGGTCTCGAACCTGGAACCCGTCACCGTTCCCGTGGTGGTGTCATTGTACTCATTGGTGCCGTTGATGAGGCCGCCATTAAGAGTGGGCGGACCGCGCGCCTCGGCCAGCAAAATTTCCTCGTCAGCCGTGTTATGGAACCAGTCATTCAGGAACAGGACGCCTAGGTCCTCGTCGTAATCGGCTGTAGCGGGACCGTTGATCTGGATACCTCCGAATACGCCATCCCACGCCTGTACGTAGAAGTGTGAGTGATACCAGGAGGAGCCATACTGAGTAGCCTTCCAGGTGTAGGTGTAGGAATCGCCTGGAGCAATCGGACACTGCGTTACGCTTGGAACGCCATCGTTCTGGTTGGTGTAGTTCTGGCGAATCCCGTGAAAGTGGATCCCTGTTCCGTTGTTTTCCAGGCTATTTGTGACGTGAACCACTGCCGTCTAGCGTTAACAATTTTAAGCACCAAGTAGCAGGTTGCAAAGCCGCCTAGGTTATGACGCCCGGGCCAGCGTAGAAACATACCAATGGTATCACCCCAGTCGGCGTAGATGGTAGGGCCTGGAACCGTTCCGTTTATGGCTAAGATGATCTTCTCGATGCCATCAGGGGCAGCAGTTGTGTTTGTGATGTCAAACCAATACTCCCGAGTAACTCCAGTGTCCGGGCTCTCGTCGTAGTAGTTCGTCGAAACATCATAGTCTCCCCAGCACGAACGATCATCTGCGCTGTTTGTGCATCGCTTAGAAAGAGAGAAGGCAGGGTCGTGCGGCCGGGCAGTTATCAGAGTGGCCAAGCTGCCAACCGCCAACAAATTTGGGAGATGCATCGCAGAGTAACGAAGAAGGTAGGTTGAAAGAGATTGAGGTGTATAGAAAGAAGGACTGATTCCCAGCGTTTACGACGTCGATGGCTAGGCCGAGTGGGCTTGGGTGGCTGCGGTTGGGAATGAAGTCCAGACGACAAGACCTATATACTCGAGCACGAAGCCGTGGACACGACGCTGTTACGGCAGTGCCGTTGGGTCCCAGATGCAACGCCGGCCAAGAGCCATGTCATCACGGAGGCAGCTCGTGACGAGTATCCAGGTATCGGTGCACTATCCAACGGAGACCCTCATGCGAGGAGATTGCTATTCTACAGGGGCCACCTCCGAAAGTGGCTGAAGTGCAAGATGGATTGCGTGGCCAAGACTCGACTTAAGGTAAGTCGCCGGGGGCGAGCACCTATGGAGATCGAGTACATGCTTCCTCGAAAATTGAAGAACAAGCCATGTCTCACAGAGCTGCGGTAAAGGGGTTTGCCATGGATCCCATGGCGTGGCTGGGACGATGGCATACCTCGATTGGGAAATTGTCCTGGCTCGACCACTCGACCTATTGCTCATTTTTAGAACTAGACTCAAAAGCTATATCAAGAGATGGGCAGTTGTGGGCTCTGGAGAGTCGTAATCGACGAGGCAAGCGCTTCTGCCGTCCTTTGCAAACGGACTAGCCCCGGTTCGAATGCAGACGCCAGGTCGGTGCACATGGTTAAGTTTGACAGCTCTCTGGGCGGGATAACGTGGCTTAGCGACGTGAAACAGGGGCGGCGGGTATGGGACGGCGGGCATGGGGCGGCTACGTGATGCCAAGTAGGACAAGCTTCGAGCCTGAAAAAGCTTAACCCAGTGTCGTAGAACAAGGGGTGCACGCGCCATGTTTTCAGCGGCAATACGGAATAGTTGGCCCTTAAATCACCCTAGTACAGTACTCCGTACACATAGAGTGATTGGCCCTTGATTTGCAATACTGGGTCCTCCTCCCGCATTTGGCAACAATGTAGACGAGGGTGCAAAGCTCGATACTACGTGCATGGTACGCGTGGCCGCAGGGTAGTGTTGCGGGTCCATAGGTAGCTATAACCGACTTTGCCGACGAAGGCGACGCATGGCAATCAGCATATGGCGGTAGCTGGTTAGACGCGATCTTTGTATCCCCTGGAAATGTTTCCTTGCATCCGGCACCGACACTACTGCAGCTGGACCATGCTAGACTCCGCTCTGAGTTCTGCGGTTTGGCTGGCTTCCCTGGTAACTTGAAGCCACCGCCTCTGGACATGGTATCGATCTATAAACGGATTTCCTGCGTTGCTAAATGACGAGTGGCAGCACTACCACATCATGCCCCTAACCATCCTAGCCCGAAGTCAAGATATCCAATCAACCCTCCTGGATCTTGTAACTGGAGCATTCAAGTAAGGCCTCCGCCTCGTCATGGGCACTCCGCGCTCTCTTCACAGCCCCCCCGTTCTTCGTCATCCGCCGCGACCCCCTAGCCAAAGGTGTGGCGCCTTCATTAATCTTGCTCCCTGTGAAACGTCATAGTCTTGCCCATCCTGCCCGAAGTGTATTCCTATATCTTACCGAGGTGCTCGTCACATAGTGCCTGTCCTTCAGCATCCTCCCTAGCATAGTTCAAGTTCCCTTCCCTGAGCTTCTTCCAATCCCCGAGGTAGTAGTAGGACAACAACGTTCGTTCAACGCTCGCTCAACACTTTCCGAACATCAACATTTGTTGCAAGATGCTCTTCAAGGCTACGGCTTGCCTGCTGTCTGCCATCGCCCTCGGCGATGCCGCTGCCATGGGTCGCGTCGCTGCACGGGATACCACCCAAGTATATGCTTACGGCACCGACATCCCTGGGCTCCCGCTCTATGCTGGGTCAGATGGTAGATAAACCTAAAGAATATTTCTACCCCTTTTCATTGGGTTTCGTTGCTGACAAACGATAGGCCTAGCGTACATCTCTAACTCCTCCGACGTGACGGGGCTTGCCGCTCTTACCTGTAAGCTCATTCTTGGAACCTAGGCCAACAACTCCTGCTCTATCTCCTCCTCTGCTGCCAAATTAGGCTCTGATCTCTTTTCTGGAATAGGGAGTATCGATTCTACCGGTGAACGTCCATGGAATGCTACCAATACCAACTCCACTATGGCGTCGCTATACATGATCACAGCGAGCGACTCGTTCGCCCAGGTTGGCTTCCTCAACTCAAGCACAACGGCTCCTTCTAGCGCCGTAACTAAGGGGTTTGTCACGTATGGCTCCTATATCATGTACCTCGACGGAGATACCTATGTATCCGAATTCTGGGCCCAGACAACTGATTCGACTGGGGTGTGGGCGCTAATGTGGAACCAAAATGGTACGGCTCAGGTAGACAGCGTGCCCGTCTCTCTGAAGACGCAGGCACTCATCACGTCCTAAGTCCATTATTTTGCTTGGTTTAGAACTTCTATATAAATCGACATCAGAGTGGTTAGAGCGTTAAACACAAAACGTCTACCGGGGGGGGTGAAGGGTGGAATTTCCGCCAATGAAACCAAGGACTTTGTAGCCAAGTCGAATCAACGCCGCTAAGGCAAAGTCCCCTTCTATTTGAGGGAATGTGGAGTTCCAGGCATCTTCGCCGTGCTAGCGCAACATATCTCTTGAAAGTTGGGCATATAGACTGAAATCTTCGTTTTAAACTACCTTTTCAGCCTGCTATTCCCCCTGTGCATCCCAGGGATTTTATTCACAGGATCTATACCCTGGGAGGCTTATGCACCTCAATTTTTTATATAACTGTCTAGGCTTTATGTTCGCCAACAATTTTTATATTAACGTAAAATATAGTAAACTTGACACTGTTGAACATATGCCCCAGACCCCAGAGGAGAGCAGCATATTTCGCTCGCCCTAGCCTGACCAAAGGTCATCTAGCCTGGGATTCCGCGAGAGAAGGAATAATGGCCTCAGGACCTGTAAGCGTAGGCTACATTCGCCGGCCCTCCACAGGCTCCGGGAGTTTCGTGCGCCTACTATAACTATTGATAATAGAAAGCCGTGACCTAACAATAGTAGCCAACCTTTTGCAAGCTCAGAGACCTTGTGCACCAGATCTAATAGGTAAGCGGCAATGCTCGCCCCTGGTTCGGTACTGTTCCAAGCGTGCGGTTAGTGTAGCCATTGTAGCCAGCGATGGGGGGGGACACCCCGCTATACCCCGCTATTTAAATCGCGTGGTGGTAAACCACACTGAGCAACTGGCGTAGCCAAGCTAGTAGCGCTGCCTAGCTGCGTGAGGCTCGCCACCTTCTTAGTTAAACGAGGAAAGGAAAAAGATTAAGAAAACATGCTTATAAACCAGCCTTAGCGAGATTAAGGGGAGGATTTGGCAGCTAAAATCGCTCTGGAGCCCTTACAGCTGTAAACGAGCGTTATCCACGAGTTAGGGTTCCCTTGGTCACAAGAGGAAATCCAGTTGGCCAATTAGAGAGAGAGAAACTTTTTCTAACCGACCGGTAAACAAGACCTTCGGTCAAAAATGCGCTTCGATCGAGTATACGCCCGTATGTTCCTCTGGATCATGGTGGCTTTTCTTCGAATTCCAATTTTTTTCTTGATTCGCAGCCGCCACTGTCCAGATCGTGTGTTTAGGCCATGCGTGACGAGAAGCTCTCTTATAAGGAGGCCTATCAAGCTAAGTGGCCAGAGCGTCCATCTTCTTATACCCAACAGCGATAATGCCCTTGGTCGCTTGGAACGACGTGAACGAGAACTGGTGGCAATCCAAGAAACGTATGAAATCCTCTCTGAGAAATCTGAGCTTCTGGTTGTTAGTGCTGAAATTTTGGAGGCCGTCTGGGTTTGTCGAAAAGCCCAGAATGGACGCAAACCTCTCTGCGATCTTACCAGCATCAGCCCAGTCGCTTCCCCTGTGCCGCGTGCCGAAGAATAATGCAGAAATTTTGGATTCGACGATATCCCGATGAGACAGAGCGTCAATCTCACGGGCTACTTCAAAAGAAAAGAGAACCTGGATCACATCAGTATGCCATCGCGTACTAAGCTGGCCTTTTCTCCACGAACCTGCCTGACCACCAAGCCTCCCAGCGAATGAGCAATGAAGATGAGTGGTCGCCCTCGGCATTCCAGACGGACCGAGGCCAGCGCCTGCAATAAGCCTGCTCCATGGTCTAGGAGGGTACTTTTGCTTGCCGGGCCACCGAAACAATGGCTACTGGAAGAATCATAGCCGTAAGTGAAGATGCGCACCGACTCCGGGTCTTTCGCGAATTGGTTTAACGACCAAGGGCTAGGGGCGAGGAGGGGAATTCGACGGCATCGCTGTTGGCCGCCATCTTTTTCTTTCGAGACGGCAGATGAGAATTCCTCCTCTTGCTCTTGGCTTTGTCGTCGGTCCGTTCGCGCGCGGACCTCGCATAGGTCCAAGTTCTTTCGGGGTCACCTCCAAGGCCGTGGACAAAGACAATGTCCACGTTCGGAGCCTCGCCACCTTTGAACCTATGCAAAAGCTGAGGGGAGAAATCTTGGACCGCTCTACTGTTGCCTTCATTTTTTACTCCATTCCGTTGTGGCTCTCGGATGGCGAACGCGGTGATTATGGCTCTGATAGTTCGAATAGACAATCATAGACACATCATTTTGGGTCGCCTCAAAGATTGCTGCCCAAGAATTTTATCTCTGGGAGCCTCGCTAGCTAGCCTCGCACGTGATGACGCATCCCCCTCAAGCCGAGCACGAACACTCTTCCATCGATTCCGACGATCTACATGTACTTTCTATTTTGAGTTCTCGGCCTCATGGAATCTTCAGACTGTGTATTTAGGAGAAGCCGCTGGAGCGGCTAATTGTGCCCTCCAGGTGTATACCAGCTCGAAGCCGATGGGTTAGTATCATGGCCGTGGATCCGTCGTAGATCCTGCTGTGGGTAGTCTAAGCTGTGGCAAAACAGGTAAACCTTATCAGTAGCCCCTCCACCTGCAGCTTGGCTGACCAACGATTTTCTTCTCCCAACTTATCAAATATTACGTGCTTTTGGTTCTTCAACCGACCCTCGTCAGGCGAGTTATAGTAAAATTTATAGAGAGTTCGATTTTGCTGGTTTAAGAACTAGGTAGATAGATGGTAAAGCTTGTAGAAAACAAGAAGGCTAGAGCTTATAGGCTTTCTCGACTATAATGTTAGTGTAGCAGCGTGCTCTGCCAAGTTTCGTGGGACCTGCTAGCCCCTCCCGCCTCGTCCATGCAGGCGGTCACAGAGAAGGCCGTCCTTAAACTGCGAGAACCCGGTTCCAACAGACATGTCATGCTCATATGTTAGAATAACTATATCCTCATAGTATATCATATAAGTAGATCCACGTGGATCTGTCCCGCTTAACGCATTTCACCACCTAGTTAGACATAGCATCTTGTTAGACACCGGAACGTATCAGGCCGTCATAGCTGATAAGGATGCGCTTTCGATCCTCGACTGACCGGTGCGGTCCGATATCTAACAAGGTGGTTGTGTCTAGGTAGGTAATTAGGTGGTGAAATACGTTAGGTTAAATAGCTTACCAGGTAAGTTTTCTATGCTGCTCGGGGCTTCGCTAGATCTTATAAAAGCATTACTATTTCTATAAAAGCTCATATATACTTCTACAACGAATTCAAACTAACTATGGACAAGATTTGATGACGGCACATGAACTGTAATGTCATACATGTCTGTGTAGATGACGGCTGGTATGACAGCAGACTTGATGCCAATGGTCGACTGGATTCTCTCCAGGATTGCACAGCTTTCTTGTCTCTGCTCTGGGCTTGCATAAGGGCAGCTAGCAATCAGTATTATGGGGTATAAGATTGTAAGTCCCGCCGCACCATCGTAATGCATTGCTGCCGGTCCTCCGTTCAGCTCGAGGTCTCCTAACGCGTAAGGTACCTTTACTAGCACCTCTCCTATGGATTGGCGGATGGCCGTTTCAATACTTTCCGCGCTGTTCTTCGGTGTCATGGCGTCTTCGATGCTTGCTTCGGGCATGAAACCCATGCCTCCAAGCTTGCGGCGATAGGCCAAGAGGCTCATGGAGAGCATGACTCGCGACGCTCGAAACAATATGATTACACAAGCCGTGGTGCGATCGTATTGGAAGGGTCCATATGCGGCTGTTGTCGAGGGTTGGGTGCCGTCGCCGATTTGGAGGTCGCTTTCCAAGAAGATTCTAGTCAATTGGTCCCATACATCAAATTCTTCTAGGGCCTCGATGCACGAGGAAATGATCTTCAGGACCTCGGGGATATCCAAAATTCCCAGAGACATGTTTGGGGCATCCACGGCGGTACGCCTTTTGTTTAGCAGCATAATGTGCTCCGAAATTGTTTTACGCAGCTGTAGGGTTTTGTAGACAAGAGTAGCGGCTTGCCAGAAGGGATCTAGGTCCGGCAGCATCGAGGAGAAACCACCGGGATCGGCATAGTTGGGGTTGTTGGTGAGGAAAGAATTGATATGCTGGATGCTATATATTAACGTATATCCGAGCAAGAGGGCCAGCAAGCAACGTACGAGTCGCATCAGGCCGAGAAAATACATCTCCAGGCCCCTTTGCGTAGCCAGTTGTTTCACACCCCTCCTTTCTAGGAGATAATAGAGGCCCGAGGAGTGGCTATTCGCTAGGTCCGGGGTTTGGCCGCTGATATCCTATCGTGGAGTCAGAACCTGTGCGCGAGGGACACGGAAGAGACCGAGCAGTGTGAGCACTGACCGTGAAGATACAGAGCAGAAGGACGGACGCCACTGTTCTATCGCTAATCGTGCCACTTTGAGACTGCAAGTCCTCATGCAGCACCCGGATGGCAGCTGCATGGTTTTGGTATGAGTGGTGCAACAGGCTCTTCTCCCGGAAGTGGTTGAAAGCGGCCATTTGCGCGGCGCTCAAGGTCGCCAACTCGAGACAGCCGCGCTCATGCTGGGAATGGAGATCAAACAGAAAACTAAGATGCCCGGGAAATTTGCTAGAAGAGCATGATGGGGAGACAAAACGTCGGAAGAAGTAGCAGAGCGGGAATTCCTCCCGGCTCACGGCCAGTTGTTGCGGAATATGTACATAGCGCTGCCGAGCTACCTCTCGTGGCGCCATACCGTCTCCACTCTTCTTATACGACCAAGAGGATTGTCCCAAAGGAGACGCATCCCTAGAGCTCTCTGGCTTATCCAGCCTGGGCTCAGTGGCTGCCCGAGCTAGCTTTGCATTCTCGGAACGGAAGCGAAAATCGTCCGAATAGCCCGGACAGGGACGTCCATAACCAGAGCACCGCTTGCATGCCGGCTTCGTCCCATCACACTAGAATAACGGCCATACGCATCAACGTCATCCCCGAAAGGGTCGCGCAGAACGGACGGAACATACCTTGACTTTGCGACGTCGACACTGGAGGCAACCTCTGCTAACCCTACCCGGGAAAACCATATCTTTCTTTTTGTCTCTATTTAGACCTAAAAAGAACCAAGATAACCAAGTATGCGCTGAAACGGAAGGATATGTAGCGGCGTCGAGATAATGCACTGCTGTCTATCCAGCAGCGACGTTGCATGCCGCCACAATTCGGAATTTAACTGCGAGGACGTGAGGAGGCTGCCTCGTCCGACCCTTTACATCAAGCTAATCCCGTTTAGGGCTGACCTTGCGATGTGCATCGAACCCTGCAGGGTTAGGCGGCACAGTTCTCGCATGTGCCGCGATTGACTTGGATGGGCATACAAACGCCGGACTGTGCCGTAGCATGGTAGGAAGACGCGCTAGAGGTTTCGGTCGAATTACGAGATCGGTTGCGTGGCTAAGCCTCAGCTGTCTGACGTGCATGCCACCCACGAATGATTCCGATTGTTGCACCACGATACACGGCACCGCAATACCTACCAGCAGGACTACGCTTGGAGGTACGTCAACAGCGAACGAGAATTACCACCACCGTTCGGAATATCCAAACTAACCCCAAGAGGGGTGGTATGGTCCGACATGCGAATTTGATCAGGTGTCCACATGCTGGGTTACACACTTGTGCGGCTAGAATGTGGAGATTGGTAACGAGAGCCAATTTGCCGATCCAATTTGTCCTCGAATAACTCTAAGTTTATAATGCCTATAACACATATTAACTAACTTGCTGGAGCTAGCAGCGGCTTGCTATGCTTGTTTAAGAAAGAATGAAGCCTAAGCATTGTGGCAAGCTTCGTCCATAGCCATGGCAAATGAGGCTATTTCTGGAGTAGGTTGTGATGATGCAATCCACTCAATGCTTCGCTCGTACTTTATTCTTCTCCAATAAAGTCGTAGACTAACCGAAACTCAACGCTTTCCTTTCCCTTTGCAATCACGATGTTTCGCGCATGCCTTCGCTCGCCGCCCACGTTCTGGAAACCCCAAACCATAAGAGCAGTCCAGCCCGCCCCGGCATTCTGCACATGGATCATGATATATGCCTCGCCTCCCGACCCTCCCTTTTCAGTCTCGCCCTCTGACCAACCGCTGTTGAGGAACTCCCCGTGCTCGGCAACAACGGATTCAGCCAGCTCTTCTTTGCTTACCCACTTTGCCATCCCGTTGACGTGCCCGAAGAGCCAGTCACGGTGACTGCGCCATTCGCCGTCGAGACAATATGGCTCAACCATGCCTTTTGAATACCCCTTGACTCGCTGCTCGACGCTGACGTGCGTGACTTCTGTGGTGGATTCGAAAGGTGGAAATGGTGCAGCACTATACTGCTTGATCACGGACGTGACGGGGGCATTGCTGATGATTTTGCGTATTATGAAGTGGATACCTTGCAGTGCGAGGCCGGGCTCGACACTATCAGACAGTGTTTTGTTCTATGTTTGAGCGTATTAGCCACGGCTACGGCTACAAGAGAGAGCAGAGGACAGGAGACATACGATGGCCCATGTCCCAGTTAGGTTTTGGATTGTTTTTCCCGATGGGGCCGCCATGGTACTCTCGCTCACCTTTGGTCTGTACTGAATCTATGCAAGAGGTGGATTGAGACATCGAGCTGTAGAGACCCAGCTAATATATTACATTTAAGGCACATGGCTTGGACAAGCCCAGGCTTCAACAATGCCACCGGAGCTATAAGATTGCTAGTATAAAAGCCGAAACATCCGCGCTATACTTCACGTCATTCATGCATCTCGCAAACTGAGGCTAAATCAGGCGCAGCCAGGCGGCAAGGAAGGGGCGAGCAGCGCCTGTCGAGTAGTACAAGGAGCCTTGGTAAGGTCTCAGTGTTACAAGGGATAAGAGGAAAATACCAGTCACCGGTTCGGGTTACGTTAGCGCCGAGCTAAGCTCACAGCTCAAACCCGCTGATTGATTGATTGGACTTTCAGGGATGAGGGTCAAGGGTTCAAGTGGGGACAGATTGGACCCCAATGCCCCATGCACATCGCAACCTCCACTAGATCCGGGTGGATAGGCTCTGATGGTCGCCACCACGTCAAGCGGGAGCAACGCGCCTATCATCTGAACTGGGGGCTTGTTTCGGTGAAAGGCTTATTTCAATCAAAGTCTGTACGTCAGCGTCCACGTAGGACTCGTATTGCGTAATAGGGCAATGGGCCAAAACTACATCGACAAAGCCGAAGTTGGCTTGCGCACGACCAGGCGCACCTCGGGGTACACCCCTGCTCCTGCTGCACCTCGCGGGCGTTTCCCGTTTGTAGCAGCACCATCGCCCAATAAGCAACGCTCATACCTCTGCTAGTTTACTGGACCGCATGACTCTTCACATCCACATTGAACACTAACAGTCTTGACTACTCCATGCATTTGTTGCTAACACGTGAATGTGCTTCTTCTGAAAACTACAAGTATAATGTGTAGGGCCATCCTCTGGCTGTCTCGTCTCGTCCAGCTTACCGGTGACCATCTTCTCCGCTCTGGCCTAAATTTGGCACCGGACATCGCTGCAATCATGCTTTCCAGGGCATTTAGCCCACTGGGCGTGACCACGATAGCAGCCGTCGAGGCACTGCTAGTTCCAAGACTTTGGCCAGGGATTCTCGAACACCGAAGCTTGCTATCCTTAATCTCCATCATCTTTTCGATCAATTATGCCGTTCTAGGCGCCTACTATCTCGTCATATACCCTCTATTTCTAAGCCCCCTGCGCCACCTCTCTGGCCCAAAGGTATGTTAAACAGGAGCATACGGGCGAGAAGACGCTGATTGAATGATAGACCTTTTTCACATTAGCACCACGCAACGTGTTTGGGAGTCAAAAACTCCCAGGCGAGTTGTTTTTGGATATAATGCAACAATATCCCGGGCAAGAAGTAATACTGCTCAACACCTTTCGAGACGAAATCCTGATCACCGGTGCCCAACCACTAGCGGACGTATTAGTTCGCCGACCCTACGACTTTGCCAAGCCGGAAAAAATCCGAAGCTTCCTGAAACATATATTGGGCGATGGACTCATTATAGTCGAAGAAGACAGACATAAATTTCTCCGCAAAAACTCCCAGCCTGCGTTCAGTTTCCGCCATATCAAGGACCTCTATCCGATGATGTGGCGCAAGGCCATCAAGCTCACCGCTGCATTGAAGGAGGACTTGGCAGAAAACGCTCCCGCGGCTGAAAATGGCGAGATTTCAGGGAAAATTGAGCTTGGCGCATGGGCGAGCAAGGCTACTCTTGACATCATCGGCATTGCCGGCCTCGGCCGGGAGTTTAATCTGCTAGGGAAGGCTGAAGACCCTTTGCTCATGCTTTACGGTGAACTTCTCGAACCAGATAAGGAGAAGCTCTTGTTCTTCTTGGCGTCTGTCGTATTCGGCCTCGGTTTTGTTCGTCTCCTTCCCTGGAAGATGAGCCAAGGATTCAACGATATTACTACATCTCTACGGGATCTTTGTCGCCCATTGATGAGAGACAAAAGAGAGGCAATCCGACAAAA
Organism: Thozetella sp. PMI_491; assembly: GCA_021432635.1. NCBI lineage: Eukaryota > Fungi > Ascomycota > Sordariomycetes > Chaetosphaeriales > Chaetosphaeriaceae > Thozetella > Thozetella sp. PMI_491. The sequence goes on from MU270088.1 coordinate 93,355, forward strand.
CGAGAATAATCACTTCGATATTATCTCTTTATTAATTAAATCAGATAACTTCTCTGACGAGGAGCTTACTGATCAGCTCCTTACCTACCTGGCAGCAGGGTGAGTGAACTGCCGCAGCAACAAAAGTTTTCTTGGAACGCCCATGCCTAACCTTCTACCCCAGACATGAGACCACATCATCGGCCTTAAGCTGGACATGTTATCTTCTAGCGAAGTATCAAGAGGTCCAATCTACCGTGCGACAAGAAGTTCGAGCGGCTATACGATCAGGAGCTTCCATAGATTCCCAACTCGACTATGCGGCTACCTTGGAGCAACTACCTTACCTTAACGGGGTGATCAACGAGACGTTGCGGTTGTACCCAACAGTTCCTATTACTATGCGCGAATCCATCCGAGACACCGAAATAGCAGGCCATAGAATACCGAAAGGTACAAACGTGGTACTGTCTCCGTGGGCAATGAACCGCTCTACAGACATCTGGGGTCCAGATGCCGGAGACCTTGTGCCGGAGCGGTGGATTACAGATGGCAAACCCAACCAGACCGGGAATGCTAGCAGCAACTACCATTTCCTAACTTTCTTACATGGTCCCAGGAGCTGCATAGGTCAAGGTTTTGCCAAAGCAGAGCTACGCTGTTTATTGGCGGCAATGATTAGCTCATTCGAGTGGGAGCTGGGTATGGATGACGCCGAGGTGATTCCGGCGGGAGTGATCACTATCAAGCCAGCGAGTGGTATGTATCTAAATCTGAGAGCATTAGAAAGCTAGAAACTTAGATTTGCAACTTATTTTGATGAAATATGGACGATATTGGTAAATCAGGCTCTTCCAAGATCCAAAGCAGCAGTAGGAGGTAGTGGTATACCCTGGCGCGTATTACTCCAGAAAGAGGACACCGTTTCTACGGGTAGGCGTCGGTATTTAAGTAAGTAGGGGTACGGATGTTTTAGGTGAGAAATACCACCTAAAAGCTTACTTTGTAAGCTCCATTAAGTATATCAGCTACAAGGGTGGCGGTTAAATGTAATGATAGCTCAATCGGCTCGCCGATTTGACAGACTTGAACTATATCTTAGCATTACATTTTAATATAATATAAAATACGATTTTGTAGTATTATTTTAATAATAGAAAGATAAATTGCATTGCTAAAAGCCTGATGAGTTGTGTGCATGAAGCCAGCCATCTTCCTTGTCCACGCCATGGACGGGGCTACGCCAGCCGTATAACGTTTTATAAACACCGGCATTGACAATTATCGCTGTCACCTTGATCAGCCACGTCGTCCAGACGGATCTTAAATCTCCACGGGAATATATGCCTTCTTTATCTTCAAGACCATTGACCATTTTTTTTCATGAGAGGACAGATAGCCTTTTTCGTGCGGTTTATATGTAAGAGTTTTATAAGAGAGAGGCTAAATTTCTAATTAGACTGAAGTAATTATGGTACATATTAAGCCTTAGGAGAGAAAACTTCTTCTGTTGTCGTGGTCTCATCTTCCAGGCCAACGATAGCATCATCCTCGAAGAAGCCATCAGTCTTTCCCATAAACTCTCTGGTCGTAGAGATATGCTCATATCCAACCGGATAAATCGGTACAGGCCATATCATATTGAATAAAAAGTACAACGGGCCCGCAATGCTAAAGCTCACTAGCATGCCGATACTATATAGATGCTTGCTCCCTTCGTTCCAGTTGGAATGGAAGCTGCCTCCTAGTCCATGAATGACAGAAACAAGTGCAATGAGCCAAGCGCCAAAGGTACGCGGGTTGAATCCTCGCCAATACCAATATGGCGAACTGGGATTTGGCACGTACAGAGATGGAACGTGGACGTTACCGCGGCGAACAAAAAAGTAGTCGGTAATCATGATGGAGACAAGAGGCGATAGGAAAACGACATTGGATCCAAGAAAAGTGATGAAGAGGGAGGCTGAGCTGACAAGTTTCCAAGGAACAGTCGCAATAGAGAGCAGTGCACAAAGAATCTGGCCTCGTTTAATACTGTAATGAATTAGCACTCCACCTGAGATGAATCTATTAATCGCATCTTACTTGAAGTATCTTGGAAATAACCCTGTCAAGTCGGACCCTACAGGAAGGGCGTTTGAGGCGAGATTAGTGGCAATCACGGCGAAGATCTGGACGAGACATGCCAAAAAGACGGCAGTTCGTGCACCAGCATTCCACTGACAAGAATTAGCTTCTCGGTATATACACAAGAAAAGAGAGGGGCAGAGCAAAGCTGACTGCCAATGACATACATTATGGTCGAGAATAGCGAGATACAAGTCCCATATATTCCAGTAAGCAGTCCCCCAAAGGGTTTTGACAGCACTAGATGCCCCAATACCGAGAAAGGTGCACAGTGACTTTGCGATGGCCAATCCCAACCATTGCGGCCAAGTTGTGGCCCCTGGTCTCTTTGCGTATCTTGCCAGATCAGGGTTGGATGACACCTCAGTCATGAGGGTTCCAGACACAGTATTGATTCCGGTCATGAATGCCCATCCAACGACGGAGGAAGAAGTCGCAACGACGCCGAGGTTTGTAGTTTGGCCTAGACCACCATTTGTTCCGACCACAAACGCGAAGGTGGCGATCAAAACAGGGGGGCATATGACAGACTTGACGTTGTACAGCCATCTGGATTTGGAGGGATGAAGAAACATGAAAGCGAGTTGTATGAACCAGAAAAGGAAGAATGCAATGCATCCTTCTGTGGTAGTACCCGAGCTTGCAGGTAAGGCATTCGGAAGTTTAGTCCATTTGTCCCCAAAGGCGCATCGAAGCATAACCGAAACCAGCTGAGCAGCATAGTATGATTGGGTTCCCATGAAGAAAATGGCAACAATGCCACGGACGAAGACGAACCACAGCGACCCATAAAGACCGGCACAGATTCGAACATAAACAGGATATCCGACGTGATAGACAGCGGCTCCCCGAGAGTTGAGGACAAGAAATGTTGCCATGATCATGCAAGCGACGATTGCAGCCAGGGTAGCTTGCCACCAAAGCTTGGTGCATATGTCAGCAAACGAGAACTGCATCGCTTCAGAGGTTTCACTCACCAGCCCCAAAGCTACCATACTGCTACCACTATTCCAAGCTATTGGGTTGAATGATACGGCCCAAAAGAAAGCAAAGTAGTTCCAGCGGTTCCACCTGCGGGCTGCAGGGGGAGTTGGGTCGAGATCCTCATTTGACCATGTCTTTCCATCAGTCCTCGATTCCTGGAACTTGCTTTCTTTGGTCCTGAGGACTTCGTCAATTTTCGACAAAATTCCCATCCTGGCTGTGTACACGAGCTCGGTGAGCAGGTATATTTCTTACAAGTTAAGGTACTGAGGCGCGAGCATATTAATACAACTTCGGAAACAACCGAAATAGGTAAGGCCAAAGATAAGTACTACCATGATAAGCAAGGTTTCTCGAATGTCGATATACGTGGGACAGGACTCCGCAGATAAGGTGGCCTGTACTCCATAGTGTTGATGCCGACGGCCCGATGCCGCCGATACGTCGGCAAAGCTCCTATTGACCGACGCGAACATCGCGCTCTTTATTAAATGTAAGTCATACGCCATCTCTACATGCTATATGGATAGCTTCATTTACAGCGTATGATCACTCGCGTTATGGTCGCGTTTAACCGAGACGGGAGCGCCGCTACGCTTGATGCTCCAAATAACGACCCACTCGCGAGCACGAGATATGACTTTCCCCGCGATCACGTTGGCTTTGGGAGAAAGTCGCATCACCCACAGTGGCCTAATTGCGCAAAAATTGCAATATCATTTGTGATTAACTATGAAGAGGTATTGCTTTGCCCTTTCCATTTCGCTTCCCAGTCAAATTCCTTCGACGAATGTGCTGACCCGCCGGGGCATGCAGGGGTCGGAGCGTTCCGTCACCAACGGAGATAAGCAGTCGGAGAATCGACTCTGGGAACAATCAGATAAGCCGCCGCAGATAGGCGAGCGTGTCCTGAATCCGGAGAGTGACTACGACTATGGATCTCGCGTAGGTGTATGGCGTCTCCTGGGGATGTTTGAGAAATTCGAGTTTCCGGTTACGGTGTATGCCATTGGACAGGCATTTGAGAAGAATCCGGAAGTCGCCGAAGCCTTTAGCAAAAATGGCCATGAGATTGCGAGTCATGGCTATCGGTAAGTCATGTGCGCCTATGGGTCCGGACAGACTGGTGCTAACGAGTGGATAGCTGGGTGACCTACCAAGGCATGACCCCTGAATTGGAAAAGGAGTACATTGTTCGACAGCTGGAGAGCTTGAAAAGAACCACAGGACAGTACCCTGTGGGTTGGTATTACGGTGCTCTTTCTCCGTACTCCAAGGCATTAATTCACGAAGTCTACGAGGAAAAGGATATCCCTCTATTATACGAGAGTGACACGTACTCTGACGACATACCCTTTTGGGTCGATGTCCCAGCAGAGAAAGACTCTCCGGATCCTAAAGGCATGCTCATGATACCTTATAGGTAAGCTTACAACCAAAGAAACTCCATATCACTACATTTAAAAACGGATATTTTAGTTATGATTGCAATGATGTAAAGTTTCACGCGGCTTCGGGCTTCAGCACTGGGAAGGATTTCACGGACTATCTCAAGGCAGCTTTTGATGTTCTTTATGAAGAGGGATGCGAAGGAAAACCGAAGATGATGACAGTGGGTCTTCATTGCCGAATTACTGGCAAACCAGGCCGCGCCGCATCAATCAAAGAGTTTCTACAGTATATATCCTCAAAGCCCGATATCTGGGTAACTACAAGGCGGAGCATCGCAGAGCATTATCGACAGAAGTTCCCATATTCTAGGGGACATCTAGTATAGCATTTCTAGCATAAGCTTCAGTTTGAAGACCTAATAATATATAAACCATTTTTGCACCTTTTGAACTGGAATGATAATTTATAAAATATATTTCGTAATGTCAATCTTTTTCCTAATTTTGCCGCGCGATTCGCTAGTATCAATTACCTCTGTCCAAGATGCCAGGTATAGTGTCCTCTGTGTGAGACAATTGTACTTGTTGACTTGCGCTGGACATACTCTACTAATTAATAGAATCAAAAGATGATACTTTATTACTGGCTCCCTGATATACACAACTTATTTCAACATGGTCTAATGTCAGTCCACTTGACTTATATCCCTCGAAAAGTGAAGGATTTTGCCAAATTCAGTTGAGGTCAGAATTTGCATGCGCAGGAACGAGATCAGGTTAGGTTGATACATTTGTAGCCGCCATTTTGTTTACAATCTGTCTTCATACAGTTGAAAGCATTTAAGAAAACGCAAGTAGCCGAACTGGAGCACGGAAGACTAATTCGCATTCTGCAATCACTTAGCCTGTTCCCAGAATACTCTGTAGATAACTTACCATCCAATATGGGCAAGAATCTCAGTGTATTCGCATCGGCTGTGTTCCGTATTTGGATGCGTCTGTCAATGGGCATGCCCTGCTGCGGTTCCCATAACACGCGCCGCTGATTATGGCCGTCGTTTTAAACTCGCTGCCACGCTTTTCTTCGCTACCATCGGGACAACCGGCGTCGTTACCCAGTGTGTCACTTTTAACTCCGTAGGTGGCGGAAGCTGCGGCCCTCATAATCGGCATGACGAGGCGGGCCGGTTGCTATCCTCGACAGCTTTCGGGTAAACTCTAGTCTCATCTCCACAGAGTTCAACTGCACCATTCTCGATGACCTCCGACGGTATGGCATTATAGAAGTTAACTATATTTTCCAAGGCAACAAGGTTGATGTTGATTTTCGAAGTGGCGCTTAGCATGGAGGGGAGTTAATAAGAAGCTCTGTCTTTATTGTCTCCAGTTCTTGGCTGAAAATGTTGTTTCAGGCAGGCATAGCTTTTGGCTTGATATTATACCCTTGTTAAATAGAGATAAGATCAGTGTATTAATGAATATATGATAAATGACACTAGTAGGTTTAGCCCAGCTTTCAAGCCATACAGCGACCTTTGCAAGGACCTAGTAATTATATAAACTCTAGCTATTAGCTATAGGGAATTAGCTCTAATATAATTAGTTAGTAAGTAAGCCCCACTTATATAAGTCTTAGCAAGGTAAAACAACTCTAGGATTTCTCTTATACAGATTTAAATCTAGAAAATTCCTATAAGCTTAGAATTTAGCATTTAAGCTTATTTTTATACTTTCTATCTCCTATATATTTTAAGAGTGTTTTTTTAAATAGGAAGTCTACAAGCTCTACCCCCCTTTTTCTACGATCTCTACCCCCTGTTTTTATAGATTTTAGCGTCGCATAGGCTAATTTTCTACGAGCTTTACTATAGCTCGTCGGGAAATTACTAATAGGGTATATGATCTTAGATATAGTGGTTGCAGACCATCCCCCTCCCCCCCCCCCCATATGGGGGATCCTAGGGTTAAGGTCTGGGCTTACCTAATATTGGCGGTACCCGTCAGATAACTAATAAAAGCGGCGGTACCCGCCGCTATATGGGACCCCTGGGCTGCGCTGCCTGCACAGCAGAGACCAGGCTTTATGTGGGGATCTCATCCTACGAAGTAAGACTATAATTACCCTCGCGTACTCCCCGCCCTCTCTTCCCGAGTTTCCATCCTTGCTCCGTCCCAACACCACTAGGCCGTCAGCGCAGTGAATCATGGTGACATCTTTCGGCTTAATACTACTCTTGTGGACAACAAATGCTGTCGCTATGTTCATCAGCCCCCCTGATGTTGGAGCCCAGATCTCTTCCGATCCTGTTTACTATATCAGCGAAACAATCAATATTCAGTGGGACACGGATCTGTCTTCTGTAAGGGTGCTGATGTATGAAACTGCGAGTGGCGGCAAATTCGCGGATGTTGTAGGTTCGTCATTACCATATGATTAGCACGATTCGCTCTGGCTAATAACTGGGCCGCGAAATAGAAGCCACCTCGGGCACTAATTATCAATGGACTATCTCGTTGAGAGGACTGACCGGAACCGAGTTTTACTTCGTTGCGCTCCCAGACACTGGGGCGTCATTCCAGAGCCATGCGTTTGAAATTCTCCCAGCGTCTAGTAGTGGCAGCTCAACAATTAGCACGAGCAGTACGCCAACGACAACCACGACAGCGCCTCCCAACAACACAAGCACTTCAGCATCATCATCTACAAAATTATCAGGTGGTGCTATTGCCGGGATAGTTGTTGGTATTGTGGCAGCATTCGCGCTTGGAGGTGCCATCGTATTCTTATTCATAAGGCGGCGAAACCCGCAAGTGTCTCCTAGCCAGCAATCATCCAAACCCGAGAACGGTGTATCCGGCAAGTCTGAAGCAGGCGGCGCTATAGAGGCACAGAGCTCTGCAGTTCATGAGCTAGGAGGCGACAACGTAGTAGCACCCTCGGAGCTTTATGGTAGCCCAGCTCCAGATTCGATTTCTCCTGCTCCAAATCATGACAGTTCTAGTCCAGCGAACCATTAGGGCACAAGAATGGCCTACTATCATTTATGAGACACCAAACCACTTCGAAATGCTTGACCCAGGGCATATAATAATAATGCAGTGTAGTTGTGTAGAGTTTACCACGATGGTATCATTGTTGTGTTGATGACTGCAGCTGGCAACATCGTCTGAACTATTACGTACAATTCTTCACGGGTACGTAATTAGTCCGGCTACGATGGCCCCTCCGTTCAGGTTGTTGTCAACCACCTCCAAAGCACCCGGTTTAATGTAAATATCAGCGGAAGAATTGATAACCCCGGCAGTACAGTGGAGTTCGAGGCAAGTGTAGACTTATGCCAGAGCTATACTGCCCGTGCTGAAATCCGTACCCCGTTCCCGCCCCACATATACCACATCGCATAGTAGAGGTCTAATATCCTATAGACACCTCTGGAAACGCACTCCCAGCCAACCCATCTAGCTCACGCGCTGACTGGTCGTTGAAGCAAATCCTAAAGAAAGCATCTATGAATCTCGTTTCAATTTCCAAGACTCTCTCGCTGGACAGATCGCCGAAGACGTTTCCAAATGGGTCTCCAAGGAGGTCATTGAGCACAGGAAGATCTTCGAATGACTGATGGACGGTCGCATTAACCATAAACTCGCGACGGAAACCCTTCAAGTGGTCCCAAAACATGGCCCAACTTGCATCGTTGCTTCGATTGTGATCCTGGGCAGCCATCAAAAGGAATGGCTTGTCTAGTCCGGTTTCACCGACAGGCGAATATATGCTCCCGTCGAAGTTCGCGCCGCAAATAAACCTTGTATAATTCGACATTGCCTGTGCCGCTGTATTGCCACCTAATGAATGCCCGAAGATTCCAACTTCGTGGACATGAAGTTCTCGTCTGTGCCCACATGAGGACAGCCCCGGAATCTGCGCTGAAATAGTAGAGTTCTTGAGGGCAGCAGCAACGAAGTTCACATCCGCGACGCGGATTTCTACCAGGCCAGGATAAATGCTGGTATCTGCATCCAGGGGGAAGAGGGAAGGCACCAACGTCCCGTCCGGGAACTCCACCAAGAAAGCTTCATAAGTGTGGTCGATGGCAACAATAACCCAGCCCTGGCTTGCGAGATCTTGGAGCTGCGCGGTGTAAAGCAGGCGCGAGGCCCCAAAAGCATGGGAAAAAATGAGGACGGGGAAGTTGTCGTTTGCGATAGGTGCGTCAAGGTAGGATTGTGTGACGATGGACTCCGCTGTGCCGGCCGGTGCGCCGAGGAATTCGTCGAGAGCAGCGGCGGCTAGGGAGGGCATATATGAGGCAAGGGTGTAAATTCCGGAATCAATAGCCTTCTGGGTGGTCGGGTAGAAAAGAGAAGCCATGAGCGTTCGAGGCTGAGGACTAGGTGCAAGCGGGTCGAGCCTCGAGTGGTCCACAAGCTCTAAAGCAACAGTGCCGACGGGAAGAGGTCCTGTGACACTGGGAAGTATAATACCAGCCACATTAGATATGATGTAAATAAAGCTGAAAGTTAAGACGGTGCGATGCATCCTGGCAACCTCTGCTCAGAAATCACTGGCTTCTTCTTTTCTTTTCAGTGGCGTTTTGATGAGCCTTAGTGACTTGCGGGTGGTAAAGTTAGTTTATAGCTTGCTCTCATTGAATCCTAGAGAAGGAGGAATATAATGGAAGGCTACTTCTAGCTTATCTATCGATGAAGCTAGATGACCAAAAATCGCAACCTGCTCTTGTGGGGCCGTCTTATAGTTAGAGCTCCCCGCATCAGGTAGCCACAAACGGGCGGAGAATCACACCCATAAGCTTGTGTTTGCTTAGCTCCAATGGCTTTGATTGAACTAACCTGAAAATTAGTCAATAAATACATGCACAAGGATAATTTTTACAGCTGAAGAGGGCTGTGGCGTCACACTACTGCACAAGACGGAACTGCCTCCGACTCCGCGACACTGTAGTAGATTCGCCGTATCCATCTCCTAGTAGGATTCCTACCTATTCCCTGCGAAAATGATACTGCGGCTTCGCTTCATAGACGCTTCTTGACAAAAATAATGCTCGCGAGCATGTGTATGCGGAATTTCCGCCTAGATAAGTTCATCCCCCCAGGGCTTGCGAAAGACAATCCCTGCCTAGTATCCTGTCTGTGTCCGCCTGTAATGGCCATTGCTAACTGTATGAGTGCGAGAATGTGGGGCAAACTAATGCACTGGTCAGCATGCACAATATTGAACGCTGTGTGTTGGATATACATACAGTATGTCTTCAGCTGCACCATACACCGCAGGCCAGCGAGCCACTTGTCGTGTCCCGATGCCGTCTGTCTTGCGACAGTTATTAAATTTTCCTCAGCAAGTAAAGGGGTTTGATATTGTCTCACACCGTCCTCGCCTAGTACCGAAGATGCTACTGCCACACACTTAACATTTACTAATCACGATGATAGATTTCCATACTAGCCCCGCGGTATCGATTTTGGCTTAATATGACGCAGAATATGGGTTCATCTTTATCAGCTAAACATATTCAGAATCTACAAACTTTGCAGTGCGGACTCCCATAACATTTGAGCTAAGTCCTCATCGAAAAGGTTAGCCGGCCACACAATCCGTGACAATACTATCTTGGCTTGGGCCCAACTATACTGACGTATCACCGAACTCCATAAACGTATGCGCTGCGCAATCGATTGGTGTAGAGCCTGGACTGTCGCACCTCCACCTGCTATGAATCGACCCTGTCTCTCCGCAATCCTACTCGCAGATTCTATGGCAAGCGCCATTACGAATGATTTCCAGAGCCACAGCTCCCGACTGACGGCCCCCGATACCATGGCGCCCCTTGTCCGACCCAGACCCGCCTGCACCACACCTATGACCCAGCGTAGGGCTCGGCCTTCCGTAGCTTGCCAAGAATCCCACTGGCTCAGACTACCGTGCATATATAGCCCTATAGCCAATGCTAAGCCGAGCCAGTCGCTCCTCAATTCAGAATCCTGTTGTTCGGATCTGGCGATCGAAGATGGGGCCTGAGGCTGCCCGGAGAGAGGAACTAGTGATGCCTGTCCTTCCTAGAACATACCAGAGGTGATTGACATTAGCACATTGCGAGGTGATCTTCCCAGTAATCAAGAGGCGCAGTCCTTTGACCGCGCTACTCGCATCAATATCTTGGGCGATCGGCCCAGTGGTGGTAATATACCGAGGAATATGACAGAGCCCTCAAGTCTTTCTTCCATGGCGCCTCCATCGATATTCTTCCACACGTGCAGAGGTATCTGTAGGCGTCCGCAATCATCGCTCGTGTACGCTGAGAATCGTGTGGAAAGTTCGACGTTGCAAAAACACTCGCTTCCACTCCATCATATCACGCATGCAAATGATAATGTAGCGCTGAAGAGTTCCAGCCTGATCGTTCTCACTGGGTGCAACATCTAGCATGGCTAGCAAGCCATCTAAGTGAGCCTCTGCCTCGGAGAGATTACCCATGCTTCCCTATTTGCATGCAGGTAGTCCATACATGTCGACTTCTCTAGAAGGAGAATGTGCCCACCTCGACCATGCACAGCGTCGCTACCATGCTCATGCAGACTAGAGCACTTTCACTCCTCAACGATTTGAGATGTTTGTTGACAGACTCAATGCACTTGACTTTGTGATAGAGGTAGGTTCGCTCGTATCCGCCTAGTTTCCCCGGCCACCAGGCGAAGTGCAACGCTGCTATGAGCAAAATGCTGCGAAATGAATCTGGATTCTCCGTGCTCAGCACGCGCAGTGATGGCGGCACGGAAGGCATCCTTCGAGAGTGGCTGAACGCGTTACCCTGGGACGAGGCTTTTGTCAAACATGCAGGGGCTTGAAAGTCTAGAGCAAAGGGTTAGAGGGCTCCTTTGACTACTCCATGTCCGCAAGTCTGATGCGCTCATTAACGCGACATAAACTTACAGTAATGCAATAGTCCCTGTGGTTTGAGGTTCATCTCGATCGGAAAGGCGTTGAACGGGTCACCGATGGGAAGTGGGCTTCTGAGTTTGACCACCCAGGGTTAAAGCACCCTGGGCAATGCAAGTATTTCCTTGCAATCTCAATGTGGGCTTTTATGCGTTGGTTTGGCTCATGCCTAGGAGTTGCGGTCGGAGGTGCTGTCTTCAATAACGTCCTGCTTCACTCGCTCATATCTAGGGGCGTCAGCGTCAATCAAGCCGAGGCTATTTCACAGGCTTCAGAATCATTCAGACTCGTTGTCAAAGCTTTATCTGAAACCGACGAGAAAACTACGTTGGTGCGGGCCTATGTGGATGGTTTCCGCGGTATATTCTGCTAGATGCTGGCCCTCTCCAGCTTTTCGATGTTGCTGTCCTTTTGTCTCAAGAACCATGATCTCAAGATGAGAAGAAATGCGGAATTTGAGCTGGAAGACTCCGAGAGACAAGCTATGTGCTGATTAGCTAGCCCCTGCTTGGCCTTAGTTGAGATAACAATCATGGCTAGCATGGATGCAAGGGATGCCAGGCTAGCGCCGCATAAATGTGTCAATTGACCAGGCAGAAAGGGTCTTGGGCGACCTTATTCCCAGCCGCTCTGTCACGATGATCATAGCTGGAAAATATTTCAAGAGTTTAAACAGACGTTGTATTCTCAGGTTATAGCTAGTGGGCTACGGCATCGTGGCGAGCAGGGAGGGTGGTCGAGTTCATAGACAAGGTAGTCGTGTTGCTGATCAAGGAACTATTATTGATGGGTGCTACAATGGTGGTCGAGTTCATAGACAAGGTAGTCGTATTGCTGATCAAGGAGCTGTTATTGATGGGCGCTACAATGGTGGTTACTGGGCTTCATTAGGGCGTCTCGCAAAGCCAAATTTAATTAGGGAGGTAGGCCATACCATTCTTGATAGCGATCCACGCAGAGGAAGTGGCTGTGCAAATATCAGCGACTGTGTAGCTCTGGAAATTAAGTACTCTGATCGACTGGTGTCACATACTCGAGTTAAAATGAGCCACGGTTGCATTCACCGCAGCTGAGCTAATCGCAGTCGAGTTAACCGCAGTCGAGTTAATCGCGATAACAGTGGCGTTTGCGATGTTTGGGGCACTGGTCCCAGTAGGCATTGCTACCGCCAGGCCAAAGAATACCAACATGGACCACATTATGGCGATAACCGACGGCAATGTGCAGTTTATATGAATAGTAGAAGAATGCTGATGCTGCTGCTTCAACATCTTGTCCTGGGTAGGAAAAGGCGGTTCTTATACGTTTTGCTGTGATGCATTATCGCGCCATATGTTTGCCGCCGCCACCGCCAGCGGACAGGTATGTAGATGTCATGAGACAAGGCTATTTGATATTACCCCTATATTGTCATGTCACTGTCTCGTTACCCGTACACGGATACGAAATGCCGGATCTTTGATTACCAACCGCTCCAGGCGTATAGTGACTGGGCTCAGATAACGATACTGGACATGCCGCGGAGAGTCTCAAAGCTTCTCGACCCAAGCGACAGTGCTCCAGATCCCATCATCTCCGGGATATACGTTGGCTGCAGGTCTAATTTGGAAAAACAGAAGAAATAGCTCCACCTAATGTTTAAAGAAAAGGGGTGCCCGGGGCCATCTTGCTTTGCTTATCCGGGGAAGTGTACGATGGGTAGACACTATGTACCATTTCTTGACTGTCCGCTTCCACGCTCACAGCCTGCCTCGCAAATACTTCCAGCCTTCACGTACGCGCAAATCTGAGGGATGGGGACTAGTAAATAGGAGACATGGTGTCAAAGAGCCACTATCCACAAAGTAGCCGAGGAGTTCTTGTCGAGGACGAAGCCTCTACCTACAAGAGGTCCGACGTGTCATGATAAAGCTACTATATGGACCACAATACTGTCTACAGATCCCCGCCAGCCCCACTTCAATTTTAGGTTTGATATTAGAACAGGGCGGCTCCTGGTTGCACCACGATTAGACCGATTTCCGAAGAGAGCCGACGTTGAAATCTGGCACCATGTTATCTGTGAGGTCGTAGAGGCTCTCCGGGATGCTACCGTTACCTTTCTTGGCATTTCCCAGTAATCCAGGCGCATCAATCATTGACCGGTGCGCTATGCTTCGGAAAATAAACGCAGCCAATCCGGATTGCAGTTAACCACGCACGATAACGGGCAATACCGGGTAATATATCTTAATAAGTTGAGATCCTCGGCATCTCTTGGCACACGCTGATCGCATGTCTAGGCTAATGGAGTGCTTCCACGGCCTGTCATGCAGCCATGGAGATAGTTTATAACAGGGAAGATGGATCGGCCCAAAGCACACCCTTTATATGTTTGCGTGAACGTACATCAGCGCTAAATCCCATCGGGTTGACGGCATCTTGGTCTCAGCTCTTTAGATACGGGATAGCAACGTTACCGCGGGCTGTCTGGGCAACCCAGGGAGAGGGTCCTGGCCTTATTGGGCAGGATATAGAGAAATAAGGGCTCTTCAATGAGTTTGACCAGATCACCGATGTAGGGGCGGGCTTCGGAACCGTTCCGCATTTAGGTAAGGGCGAATAGTCCAGAGTTCTTCAAATTAAAGGCAAAGGATCATTGTCTTGTCCGCACCAGTTAGATGTTCAAGATGCATGGCTGATGTACAATTCCCAATGAGACTCTACCTACTATGTTTGGGGCCGCAGAATGCTAAACAAGCCTCACTTGGCGGGAAGGCTCGTCGTTATTCCCAAACGGCTGACGATATAACTAGATGACTGGTGTCTGATATAGATAGTTTCACCACTAACAAAGTCGTCACAACCTTGTGAATTGTGACAAGAATACTCATTAAGGCAATTAGCAAATTCTAACCCCGTCATTTAAGTGTAGAATTGATTTTACAACATATTTAACTAGCTATCCTTTGTGGCGCGGTTTTACGGTTTGCGTCTTCTTTAGCGTTACCGCTGCTCAAAAGTAAGAATAATTAAATGAATGCGGCGGAAAGCTACCTGTAAATAGCTCAGTATCCAATTAATCGATAAAAGTGTCTGTTCTCGCCCTAGCATGCTCTTCCTGGCTGGGCTTCCATAGGGCCGGTTTCTATTCGGCCCTAGGCGATGCGGGGTTCTCCGAGAAATACAAGGGGTGGTATAGGATTTTGCCAGGCTATTAAAGTTCTAGCTGGGCCCCTAGCCGTCTAAGATATACGGTGTGGCTCCCATGGAAAGACCTAAATGCCTTATCTATTTACGGTGCTTAGGTAGTAATACATAACCGATTGTTGACCATGGAAGGCGAAAACGCCTTATGTAGCTGCAGGGTCCAGTCGGAGCACAGTGCGACCCCTGCGGCGCTTGCAAGTTTCTGATATATTAAAATGCAACTCACGCCTACTGCGCGTAAAAATAACTTGTAAATAGCTGAGTCGGTCGTGTCAACCTTTTTGACTTAAATTGCACTTCTAGTACTGCCGAAGGAGACGCTGTGCGATGACTATACATCACCGACCTTTCCGCATTCGCTGGAGACGAGTCATGCTCAAACGCAGCCGAGAGTTTATATCGCCGAGGCTGTGAGGGTGGGATCTGCTCTAACATTTGCGGATTGCCGCGAGGCCATGGTACCCTTGGAAAGGAAAGAAAGCATGTTCCGCTGGCCGACCTATCACAAGCTCCTGAGGTCCATTTATAAGCTGGTTATGTTCTCCACGACATCCTCAATTGGGATGGTGTTTCCAGCAGGATGGATCTCAATCAAGTGCATTATTTTCGAGCTAGTTGAATGTGGAAACATTAAACTATATTTACCCATGCCAAAGGTGGCTCAGCTGCTGCTATGCGAGCCCATGTTTCGTTTCGCCCACTTTGATCCCTCCGCTTGGGGCAAATCCTAGCGTCATTTCGCGGCTAGCTCTCGTGATGCTACGAACTTGTCGATTTATTGATGCTGAAAACAGGCATCGGCCATGGTGGCCAGGTGATCTATATAAACTTCACTTCTCTTCTGTCTCTTCCATCAACCTACTACTGTCAGCAACAGTCGCCTGGGCAATAGCTAAGCAACTACAAATACTGATTAACCAGCTTTCTCTCGATCTCTCACTTATAAAACTTCCCCTTCATTCTTCGATATCGCCACCACCACAATGCGTTTCTCCGCCATTGCCGCCTGCATCCTTGCAACCACTTCGGCCGTCATTGCTGCTCCGCTCGAGGGCAACACTGGTATTTCTACTCGCCAGGTAAGCGAACACACGCTGGGAAACCGAATTCGCCTAACGCACGGGTGAAGACATTCGAGAGCTCCGGCATCGTGACTAGAGATGGAGAGCTTGACCGCCGACTTGACCCCGTTACCCTCTCTATCCTCACGTCTGCCGCTGGTGCCGCTGGAGCCTGGGCTACCACCCAAGCACTTGACGGCATCAAGAGCCTAGTCTCGTCCGCCGCCAACTGGAACAAGGTATGCGGAATCACAGAAAGCTAACAACAGAATATCTTGCTGACTTGGAACATAGGCTCGCGAGGCGTTCACCAAGGCTACAATGGATAAGATGATGGCCAATATCAAGGCCGATGCTTCGTTCAAGGGTGCTGTTTGCTATAACATGGGCTACGACATCAATGACAAGTCAAAGATCAGCGCCGTCACTAGTGTCAACTTCAAGTCTGGTGTTCTGAAGACAGAGTATGCAATTCTGACTGTCCTTGTGTTATTTTCTCACAGGTACTAACATGAGGATAGTTACGACTGCTTCTATATGAAGAGCGGTGCTAAGTTCACGGGAAAAGGCGACGGAGGCTTTATTAACGTAGGCTCCTATGACCCACATTCTTGCTCTTAGCTCTTTGCTGACTTCGATACAGATCGCCACAAACAGCATGAGCGGCGCCTGCCCCTATGATTCGAAGACTGTCTCGGTTACTTGTAAATAGATAACACCGCCGATCAGGTCGAACAGTTTCAATTTTCCCCACTTGTATACTTTGCATAGTTTAGAATGAATTTGAAAATGTCCTCCAGGTATGTTTGCGGAATATCCGATGCTACTGTGATATCAGCGGCGAGGCTTCCGCCGTTCGGTCAATGCTTTTTACGCAGAAGCCGGGTTTTGAGACACCTCAGAGGAAGCATGGCCCAACAACAGCAGTGTAACAACAGTTGTAAATCTCCGCCAATATGTAAAGATTTCACTCTATACTTATATCGGACACTTGGGCTCGTCTTGCGTGCGTAACACAACAACAGATCTTGGGGCTGTGGATTACCGTCTAATTAAATAAGGATCAAAGAATCATTCCGCTGACTTATGATTGGAAACTCCTAGTAAGATTTGCCTAGCGAACAGTTTCGCTGCGTATATTACTCTGTGCGAGAAATAAGGCGAATGTACAGCTCTGGCATTTATCAAAGAAAGTACAGCAGATTCTTTTCCAGCCATCCATCACTGCGATGGTCAAGTTCAATATCAAAGTTCCAGATCATTCTTGCCAAGAGAAGACGCATCTCAGCGTAAGCAAGGCTGTGCTTTGTTAGTACATGTCAATGGTCCGACAAATTTGGCAGGTGCGCTTACTCCTTTCCAATGCAGTTTCGAGGCCCGACGGAGAATGGCTGAAATGCCTCCCTTTGATCGTTATCGAATCTTGCGTCGCCGAGCCTCCTTTCCGGCACGAAAGATTCAGGATCTTTGAAGAGTTTCGGGCTGTGGAACATCGGCTACTGCCAGATTCCAATTATAGTCTAAGTGAAAAGATTAACAAAGAATCGGAGGAGATTGTATAGAAAATGAATTACATTGGGAGGCACAAAATTCCCTGCGATTATAGACCCCCCGAGGGGTGTCTTGCGAGGAATGTCTGAGGGCACAGGTGGGTATATACGCAAGCCTTCGTGTACGACCGCGAGCATATACTCTAACCTTTGTACGCTTATAATATCGATTTCTTCCTCGCTATTGAAATTGGCTCTTAGCTCCATGTATAGCTGTGATAGAACGCGTTTGTTGGTAGCTAGCAGGTAGGTAATACCGGATAAAATTGTTGCAGTTGTCTCGGAGCTACCGACAATCAGGTTATGAGCATTGGCGAGGACTTCTTTGCGTGAAGCTTGCTAGAAGAGGTTAGATACATGGCCATATCTCGAGTGAGGCTGACTTACACCATTTTCATGGGCCTTGATCATTGACTCCATGAAATCAGGCCTAGGAGTCTGGAAAGCAAGGCGCTTGCTTACTTGTGCCTCCGTAAATTCAGCGTGTGCTTGAACGTCCTTTACTACGGCCTTTGGAGTTGCTAATGCGATTAAATTATTGGCGAAGGGAAATCTGATCACCGCAGTAGAAAATGCTATGCCCTTTATATGCATAAAGATTAGCTTGACCCAGGGATGATATTCGGACTTCTCAAGGCAGCCGAAGGGTTCCCCGAATATTAGGCCACCAGCTATATCAAAAGTGGTCCAGTTATACCAGCTAGTAATTTCCACAGCTTCTTCTGAGGCTGCTTTCAGTCTGCTGAGAAAGAGAGAGGCGTGGCGTTGGAAGGTGGGCTGCTGAGCCATCATCGCCTGTGCGGAGAGCCCATGTGATAGTATTTTCCGCAACCGACCGTGTCTTCCGCGGCTAGAACCAACAAGGGTGAGCTTGTCGTCGCCCCTCCAGAAATCCGGATCCTTGCCGTTTTCATCTTGGCCTCGCTTTCGGTGGCCCTTCATGTCATCCTATGCCTGCGGGCTTCCGAAGTTGAGCTGGTTGGGGGCGATTCGAACCACATCCCAATACTTTTCATGTAGCTGAAGCATTTTCTTGTGTCCTGAGCCAGACATCCACATAAAGGAGAAAGGGATCTGTGACATAGCCCAAAGCTTTGGCCCTGGATATATCCGGAGCGGATGCAGAAAGAGATTGTAAATAGCAGCACCGAGGGTATACAATAGCAGCTATGGGCAAGAAAGTTCAAGTCAACGATGAGGCTCAGCACTCTGTCCACTTCTGAAGGCGGGCTAGAACAGCCGTATGGAGGGGGTCTTACCACAACTGAAACGGTGACCAAAAATGAATACAGGCTAATTGGGATGGAGGGAAACGATTTGAGGGGTTTGAATTCCATGGTGCGATGTAGCGCGCACTCCAGCGACTGTGAGACCAGCTGTGGTTGTTTTAACAATCTACAACGAGCGATTTGTTTATTTAATGGGCGTTTCCGTATGTCTCGGGTGAGAGTTCTATGCTAATATTTATAGGTCCTACCACGGCTTAGATCATATGCGCGACTAAGTGACCTCGGTAATCGTCGTCGTGTCTTTATACGCCACTAGGTCTTTCCTGATCATTCGTCAAATTATTGACCTTGTATTTGAATAATCCTGTAGGCTGGTTACCTTTCGTCTTTGTCAGTTTAATTTAATTTCCCATCCTTAGGCCCACTAATGCCCGATTCTAGTTTCCGTGCAACTTCCCAAGGGAATTAGTAGCAATAACATGCCGATTCGTAGCGAAAGGTCATAAGATATTGAGCCTCTATTAGGACTCATTATTCCTCGGTCGTTTTTTCTCTCAGCTGAAACACGGATTAATACCCTGCCATTACTCGAGCTCGGCAATCAGCATGCGGAAAAGGGGGAGCCCAAGGCACATTGGCGCCACTTATATTTAGCAGTTCGCGGCATGAGTGTTGGATCTATCCCCTTCATGAACTAGCGATCGGCAGTGAGTGCCGTAAAGTTATATGCTTCCGTTGTCGTCGTTTACAGGCTTCAGGTACATACAAAAATCAATTCTTGTTTAAGAATAAGAAATGGTAGCTCGCCAAGCTGACCTCGATGCTGCCCGAGGTTGACTCGGCTAATAAAAGACATAAATAAATACCCGAGCAGAGTAATTACAACTCAAGACTCAACGGACAACCGATTTGGAGCGCGGCCCGAGGTGTGGCTTTAGACACACATCATATTGTACCGCATATATCTTAAAATTATTTCAAGGTATCAATACAAAATATCTTTTTCAAGTCACCATCGACTAATACCAAATTCTTATTGCTCGTCTTCCCAAATTACTGTGAACAGCATCGTCGTGTTTTTTTGGGAAAGCTATTGTATATGGAGAATTCATTTACATTCCCTTCTAGCTCTTCAAGAAGGATAACTAATTTTGTTCCCATCTGAGCAGCATCATGCATACCTGGAACACTGCGTACGGGTTATTTCCCGGGTGTGCCTCAGAGCAATACGACTTAACCTCAGAGAGCAAGAAACTGCGCAGGTTCATCATTCAATACTTCATGGACCACCAGCATGGACCAAATATTCATACCATACAAGAAGAACTCGCATTTTCTCAGGAGGTTCTGTGGCACTCAATCGATCAGCTGCATATTGGGGTTCAGCTCATGGTCACGCCCGGAACCGAACTCAGCTTGCTAAAACTCCCGCCCTTTAGCTACGTCCCAACGCGCCATGAAGGCACTCTCGAGGATTGGAAAAAGATACAATCTGGGGTGCGGTGGAGAGGCTGCCGCCCCCCACAAGCTATTTCCTGGGAAAGTGATGACTGTGAAGTCTCTGTGCCCATGCTGCTAGGAACCTATAACCCACAAGTGGAAAGATGGGGAACTTCTCTTTGTCGATGCCCCCAATGCGGTTATTCATATTGGTAAGCTTTGCTCGTGCGCAGTACAAGACATGGATGTGTACTGAGAAGCACTACTTGTTTGATTTATAGGACGAGACCCCGCTGATTGGTCGAAGAACTTTGTCTTCACTTGCGACAACATTAACTATTTTAAAGATCCGACCGGTGGCGGCCAGTTGACATTCTTGCAGCTTAGTGGATTCGAGGCGCCGCATTCCGAGCATGTGCCACAAGGTGCCAATGGCATCCAATAGAGTGTGTCGCCTTTGTTCAGGAGTGTGCCTACCTTGTCAGTTTGCACCTCCCGGCCGATGCTTTCGATGACACCGACTGCCTCATGTCCAAAGCAAATTCCACTTGAAGAGACTGGGAGGTCACCCTTCCATCTGTGCACATCGCTGCCACAGATTCCCGCAATGGACACGCGCACTAAGATTTCATCGGGCGCTGGTCGTCGGATTTCTTATTCGATGATCTTGATAGGTTCACCTGGGCAGGTGACAACTGCAACCTTGCCGTATCGCATCATTTTACTTTACTCTTGCTACCTTGTTGCTCGTAGTGTAGAAAAGGGTTGAGTGGGCATCATGTCACTATCAATGGTAGAACTAGACCTATGTAGCCGAGGGTCTTCGTGGAGGGTCTCGGTAGAGAGGGCCTCCTGTGGCTCATGTTTAGACCCTCGGCTACCTGGATCGTAGGCTAAGATACATAAGAATGAAGCTGCATTCGACGGTTAATTAGGTACTACACTCCTTTAAATAAGTTTTCCCACCGTAAACCTATACTTCCTTACACTCAAATCGAGATTTAGTCCTATAACCTAACCTATAAGTCAGTGCCGTTGCGGACGTATAGCGCTCACCACGAAATTTTAGAAGCCTAGTATATCTTAACTAAGTTTAAACTGATGCCAACTACAGTTGTAAATACATCATTGTATAACCCTTAAAACTCTCTGATAATCACGGGGTAAAAACTACCGTCTGACCCACGCCGATGTACTCTGCCGCTGTATCGAACCCCTCTTTCCAGTTCTCCAGACTAAAGGCTTTTGTAGTCACAAAGTCTTTCCCCTTTGGAAACATGCCTCTTTCTAGCATCTTGACGAACTGCAGCATGTCATCTCTTTCGTACATCAACTTACCACGGAGTGAAATGTTGTGGCTGACGACCTTCCACGCCGGCATGACATCCGTAGCAACACCCATCAAACTGCATCTTCCATTTTTTCGCATCGCCTTCACAACGCTCCTGAAAAGGGTCGAATTGGCAGCGGCGTGTGGTGAAAGTTCCAATCCCGCATCAATCTTGCCAAAAGCTCCCACTGCGACAGTGTCTGTGTCTTCATCCCCGGTCATTTTCACTGTCTCGATATTTGCCCCGGGTGTTCCCCGCATCACATGCGCTTTCAATTTCGCCAGCTTGGCCTCATTTCGACCGCAAGCGATCACTCTAGCTCCCATCGCGATTGCAACCATCACAGCCGCGCTGCCATAACCCCCGGTCGCCGGAGATACAGCAAGTGTCTCACCTGGCTCGAGTTTGATATCCCTTAGCCCGCCGTACGGCACTAGGAGGTAAGAGATGTACATCAAGTCCTGGACAGTGTAGCCCAAGCCGTGACATAGCCTCGTTTCGTCGAGTGGGATGCAGTTTTCCAGCGGTACTTTGGCAAACTCAGCGAGTGTTCCATCACGCCAGACCTCTCTCATCAGTTTCCTGCTGCTATCACTTTCTCCGTCATGTATCGCTGTCATGAACAGAGCGCTGGGGTCATCGCGTGCACGAATTACGCAGTCGACAAACACGAGTTGCCCAGCCTGCAGGAGCGTTGCGTCTGCTCCCAGTGCGGCAATGCGACCGATCGCACTAATACCGCCCACGATTGGCGTGGGGAACGAGTATCCGAGTGTTCCATTATAGATATCCCGAAAGTATGACAGTGTTCCACATACTTCGATGCGAACGATGGCACTGCCTCCGCTAATCCGCGGCATCGGAACCGATTTAAGCTGAAAGCCGGCCTCAATGCTTTCAAGCACGAGGGCACGGTGTTGAGATGGAAGGCTGGGCGCCATGGCAGAATCGAGATGTAAGTTTCGGTTTTTGGCAAGTGTTATGGAGATTCTAATGCAGGGTTGATATCATGGTCAACTCCGGGCTTCATACATATATATATATATATAATGCACCTCTACAGTTCTCCGGAATGTCGCATCATATATCCGACCAGCAGACGGAAAGAAGATGCGGCTCGGCGGAAGAATATGAGACTCGGCGGAAGATTATACAGTTCAACAACATACCTCGTGAATTATGTAGAGTCGGTAACATGGCTTGTTGTGGAGATAAGATATTCTCCGGTATGTCCGACTCCGGCTTCTGAGCAAAGGCGTTACAAAAATGAACGTTAATGGATTTTTGGCAGGCAATGCCATTTTCTTTCATGTCAAACACAACTAAGACCTACTTTGGCGCGCCTAAAATTGCCTAGCTGAAAAAGAATCACCTCTTATGACGGGGGCCATGGTGAGAACCCGTTCCGCCGACGGCGCGGAATACAGGAAGAGGTGTGTGTGTTTTCTAGTGCACCGTTCTAGCTCGGTTAAAAGAGGGTGGCTTTGGTATTCAATCTAACGTTACACCAACAATACTTGATTCCTCGGGAAATTTATTGCATGGCAGTGTCGTAGACATAGTCTCCCTGTTGTGGTCTAGGACAACGATTGACAGACATACTGCGATGTCAGGCCTCGAGCTTTATACACATGCCAGTCCTGGAGTAGTTATCGCTTATCGTTAGAAGATTCATAATTGTCTCGCACATCAGATACTCTACCTGGTATCTTAGGCACAAGTAATGAATGCAGCAAACCACACAGCAAAAAGATTGACGGGGTGCGTGCACGGGGCGTACACAGCCGGTTATCTTCCTTGGTCACATGACCAGGTGGGGCAATGCCGGCCGTATGAAGTTGCCCGGGCCGCCGGTTCGGCGGACGAACAGCACCGGAGAAACTAGCACCACGACAACCCTTAGCGGAGGAATAGTTTTAATCATACGCTTATGTCTGTATCAGCTTTAATCCTAATCGAGTCAACGATATCAATATTTAAATTCTCCATTGTATCTTCGTTTGATCCTAATCTAGTCAGCAACATGACTACCAACTCAACCCCAAACCTACAACCCCAAACCCACAACCCCAAACCCACAGGCGTGGAAATAATATAATCCTTAACGAAGAAATAGGTTTTATCTCACAACTTTGGCTGTATTAGCTTTGATCTCAATCGAGTCAACAATCAAATTTTACATTGCATCCGCGTTTAGTGCTAATTGAGTCAGGAATATCACTAGCTCTAATGCGCTAACCAGCTTTAACCCTAACCCATAGCCACGGTGAGAATAAATGGATAGATTAAGAAGTAAGCATGGCTAATTGTTCCAAAACTTGATGAGCAGACTCCCCTTGCCTGGTCTAATAAGACAGAGCCTGGGATCGAATCACCACCATGAAGCTCTCCGCATCATTTCTGCTTTCTGTACCATTCCTGGCTCCTGCCAGTCATGAGTTATCGGCCAAGCGGTGGGAGCTGTCAGTGTCCTCAACCTCTCTTGTCCCTCTCGTTCGCCGCACGGACTGCGTGGAGGTGGACACCGCACTCGACACAGCCGCCAAGAACTTCCGTTCTAGCATACTTAAATTTGTGCGGTATTCCGGATCCGTTGGCCTGACTTGGAATGTATGACTACTTGTCCATCATCCGCGTTCAATCGATCTCCTCAGGCCCCTCGGGGCCAAGTAACCACTGGACAGCCAAGCTGGACCTGGAGAGCTGGTGACACTGGCTTAGCTGCGTAACTCAAATGAGTGTTTCGTGGGATGGTTTTATTTGCAAAGGGATTAAATTAACAACCCCTGTGCTGGGACAGTGGAAGCGATCGAGAAGTAATGTGCCAGGAAGTGATGTACAAGGACAAGATAGGCTATCGCCCGTTGTAGTGCAGCCAGCATACAAAAGGCGGGTTCATCGTTAACTCAGCTATACAGCAGCCGATCTAATCGAGGACTCGGACCACTTCATTGCTATCAGTTGTATTGCGGCCGTCGCGCAGCGTTGGGTCCAGCTTCGCAAAGCATGGGGCCTCTGGATGGTCTTCTTGCCATGGGACTTCCTGTAGTGCCATGACCCAGCGGGGCCTCCTGGGAGAAAAGCAAGTGAGTGAGTCGCTCCGAGCTGAAGCTGAGCGTCTAAAAGGGGGTAATATTCGCAGCGGGTATTACGATAACACCCCCAGACTTACCGGATCATGCTTAAGCCACAGATCGGCATCCCGCACGGAACCAGCTTTGGCCAATCATTACCGATTCCTGCATGGCCAAACCGGAGTCTCACACAATTTCCATAGAGGGCGACCTGAGGCCCGGAGAAATAACCGCGTTCGTGGATGCCGAAGGACGAAGACAGTACAAGGTATACCTCAGCCCCACTGGGCGGTAGTCTGGCGAAGAATTGCACGACTTGCGGCCAGATAACCCAAGCGAATTTCCTGTTGGAGTGAGGAAAAGGGTTGTTATGTATTTTTTTTCTTTCCATTGTCGTTCCGCCGTCAACGAGCCGGAGTTTTACAGGAATGTTCTTTTTGAAAGCTGAACGGCTTTCTCCCAATCAATACGGGAGTGGAAGACGTCGAGCTTACTGAACTGCGTGTAGATCGTACCACGGTGAGGATTGGGTTTCTAGAGACGAGATTCAAGAAGTTCGCGCTTATCAAAAAATACCTGTGTTCGATAGAGGAGCTGGCTGGGTGGCTAAGACTAGGCAGGCATGAGATTCTAGGCCTATGGTATCGGATCTCTACTTCCTAGAGAGACATTTGGATGAAATTATTGATTTAAGAATAGTGTATGTACTCTACTACTATATTTAGGTATTTAATCATGTCTCAAGGGTCGTACATGCCAAGGGAAAACAGCTCAAAAGATAAAATGACATGAGTAACATACTCCAACTAGGCAATTGACAAAACACCGTTTCGATTGTTGATAAAATCTCCTAGGCGGAGGCATGGTGGTTAGCATCGCTCGGTCTCATGCAGTGTAGATGAGTTCAATGTGCTCACCAATGTTGATAATAGACCAGGCATCACGGCCAGAACAGTCCTTGCATTGGGCATGGAGAAGCGTGTTACCTTGCAGGAGCTCCTCGTTGTGGCAGGTTGCCGTCATACCTCCACTGTGTTGCAAGTTAGATTAGCGTTGGCGGGCTCTGCCAGATGTTGTGGGGAATAATGACATACCCTCGCGTTAGCTGGCCACATGTGTTCTGGATGATCCCGTTGAATCCAAGGGTCGACCAAGCCCAAGACCCATCCGTCCGCTGGCATTCGCAACTGAGCGAGGCGCAATTTCCGTAATCACTGAGTGATTTACCCTGGCACAATGCAATGCCACAGCTTCTGCACGAGTTTTGGAAGCCACCGGCAGCGACGAGCTGCGACCCTAATAGCGCAGCAACCAGGGGCAAGCGAACAATGTCGAATAGTTGCATGTTGACTTGAATTCGCAAATAGTCGGCTCGGGTAAACAGAAAAATAGGTCTGCGAACGGAGGAGGACAACTGCAACAGAGAAAGGGACTGGCGAAAGCGCTTTGGGGCTCGAATGCCTCTTTCTTTATATAGTTTACCGATGATCGCCCTTTTCCTCGTTTGACTCCATCAATGTGCTAATGCTGATGATATCCGCTAACTTTTTACTAGAGTGCCTACGTTGAAATTAGGCGCATACATAGTGGATTCCCGTAATAGCTACCTCGTCGAAGTACCCATGTTGAGTATGGTAGCGACGAATACTGTGGTCAATAGCCCCTCCTGACTCGTAGGATGACTTGGCATTTCATACTGTTGTACAGATTGGGTACTCGAGCGGAACCTTGGTAACTGACTTGGGGCTAGCTGGGCTTCCTTGGAATTGATGTTTAACCGGGTGCGGGCCTTGGCCCGCCATTAAGCGCAAGGGTCATGATCCTTTCGAGGCTCAACATTGGCCTACAAGAAACCTTTGTATAATATACTCCCGTTCTGAAGGATCTAGTCAGATAGTCTGCTGTTGTATGCCGAAAAAAATCTACTTGATATCATGTACAGTGCTGGGGGCATCGGGTACAGTTCTCTTATTATAATAATACCAATGCATGACATTCCATACTCCTTTGTAGTCCCTTGTTAGAAAGCCGCCTTGGAAGTCTGATGTGCGATTCCCCGAACGCTTTAAAGCATTTGGGTTCTGTGTTTGAAGAATCACTTGCAACCAAGAAAGATTCCGAACAACAACAAATTAACTGCTACAGTATACTTGGTTAGGTGTTGCTTTGGTTGCCAAGGAACCGTTTATGGTGTAGTACCGCTTACCTTGTGGCGGCCGACGCTAATGAATAGCTAACCCATAGTCATGCCGCATTGCCAGCAGGACCCATCCAAATGACTAGCCGATGGTCTGAATACAGTCTAATTGGACAAAAACACGAGACTCTTTAGACTTTGTTCAGGCACGCATGACTTAAAACGGCAGCACATAGGTGGACACCATACGCCAAGGACCCATACTCAGTGGGTAGCAGTACAGCGGCCGCGTCGGGCCACATCGTCCAGGGTTTATGGGCCGAGGTAGCACTCGCTTGTGGGACTTGGCTCTAGCTTCTCGCATATCGAGTTGGCGTGATATCTGTTTAACACCACCGAGCCGTGCAAATTTACTCGAAGTCACTCAGCTTGTTGGGATACGGGTCAAACCATTGCCTACCCAACACGAAAAAGCCACTTACCCCAGCGGGATGTTTCATCAAGAACCTTCTGCTATCGTGAAATCGCAAAACTTCGCCCCGCTTTCAAATCCGGCCGTAGGATAAAGTAATACAAAATATTATCATGGAGGCGTTTTATGCATAGCCGGCTTACTGCAAGGCGAAAAACACTGCAAGGATAGTATCCAGGTAGGGAAGACCTGTAAGTCTCGCTTCCCGAGCGGCAATCGCTTGGGTGATTTTTTGATGATAGGAGGCAGGAATGAACTAGTGGTCGATTACCTGGATGCCCAACTAGGTTGCCGAGATAGATGACCGACGAGGTCAAAGAGACTGGTTTAAGAGCACGATCTAGGCCACATAGACTGGAATATCTATGAGGTATGGTGTGGACCGACATCACGAACTAGGAACTCGGCGGGGGGGTGGGCTAACCTGAATGACCGTCTAGCCGCCAGTCCTGTCTCCCGCGGGTTAAGAACTTACCGTTGTTTCACTCCAAATTCCGTGAAGAATTGCACAACCTTAAGCCTAAAGCCATCGACAGTCATGTGAGACATACTGCGACTTCCATCCCAGCACCTTCTAATTCATATTAACGACACAAACTGAAACAACCTGTTGCAGCCCAGCGCGTTAGTCAAAGATCACTATTTAAACCTAACTACCTAGCCTACCGCCAGCCTGAAACTGTTGCATCCAACCCTCACAAGTAGAGGATGCTTTCGTACCGTGCAAAATGATACCCCCATCCCTATCCAAACTCCTGTTCTCCGCCTTTGTCCAGCCAGCCCTTGCTCAAGGCAATTCCATAATATTTTCACAGTATGCAGGCGTACCAACTGTGACAGCTGCATTCAACGGCCCCAGCGCTTCATCGTAGTCTGATTACGTTACCATCTGCACGAATTATCTTGGCGGATTGCAGCTTCTCGATGCCGTTCCTGCGAGCAAGGCTCCACAAATAGAGCAGATACGGGCCGACGGTGTTTGCAATTGCTGTACCAGCGTCGGGATATCTCAAGTCGATTCGTATTGTGCTCAATCCACGTCAGTTGCTTGCTTAGAGCAGGAATCACAGCGACCGAGGGTACAATCAAGCCGACGGAAATGAAAACTTCAGACGGCTAAAAAACGGACAGCGCTTGTTAAACAGACCAGTTTTGTAACTCCAATACCGATAACTATGAGTCTAGATCATTATCCGACTGGCTCCAGTAACCATAATGGGTTGTTTAATCATAGTATGGGCACTATAAAGTGAATATGGGAAGTTCAAACGTTTCATAGCTAGGTATGCGAAGTGCTTGAGATGGTGCTAGGTGTTGAAGAAATCTATGTCGCTTATTGCCAACCGTGCCCATCTTGCGGCGTTTTATCTCTAAGAATGAAACACTTTAGTATTTAATATGAAGCTTAACGAGACTATAGAGACTTTATGCTAAGCTAGGAGCGATTTATCCGACGAAGTGGTAGTGGGTAGCCGTCATGTCTATCTCTTCTAGTCGAATAGGTATTATCCTACTCCATGAGCAGATATTACCCTAGATTAACGGGATATAGTTCACAAAAGCCACCGAGATTTTGGTAGTGTTCCGAAAAAGATCCCGTCTCGGAAATAGCACAACCAGTTGGAGCGCTTGATGGGCTATCGGTTAAGCACAGAATGATCGCCATTTCCTGTACCATGATTACCGCTATAATAGGTGAAAAATCTTACACTCTCTTTTCGGTATCTAGAACAGAAATTCCTAGAGAAATTCTGCTGTACGGAGGAATTTAAATATTTTACACAAATGGGAAACATTTATTTCAGTAACCACTAATTTTCTTGTGCTGGGCCAAGATCTGCCTCTTGAGTGGCTCCAGTACGATATCTGGCATGTTGACCAAAACTCTTTGAATCTTACTCAGGAGTATTTCTTTTGGGTTGCATTCACTGTGATCTTCCCCTCCTTTCATATGCCGGCCTATATCGTGGATGACTAGGTCCAGCAAGATTCTATGAAGATCTGAAATGCTCATACTGACGTCTGCTGTTTCCGGAAGTGGCCAAAGATTCGCACGTAGTAAACAAAAGCTAATGGATCCAAGAATCATGGACTCACACTTGTATGGACCCATATATCCTCCATGTATGCATACGCGTTGCTTCCCATCTTCAGGTGCCAGTAGGCCAATTAGCTGGCGAAAGATATCCAGCAGTGCATCGACAGTTTCAATTCGAATAGCATTTATTCGTTCTAGAATACTCGCGTTAGCGACGATATGCCTGCTTCCGGGCATACGATCAAGCGGCCTACCAATTATCCCTGGCGGCATTCGTAAGGTAGCGATAGGGGAATCGCTCGAAAATGCGGAGGCAGGTGCATCCATCAATATTCTTCTAGCGATAGACTCGAATAGGTTCCCCTGACCTAGCTCCCATGCTACCCAGAGCATCTTGAAATGGTTTATTTCAGAAAATGGCTGATGCAGGGAGGCAACCCAACTTTGCGCCCATGGCGCGAGAATGCCCGTGGCATCATAATAGTGGGTAAGGGTGGTAAGATCGTAGAGTTGGTCAACCGTAACAGTGCGCGGAATTCGGGTGAGGTACCCGTGGGCGATGGTAGCGAACACCTCAAATGGAGCCGGAGAGTCTTCTTCCAAATTTACTATCCAATGTTCCTTGTCGTGTTTCGCTTCGGCGAATGGCCCGTAGAGCATCCGGTCGAAGTAAGGCGAAACGCGAGATAGCGCTCTCGAACACACAATAAAGCGCCTCGCCTCTTTGGAGCGCTCGCTCGAGGAACCGACCACAAGGTGCAAATCTCCCCGTGAGTCTATTGTGGTGGAAGGAGCCCCATCAGGTTGGTTTTCAGTGCTTTGTGGAACTCTGTCATCGGTGTCAAACTCAAGTAGATTTTTCGCGTTGTCCATTGCTTTCGGCGGCGGTTGCATGCTGTTGAAATCGGATTCTAAATGTCGAACAGGCCCCGATTAAATAGTGCCGTCTACCCACCCACCTTAATATCGCGAGTCATGAGGCAACTAGACACTGCCTCCCACAGATTACGAGGAGCACTGCCCTATAGTCTAGTGGTCTCGCCAAGCATGGCTTAGTGAACCCCGTCCATGTCAAACTTTAGGGCTCATTGTGACTAAATATAGGTCGGATGGAGAATACGAGGTGATTGCAACTGGGCACGAACATGAGCTGCCAGGGAGATTAAGTAGCTGTAGCATTCATATACTATAAAAGGGATTGCCATTTTGTAAAATTGCGCTTTCTTTCTTGGATCGTTTTTTATTCCTCTATAAATTCTTCTCGTCTTTATAGGACTGGGAACTCGCCTTTGGTAGATGATGGCACTTGATGCGCCTAGCCAAGATATCCATTAATCAATTGTATCGCTCGTTATGAAATTTGACTGTTGCTGTATCAGTCACCCCACTGTGTTGCATCTAAGCTTTCCCCAAGCCCCTCAATGAAAGCCATCCATTGTGTCACTAATTTAGAAAAAAAAAAACAGCTTATTGCACTACTCCATCGTGTTACTAAACCCCGATCGAGGCATATTGATGCAGGTCGTCTATGGTGTACCGCAATGGAGTGTTTACTGTAGCGCTGGTTTCTCCGCTGCAGGCGATACGCAAGAACAAACGGCGGTATCTTCGGTCCTGAACAAACAGGCACAATGTCCGCGATAACCATCTCAGTTTTGGCTTGTGCTAACAGGAGCTGCCCAGAAGAAGGGTTACCCCAATTTCACGCTCACATTTAACTAGCCCAAGATAGTAGGCTTACGTGGGTAGGCAAGGTGCTTTGAAGTGCATGATTCCCGAGATATTACATCTTCTTGTAGGAATTCTGCCAGAGATTATCCTTGTCCCAAGCCGCAACTAGCTGCCACAAACCTTGGAACCAATTGCAATCCTTGACCGCTGAAGATCATCTTGAGTCGCATTTAGGTGGAAGTTAAAGGACCTAATACGGATGGATGTAAGAATATCCCGTACGACCGACGTATTAATCCAGTATACAGTCTAGCG
Source organism: Thozetella sp. PMI_491 (assembly GCA_021432635.1). Lineage (NCBI taxonomy): Eukaryota > Fungi > Ascomycota > Sordariomycetes > Chaetosphaeriales > Chaetosphaeriaceae > Thozetella > Thozetella sp. PMI_491. The sequence continues at coordinate 124,295 of MU270088.1, forward strand.
AAAGTAATCCTGCCACAGACTGTAGACTGTAAACTACCGTAAATCTTCAGTACTGCATTTAGCAACTCTTTAATTTTGTTAATCTTCGCTGTCGGAGATTAATAAAATGGTAGCTTGAGGCACTGCCAAACATCGATGGTCGGCAGCTCGAATATTTCCTCATTAAAGCTGTTTCTGTGTCCCGGAACGGAAACTCGATGCTCGGTTTTGCACAATTTTTATCTTAGTATAAACGACGTAGCTTGTACCTACTAAAGTCCCCAATGGGATTGTTGACAGTATCCTCGAACATTATGAAGAGAGTATAATAGCAATGATAGATTCGCACAACCACTTTCCACTACGCTGCAGGCATTAAAACATTGAAGACACAAATGTGCACGGCAGCCTACGGAGCCGGTAATTATTTGTGAAGTTGGAGTAGCCCGTGTTCCTTGCCAAGGAAACGCCAAATCTGCATGGCCATATTGAACACTGCTCCTATTTACGCCCGACAACGGGTCTATCGGATACGCGGCATTTGGTCACGCTCGTCGAACGGAGTTCACAATCAGTATGTACATGCCCCATGTACAGTTCTAGAGGCCATAAAGGATGAAGCGAGCATGATCCTGTATGAGCCCTTGCGAATCAACACAATGTCCATTCTCTGTGCGATAGTCTTCAAGGTATACTGGCCACCAGACCCGCACTAGTATCAAATGAGCAACGATTTGAACTTGACGAAGCCTATACCTTCTGCTCGACGGTAACCTAGGGGAACATTTCGTCGACCTACCTTTATAAATCTGATACTTTCGGGCCCCTTTCATCTCGCTTCTATTTCGATCATAATCTCGCTGCCCATTCGCCAATATGCGAAGGTCTTGTAAGTGTCTCCGCGCCCTACACACGCGCGCCAATTTCCAACTGCAGGTCCGTCTTTGCGTCCCCTATCCATTCTCTCTGTCTTCGTGTGACTGTCTTAATGAAAACTGCCCTCTGCTAAGAAACTCTATCCTTGTAATTGCACCTGCATCGTATCAATTCATGCACTCTTAGTCGAGGAAGACCAACATATTCACTGAAGTTACCACTGCCTGCAAGATAGGAATCGCGGCATATGCAATGTCAGATGCAACAATTCGGACAATAAGTGAACCTTGAATTTTGAGGTGTAGGATTGGTTCATTCAAGTTTCGGGCTTCTAGTATCGCATTGCTCTCGGGTTTAGTGAGAACCTGGATTTCGGCGGGTCCGACACTTACACGCCAGCATTAGGCGCTTAATGCATTGCAGCCTAGTTGTCCGCTGTGCCGCAGGGCAATAAACTTGGTCTTACAGGGTTATCTGAGAGGCAAAGCTGTATTTCATTGCCTTTTAATATTCAACTCCTGAAGTGGCATTCTCGTGGCATGCCAAAGCTGCGGCGCTCTTCGGGTAACCCAAAGTAACATATAATGTCAGTAATACTCCGTGTGGCTATACGTACTAATATATTAAGCGAGCTAAACTTATAAAAGGTGGCTGTTGGGGTTTGCGCCCCGCAACATGCCATGAGAGAGGCTAAATTCCACACAATTCACGCAGTCTTCTAGACATTGCCCTCGACAACCTCAATGGTTTCTCTACGTTTGTTCTTATATGCCGCCTGTTTTGGCCCGGCTTCCGTTGTCGACGCTTACATATGGCCAAATGAGAAAACAGATTATCTCGAAGGAATGATTTACGAGCCCGATGGCAACGGGCCCAGCTCTCCGATACAGGACCTCGTCCCGTGTCCTGGTCCTTCATTCGGCACTGGAAGAAGCACGGTAGCCGAATGGCTACGGACCGCCTTCCATGATATGGCCAACGCTGATGCCGAAGCGGGCAGCGGAGGTATTGACGCTTCAATCGGATTCGAGGTTTACCGAGATGAGAATCGTGGAAAAGGTTTCAATGAGACTCTGAATTCCTTGAGGGTCTTTATTACTCCCAGGTCATCTCTAGCGGATATGATTGCCCTAGGGGCGGTTCAGGCGGTCGGATTGTGTTCTAACGGCAGTGTCAATATTCCCTTCCGTGGAGGTCGTATTGATGCCAGTGGCCCAGGCCCAATAGGGGTTCCCACCCCAGAGCAGGACCTAGACACGCACATAAAGATGTTCGCCAGGCAAGGGTTTAACAAAACCGAGATGATTGCTTTAGTTGCCTGTGGACATACTTTCGGGGGCGTCCACGGCGTTGACTTCCCAGAGATTGTCGACGTGGTCAATGATCCAACAGTGGACGACAACACCCAGTCATTCGACAATACTGACCAATTCGACAATGTCATGCAAGTTTTGCCCTATATCAGTTGTATTCAATCACCTCGACTAATAAATTAGTCTAAAGAGCCACCCAGTTCCTGGCAAAGGTTCCACAGAATCCGTTGGCGTTTGGCCATAACGTGACAACACGATCAGATGCACGTATTTTCGGTGCGGATGACGGAGTGCTCATCCAAAAGATGGCAAAGTCCAGTGACTTCTTTTTCGCAACTTGCAAAACCCTCTTGGAGCGTATGGTTAACACCGTGCCCAGAGAGGTGCAACTCACTGAGCCGATTAAGTTGATCCCAGCGAAACCCGATAACCTCTTCACCGAGATTCATCCTAATGGGATAATGGAAGTGACCGGCAAGATCCGGGTAAGCTAACGGTGTATTCCTCATCTTTAACGCCATTCAAACTAATAAAAATATAAAGCTCACAGAGAAGAGTACCGTGATCGATCCTAATCGGGTGGTTCGAATTTATTTCCGGCCGCGCTCGGGAAAGACATGCTTGCAAAACCAAGGAGACCAGGACTGCATTATTGTGAACGCTACACCGGATGCAGGTGACTGGACTGGTCCGTACTACGGCAATACTCCTCCATTTCGGAGGTACTCCTTCTCTGTCAATATCTCTACCTCTAAAGGATATTCCGGATATGATGTCGAGGTATTGGACAAAGACAAGAGGACCGTGTTCGACAACAATGGCGGCGGCTTCCATTTCGATGACTCCGTTTTGATCCAACGAAATCTAGGCTGCGTGACAGGCCCCTCCGGGCCAAATTTTTCTATTAACATAACAGTCGCGGTGAGTACTTCTCGCATAGCACATATAAAAGTAATGAAGCGTCAAGGCTTACGAAGAACAGGTTCGAGATAACGCGAAATTTGATTCTGTCAAGGCGACAGTGTACCAAGCCATCGATGGGTTAGTTCCTCAGCTTGTGCCGGTGAATTTGGACCTTGCGCGGGGAGAAGAGGTCACGGGATCATCGTACACTCTCTGGACTGGTGTGCAACTAATGCAGACCAACTTTGTGTCCAACCCCCTAATATTCGACATTAAAGCCTCTAGTGGGTCGAAGATCGTTGAAGTTCCATTCAATAATGGGATTGATCTCCTAGGCATCTGCCCCTGAACTAATAGAGAAACTACTTGCGATCGACTATCTGCATAACTTCTCTATGATTTATACGACCAATATTTCGCACAGACCAAACCAATTCATCATGTTATAACATCTTCAACGTGCGACCGAGAGATTTTAGCCCTGCTGTCTTAGCGGCCTACCCCTTTGCGAAGTTGCTTTACTCTATTATTTCCTCTCTCTTTTTGCGCACTATCACTCCCTCTGAGTGAATTGCGCGCCTCGCTCTTTATTAAACAGCCGACAGCATTCATTTGACAATAACTATCGTTTAATAGCGTAAGCTGTTGCTGACGGCGCCCGCTAACATATCGCTTAGCTACAGGCTTGAAAGATGCCATCGCTAAGACAGAGCTGCCAGAGGAAGTTCTTGATTGATTTCTCAGTCCGCGCATCTCAAATTTAGTCGTCGAAGGAACCTATCAGCTTGGCCTCGAAAAAGAATTGGTTACTGGACTAGACAGTGCAAATTCTTAGTTCGCTAACAGATATCCATACCTCGTGCCCCTTCAGCTCGCCATCTGTGCCCTTTCGAGTATTAGGTACTCCTCTCTCGGTGCTCGGCTTTGAAATTAATTTGCATGCCAAGGGCGGACCAGCCAGTCATGTTTTGCTGACAGGAGCTGTTCTCCAGGCGGTGAAAACCGTCCCTTGGCGTCAGCAGAGAGAAGGATCATCCTTTTCAGCTCGCGGCGCAACCGCCACAGCATAAAGCATACTCGGAGGCGAAAACGGTCAGTACGACATTAGATACTGTTCAGCTGCAGTGCCGTTGCGCCATTGTCGCATTTCTTCCAGACAAGTGTTACGACTAACTAAACGAGAATGTCCACGATGACTTTTTTGTTGCAGATGGGCAGTTAGGATTTATTAAATGTTGAACGATGTATCTTCGCTTAACGAGGGCTCTTGATTTTCTGAATCGGTTTGGGGAAGGTGTAACGCATGAGGAGAGCTGAACAAGTTGAACAGGCGGTCACAGGCTAGCAACGAGCTTGGCAAGTGAGAAAGCAGAGTAAAGAAGACTATTTCGATGGTAGATCTCTTGAGATGTGCCGAAGAAAAGCAGAAGGGAAATGTGTATAAAAGGATGACCAATGCCCTTAGAATCTCTGAATCATCACAACGCTAATATCTTCAACTCAATCCAGACATCTTACATCGAACATTCAGCTAGTTCCCACTCAGCCTTAACTCTTCTTCATATAACCAAGATGCACTTCTCCTCTGTTGCCAGCATCTGCTTCGCACTTGTCTCCAGCGCTACTGCTGCAGTCCAGCCCTGCCAGGTTGGATCCATTTACTGTGGCTGGTACCTGACCACCCAGCTTGGTGCGCAAGCGCAGAACCTGCTCCGTAAAGACTCTTACTGATGAGCTGCAGGCTGGGACGCTCGTGAAATACAGTACAACACGACGTACACCTGTGCCACGTCTACTATTGCGAACAACGCTACTGTCTGTGGCAATGGCTGTTCGGGTCCTCAGGCGCATTGCAATTAGCTTTTGGGCCATTTAACCTTGCGAGGAAAGGGAATGTCTAAAACAAGCACGTTATTTGTATTTGTTGGAAGGGAGGGGCCTCAGCTAGCAAGATCTTGTCCGATGTGAAATTCAACATTTCATGTATCCATCTCATAAGTCCCCATGCTTCGCACCTCGTGATCCAGCGATCCTAGCACTATTATTAAAGGCTTTTATGAAAAGAATATGTGGTCTCTTTTAATAAATCTTTCCGATCCTCCCTTCCTATAGTACCGCCTTCCTCCCGCCCAAAAATACTTTGACCGGCGTAATTCTAACCGATCACCGACTCTTTAGGCTTCCGCATAACTATAGATATTCTTCAACAATTTGCGGTGCAATTTACGTTACCTGATTCATGAACAATATCTAAGATCATAGACAGAGCATCTGACATGATATTAAAGCTATGTTTATTTCCTAACCGCCTCATAGACATCTAGCACGAAACGATTGTAGTAGCTCCGTAACAAACGATGTCTAATATACAAACTGTCTCCTTAATCAACGCATATTTATGACAAAGGTCCATCTTCAAAGAGATGAAGGCAAAAGAAAGGCTAGATGTCAACTGCTGGATGTTGCATAAAAATACCACTGCCACCAATCCTTGCCGATACCAATGTCACCGTGCCATAGCAAATACTCAGCCCTGCCACACTGTTACTGTTGTACTGATCACGATAGTGGTTGGCTTTGTCAATGTCACAGTAGGTGGGCTAAGTGTCAATGTGACAGTAGGCAGAGTGAGTGTCATTGTGATAGTGGGTGGCTTAAGTGTAAGTGTGGTCGGAGAGGCACAAGACGACAGACCGGCCCAGTTATATTGGGTACTGTCTTTGGTGTAAGTCGTCGCCGTATTGCACGGGTAGCTTGTTATTTTCGTCGTGACTCCAGTCATGATTAATTTCATCGCTTTTCGAACGCTGGTAGTTGTTGCCAAGCATCCGAGCACGCTGGTACAATCAAGCCCTAAAGTGTAAACACCGGCAGATGGCAACGACGTCTGTATGTGTGTGAATGTTGGTACGACTTCGGTGATCGTGGGTGGTGTTTTTAAGACGCGAATTGCGCGGATGTGAGGGTTTCCCGGGACTGTAGCAGCAGTGGTCATGCTGCTCGCCCAGGAGAGTACGAGAGCTCCTATAGCTAGTGAAGGAGAAACCATAGTGAAGAATGGAGATAGTCCCAAGTAGGGCAATTCGATAAGCTTCTTCCTAGATGTGCTGTCGAAAAGGCTGGATGATGTTAGTTAACCTTTTAGTCGCGGGTAGTAAGGGAAATGCGTCGATGTTTTTGCATCTCGTGTGATATATTACAAATATATGGCAGCAAATTAAACATTGCTAAAGTGAAATTACAGCATTTTGTTTAAGCCCCCCTTGCATGTCACTAACCACTAGGCTCGCCATCTTGGGGGAGAGAGAAGAGTACATTCCAGCCTTTGGAATGTAGACATTTTACAAGATTAGACAAACGAAGCAAGGGCACAGAACCTAGCCCCGGTCAAGGTTACGATTGCAAGCCATAACACCAGAGGGTGAAAGTACCCGAGAGAAAGTCATCTTTCGCTCAAATCAAGCCATAGCCAAGAGGATGCCAACACATTTCTGCTCAAACATTTAAACCAGATCCTGAATCTCGTAGTTACCGAAAGCGGTGCCAGCACTATCGAAGTAGCTAATTCTGTGACTATGCCTAGGCCATATGTAGCTTGCCGTCACAGCCACGCCCGTAGATCAAGTAGCCCGTCTCCTAGTGGTCGTAGTACTGGTCCAGTAGCTCTTTATGCTCCGACGATACATCGGTGGTCTTCTCTGCGGCGCCACTAACGCGATCCCAGAATTCCTTCCGCTCTGCAAGTATCTCATCTGCCCAAGCCTTCATTTCTGGGAGCATCACCTTGGTGGCTACATAAGTAAACTCGGAGAGATCGATCTCACCCTTTCCTCGTCTCTCATACTCCATCATTTGAGCAAGGAGTTCTATCTTGTCCAAGTCTTGAACGTATCGGCTATCTAGGGTCTCAGCCTCCTCAAACTCTAGCCAGGCCGCGCGAATCGCCTCCCCATTCTCGGTAAATCCATTCATGAGCTCCTTGGTTATATATTCCATAGTGCCTGCCTCCCTCCTGCTTTTCTCTGGCTTAGGGACGCCATCGAGAGGTGTAAGATCGCCCACCAGTGACTCGGCCATGTCATGTACCAGGCACATCGTCATGCATTTCGATAGGTCGAGGCGTCCTCTCAAGGATTCGGGTGCGCACATGGACATGAGAGCCATTCGATACATGTGGTCTGAAAGGGATTCGCCTCTATTGGACTAAGGTAAGTGCAAGGAAGTGCAAAAAGGCAGACTAGCTTACTGGCTGATGCCAAACCGCTTCCAACCCGCGCGTTTCGTCGTTTTCAGCCGCTCCATTAGATGGAAGTATGGAAGTGGAGAACGCGAGTTCTGCGGTGGCTTCGCTTCCGATAGTGAAGCAAGGGCTTTATCCACAGTCCAGGGGTCGGATACTTGCGGGATGGGAGGTACAATGGACGGGTCAAGCCGCTGGCCTCCGTCCCGATTCTCGTCTTTGCCCTGATCTAGCGACATTCTTGGATGTTGTTAGCGTGTTAGAAATAGGCCGTACGAGTGAGCCCTAGGTCATTCTCTGAAGCCACGATGTGATATTATGGGTATTTTTCCAACCCCGCTCTTCATAGAAAGTCTTGTACCTTGCAGCCTTTCACGTGATACTCTTGCAGACAACTGGGCGCAAACTTAGATCACTCCTACTGGCCTGCGCTAAAGAACCGCCTTCGGCTATAAAAAAAAACCGGTCTGCTGAGTGAATTCCTCAAGATCTCTATTTACAAACCTCTTAGGTATTCTAGTCACTCAATCTGCATATATATCATGTAATCCAGCTGTGCGGTCTTTGGGGGCGGGAAGCTAAGCAGATGCCCGAAATGTTGCGCCTGGCGCTGGAAGAATGCGAACTACCTGGAGGCGCCAACCACTGCTTGGCAGACTTTGCGAAGCTCTTGGAGACGGCAAGCGATCTTTACTCTCATTTCCGAAGCCAGGCGAACCGGTGCTAATAGCCTCGTGTTTCCGTAAAGGGTAGGTTACACGGAAATGGTGACTCCAAAGCCAATGATTACTGTCCAGACCCCAACGCGACATTCAGCTTCAGCGCCACCGGATTTCGCTTCCATAAACTTTCCGCATCCTGCAAAAGCTTTGGGGCAATTCCCCTATTTTCCAGATATCTTCTAACACCTCAGCCTTTGACCGCCGCCAGATCTAACAGCCGGCTGCTGTCCCTACCCCGAACTTCCTTTGCCAAGTTAAGATGATCGGAGACTAAAGCTAGAGATTTGACTCGAGCTGCTAAGTATTGAATATGATCCTTTCTCCCGGCATATCCCACCCCTCCCCCCGAGGCCAAAGGAGAAAGGCAGTGTGAGGCTCAGTGGGCGGCCAAACGCCACAAGCTCGGCTCAATCAATCGAAATGGCCAGATTAGACTCCAAGGCAAGCTGGAGAGCCGCCTTTTGTCCCAAACTAGTCAAACCAACACACAGACCAGCCGAATATGCAAGCTAACCCGCCTTTCACGACAGGAACTTGAGTTTAAGGTCAAATTTATGGACAGGGTGAAGTCAACCGTCCCGGACCGTACAAAGCCCAGCAAATGCCCATCTTACGACGGAACCACAGGCTTCTCGCCATTGGAGGTAACGGCAAACTGATCAGCTAATTACCCACCTCCATTTGGTAGATGCTATGCGACACCCGGGCCTGGGTTCCACATACCACCCTCTGCAGGTTGATGAGACTGAGTCGCTGATTGATGTCATAGCAAATGGGCCGCGAACCCCCATCTATTTCCTCAGGCTGAGATCACTGCCGGAAGCGACTTCGAGCATTTCTGGAACACCTTAATATATAACTACACCGCACCCCAACCGTAGAGCTTGCTCTCAATGCCTGCTAGCTTTTGCTATTGGTACATGCTCTTGAAACTGATAGCTACACGGCCATGGCGGCGAGACAGGGAGGCCTGGCACAGGGACTCGGATAATCCTTCTCCGCTAGCGGCTCCCTTCGACATTGCCTTTGCAAGGTTGGACGGCGCTGGGAAGCTTTTCGTGTTGGGCAGCCAAAGAATCGGGTGGGCACCTTTCCGCGTTTTTGTCATTCAAGGTGGGGCGGGTGCCTTTCGTTACGAAGCCTGTAAGCGAAGATGGGTGGGAGTTCATTGGTCCATGTTACATACACAGGCTTATGGATGGCGAACTATGTGACTCAGGAGATTATGGTTAGTGCTTTATGAAGATTGTCTGACAAGTTAAATTGTTTAGAACAGGCCTGTGAAGGCTTTACCACTAGGAGGCGTCGAAGAAAGGAAGGAAAGGGGACCTTAGTTTAAATGATGTGTGTAAAAACAGCCCGCAGCTAAACTATCTTTCCTTAGTTGGTGCTTTAGACTAGCAGAGATGCAATATAACGCTATTTAGTTCCTGTACATAAACACGGAGTAAGATGGAAGCAAACTTCAACTTTCGACATTCGATGGGCTTCATAACTACCTAGAGAATCAGTATCTGGTACAACGTTACTCAAACGAACCAATCCATCAAGTCTCCGAGGCTGTTGGTGCTCCTATATAAGTACACGCAGGATCAATGCGGCTCTCTACCGTTACCTTATTCTCCTTTCGATCACCACTCTTCGCCTACTTCTTGCTAATAGCCCTGCTTTTCATATGTTTTTCTATTCTCATATATGCTCCATTACGCGGTCCGGCTTCTGGATACGGGAATGATTGTATATTGTATTTAAAGGTAGTTCTTAACCGCTCAACGCCCCATTTAAAGTAAGAGCGACCTTCTTCGTGAACCCCTTTATAGTTCAAGGTGTTATATGGGCTTAAGTGGAGGTAGGGTGCCAGCTGATCGGGCCTAGACTCCCCGAACAGCATTTAGATTGGGGTGTGTACCTTATCGAAGACTGAGCCGTTATAACTTTTGAGATTTGGTACTCTTAAAACTATCCTCTCTCTATGGAGCCACAGAGTCGCTTTTCCTTTAAATGATCCTACCCTTGGTAGGCCTTGAAGATTGTCCTGTTAGAGGGATTTCTTGGTCGTTGTGGTCAGAGAGCTTCGTGCTCGTGCTATGGTGGCCCCTAGACCTATTCGTAGACCCGCCTCGGAGCATAGGGAATACCTTGACCAGGATGAGCCGAAGCGACGGCATACAGGTACAGATGACACCTGTGGCAATCTCAATGCTTGACCATAGGGCGGTAGCAAGGTTATCCCACGTCGGATTCAGTGAGTTTGAGAAAATAACCAGAGTTCGCAGCCGAACTATGCTCACAACGGTGACCCTACAAATTTTCAGCGTCTTTTCCAGAAGGGAGCATTACTTGGGATGCCGTACAAAGCACCGACACCGAACATTAATCCAACACCAAGCTTTCTTCTCCAGTCTAGGCTGATGTGTCGCAGTTGGCTTAATGGGACCGCCAACATCCAGACATCGAGAATGATGCTGACGGCAGCATTGCTCCACGCTAACGCGTTAAGGTTGAGGCAGGTTCCTTGATGCTCCCCATCCCATTTCAACCATAGATAGTCAATGGGAGTACACTGGAAGATAGTGACCACAATGTAAATAGCACCTGTCAGAGCAGTGATGGCCAAAGTAGCCCATAAAATATGCCTCACGCCGCGGTTGGGAAACACACGGAGGTAGAACATAGTGATGGAGAGCTTCGTCACCGTGTTCTCGAAGAAGTATGATATCTCCATGAAATAGAACAGTTGACCAAACTTAGTGATCATGCTGGGCGTCAACGTCCAGACATCTCTACCCATCCCATTGGGTACGACGCCATGTATTTGGATTGTATTGCTGGCGGCTCCAACGATGACGACAAGGAGGATCAACCAATCATCCGATGCGAAGGGATTCCGCAGTTTGTTGACATATGCATTGTGGAGCTTGTAACCAAGGCGGAGTATGACAAGTGAATTGGAGATTAGGGCAAGGACAGTTGTCGTCACCACCAGGATATGGCCCTCGTCTCGTATAGGACGCTGGCACGCCGACTCGCTGACATTCCTGGCAACTTCCTGGGTGTCAGGAACGGCGTTAAAGACTAAGCAAAGGCGGTATATGCTCACCCAACGAGTCCTTGATGGTACATTGCTGTAGAACACAGGCCGTGGCATTTGCTTGCAGAATACTATCGTTGCATAGGCAGGTTTGGTTCGTAGCGGGGCAGGGAGAGCTATAAATCGCATTCAAAAGGCATGGGACCTATTTTTGTCTTCTAGTAAGTGTTGTGTCTCGGGGAATTAGAAGAGACACGTACCGCACAAGATGGCAGACTTTGTGGAGTGTCTACGGCAAGGCCGGGAATAGAAAGGCTGAGTATAACCAGAAATGGGTTTACATGAAAATACATCTTAACAGCAGAGGAGTTACCGGCACTGCCTCTAGATTTGTTGGAGTCATTGGAAGGCAGACAGAATCAGATGATCCGGCTTCCCGCCCCGATCCTGAGAAGCGAGCGAGCGTCACCTTTTTCAATGACCCAGGCTCTCGGTACAGAAAATGGAACAGCCAAACCTCTTCTCGAGCAGATCGGAGCGGCTGCGGCTTGGTGCCCACTACCAAGTCTTGTTTCACGCCAAATCCATGGATGAGCATAACTGGAGCCTAAGGGTGATAAGGTCTGCAGCATGCATGGGAGGAAAGGATTAGCTGCATCGGCAATCGCAAAACTAAGCCGACAAAAGTATGTGCAATATGTATAGAAAGCGGTGGCCCCCGCACGATAGCGGCACACAGTATAGGAATTTTTCGACGAAAAATTGGATCACCAATGGCAGACGGGCATTTCCCCCTGAGCCAAACGTGGTGACATTGCGCTAATGCACAACCCCCCGATGGAAATCCCGTGTCTCGCGTGACTGCCAGACTTCCCCAGGCTGTGCAGCCATCCTCTTCTGGTTTTGCTAGTCCGGCGAGCCAGGGGTGGCTTTTCTCTTGCCGCTTCGGCGCTATTACTCACCGACACCGAGGCCGTTCCGGTCCTAGGGGCAAGATAGGGGTTCCCACCCCCGCTCTTCCGAAACTTGACAGAGCTGTCGGAAAACATAGATAATTCACTTTGCTAATAGTGTCAAACGCAGCTTGTCGGGACGACCCCGGTCACGGGAAATTTTCTTCCTAAGGTGGAACGGAGGGAGGACAGCTCTTGGCACTAGAATCGGCCAAGGAACGTGGCGTCGAGCACACCACCAGAAGCCGAACCACGGAGTAATTATCCCATGATGCTCAATCAGGAAAAATATCATTTCAATAAGACGAGGAATGCCCAGGAAGAGGTTGGACGCTGTGTTGGTTGGATATTATCTAGTCCGAGTTCCTATGAAAAGTGTAGTTTTGACAAGCTGGAGGTTTAGTTATGGTTGGGGTGGTCTTGTCCAATCTGGGGCTTGGAGGGAGGAATCGGGTGGAGAGAAGCTAAAGGCTGCTCGACAAGCGCCGTGATACTTTTCAAGCCCCCTAGATTCCGTTACGCCTGCTTGCATCGGCGGCTGAATGGTGGGGCGACGCACTCGTGTCATCAGATGGCACCAGAGATGTTGAGGTCCTATTTATGAGATTTGAGTACTTGGATGCCTAGGTAGGTAGTTATGCTACATTTGTCACATATGGGCCGGTAACTACTGGCGCTCTATAGTATGTCTGATGACCTCATTCAGGTCTTCTCGGGGTACACCCAACCTTTCGTTCCAGAGCTCTTCTTCTTCGGCAAAATTATTTCCGTACCCTGTGTTCAAAGTAGCCGCTAACAGCAGCTTTCCTGCTCCCATCATGTTCCCACTCGCCATCGCGGCTCTACCTTCCGCCATTGCCTCCTCGGTTGTTGTTTTTGTGACCGCATACTTCACTCCCTGGGCTTTCTCAAGCGTTGATAAAATTTCATTGAATGAAATTTCGAACGATGAGACAAATACGTACCGGTTCTCTGTGGCCTCAGGATTCTTCAAAACGCCTAGAACTGCCCGTGCCACATTGGCTCGCGTCGTAGAAGAGAACTTGTGGTTACCATCGTCCCAGATGGTCGCCTTGTGGCCCTTGATATCAAAGCCGATGAATCCGGTGGCCAGGCCGCTATGACTTGGATTAGCTCCGAGGGAATGGGGAAATCGGGCAAAATTCATAACTAATATACTCACATATCGGTGAACATGCCGGTGCAGATCGCGGTCCACGTGAGGCCAGTGCCTTCCATGGCCTGAAGATCTTTGGTAAACTTTGCCTTCGCCGCGACCATGGGAAAGATAGATACGGTTTTTTGGTTTTGCGTATTGCTGCCGAACTCCGAAGGTATAAACCGTTGTACACCTGCCTTTATGGCTGCTTCGGCGAATCTGCCCTCCTGTCCCATGAGCTGGAAACCATTGGCCATCACTACAGCATCCTGCCCGGTGAACACTTCCTCAAGCTGCTCTTGGGGGTATGTATCATCCACCTTGACCACTCTCACACCCTCTGTGATCTTGCCAGTGGATGATTTGCGAGACACGACTGTAATGTTGAGCTCTGGGTCTGCCTTCAGAGCCTCAACTATATAGGTGCCTAGGCTTGACATGCCGGCCGTGGAGGCCTGAAAGTCCCTGTTTAGCGAGGTTCTAGAGACTGGTTTGCGTTGCTTACCCCGACAACCGCAATGTGTTTTAGAACGACCATCTTGAGATATTTTAGCGTTGAGATTTTTATATTCCTAGATTAGCGGAAGACGAGACATAACCTAGAAAATATCATCCAGGGCAGGTAGCGGATATATACTAAGTGTAGATCACAGTGTTCATCGGGTTTATTCTCGAAAGAGCTAGTGTTTGGTAAGCAAACTAGGAAAAGAACAAAAAGTGCCCGAAAAGTCTCCGGCTATTTCTAGAATAGCAGTGATGGTTAAGTTAGTTTGTAGGATTAAATAGTGATTTTGAGATATCTCAAGTAAAAAGAAGGACCGTAAAAAATCAAAGTGTAGTAACTAAAAGTGTATTCTTGTCTGCCATCTAAAGAGTGTAATGGGCGCTCGAAAGAGCACCTAAGTAGCTCCTAGCTGATCGCGTGGAGCTCAGTTCCACGTGCTCTAGCTGAGTGCTTTAGAGCGCTCCAGAGCGCTCTAGCTCATGGAATAACTGTTTTACTGCGCTGCGAAGCCCATAAACCAACATAGTTAGTAGTTTTATAAGAGAGAATTGACGCTAGTAGCCCACTAAAAGAAATAAGAAAAACCAAGTATAGTTAAAGCTAAATCTTCTCTATATATACACACATCTTTCTAGAAAAGATCTTATTTCTTATATTAACCCCCATTTTAGACAATTGTATTTAATAAATCTTATCTATTCTCATCTCTTAGAGCTGTAACAGTAACACTATACCATTCCAATGCACTCTCATCAACTTAGCTCTAAAGTACAAGCCAAACCGAGTTGCTACTAATATACGAGCTATCTAGCGGGCCTTTAGCCCTCTTAACACGAACTAGCTTCGGCTTTTAGAGCAGGAGGTCCTTGAGCTTTGGCTGCGAGATGAGCGAGGCTACGGAGGCGATACCCTAAGACTACAAGGCCACGCCAGAATGTTAGCAAGCAAATAAGATGGTGGTTATAAGAGTAAGACCGGCGATAGCAGCTAGTAGAGGCTCTATAGAGTGAGTTGGACGGACGCTGTTATGGGGTCATGTGGGATATATTATACAGATCGAGCAACGCGGGGGTGTAAATTCAACTTTAATCGTCTCTGTGGCAACAGGAACCAAAGTCCTGGGGGTCAGCATGGTCAGCAGAATACACAAACATCTTGAATTACAGCCGAATAGTTTGACATGGCGAAGAATGGATGCGCACCAAAGTCTTTTACTCGCTCCAATCGATTTAGTATTCCTTACGTTGCTGTTGGATTTTGCCTTCTCTTTGTCTCGCTTGCATATATCCCCTCATCCAATACAGCGACCGTCGTATTTACATGGATGCTGGATCTAATCATGATGTCGGCTCTTGTAAACTGGCCAATTATAGTTATCACCTACCTGCGCTTTTACTATGACTTCAGGGCACAAAGGGTAGATTGAGGCCGGTTGCCATACACAAGTCCATTTCAGCCATGGTATTCCTGGATTAAGCTCCCCGCTTTCATCATATTACTTTTCGCCTTGGGATATTCTACGTTCATATGGGGGCATTGGAATAGCGAGACGTTGGTATCCTCATACCTCAATCACCCTTTCGTGCTATTGTTCTACTTCTTGTGTAAATTCATAAAGAAGACGAAGATTGTTCTATCAGCGGATATTCCACTTTGGCCATTCATACAATCGCATAAGAGAACCTTGAGCCTCTGCTCACGTCCAAAAAGGGTCGTCCAAGGGCTGAACGTTTTATGGTCTTGAAGGGTGGGGGCAGCGACTGGCCACGAAAGAGGATATCAATATCAGAGCAGCGAGAAAACTCACAGCTTAAAAGGATAATCTTGGTTAACCCTCTATTTAAAAGTTGCTAGTCTGTAACGGGATCTATAACGAGAAAATCCACTGCTTAAGGCGATCTATTCTATCCCTATGAATGCTTTCTCCCACTTTTGCACGCTGTTTCAGCCTTGATCTTGCATTTGTTCGGGCTGCTTACCCAAAGCGAAACCCCCGACAATCGATAAGTTCTCAATTCTCAGCCTTGGCTTTGTGCTTGTCGAATTACCCCTGAACTTCGCACTGCACACCTCAACTTCTTCCTTGCGATGGGGCAATCATTGTGCACTTCTATTGGCCAGGAGTCTGCCAAGCGCCGTTTTGTGGCTGCGCTTACCAACGGCGAAGTCCTATTGGAATGGCGCATTGCCAGTTGCATTTCACCTCGCAAGCTGCCTTCCTCAGCCGCATATTGTCCCTCCATTAGAGCCCCGCTGTGAGTCTGCAAATCGTTCGTCCAGGCAGATTGCCAAAGCTGCATCAATCTCTCATAAAGCCTAGCTCAACACCGTCGTCTACCTTAGAAGCAACGTCGCATTCTCGGTATCTTCAGCTCAAGAATTACACAGCGAGTATAAGATCGAATCCCCAAGCATTTCAAATTCTAGAAACCGAGCGACAGATTTAGAGAATATGGCACTGCAAAGCGATACGGAAGATCTTGTCTCCGTCACAGTGGGCATGAACGACGTTATCATCCAGGACTCGGCCAAGAACGACTCTGGAGAGGATCAGATCGCGGATGTTTTCGAAGCGGGGCTGAAATGTGAGTCGAAGCGGCTTTATCCAAAATCAGACAGTCGATACACCGAATGGATCGATCGACTTCCGGACAGGGTCTTGGATCAGGAAAATACCTTCGGAGATCCATGGAAGGAATATGCGATCCTTCTTCGCACCAACGTTGACCACGGAGACCACCACCTTCATTCTGTCGTGATTCAGAGCCCCTTGTTGAGGTCAAAACTCAATTCTGTCTTCAAAGACTACCCTAGCTTCTTCCTTGCAGAAGACAAGAATTCCATCGAGGCACCATTCAAACCCTTCGTACACTACTGGGATGCCTTCGTCTCAGCCTGCGATGACGCGTCAGACACCGGCAGACACATGCAACTTCTGAAGATAGCATTGGAACCGGAGCTTCAGGAGTCGTTCGCAGTCATCGAGAAGTTCAGGAAAGACGGCAACATTCGATTTGATCAGCTATGGGCCATCTTCAAGCCTGGTACCTTTGTATACTCGTTGTACCGAGGCACTGAGCGGATCTACAAGCTCAGCAGGGTAGAAGCACGCAGGGGTATCGACAATACGGGTAGATACTTCTTGCTCCATCTCTATTCCATCGACTGGGATGGGGAAATATACGGTCATACGCTTGAGATGGACGCAATCGAGATTTTTGATGGAATCAAGAAGTATTCTGACCTCGGCATCTATCCACTGGATATGCACCCAATGAAGGAAGCGGTGATTGAACGCCTAGTTGAACGGGGCAAAAAGTTCGTGTCTTACGCTGGGGTTCACTACCGAGCATACGATGGCTTCGCGCGAGACAGCAACTCGGGATACTTTTATACGGACGAATATGTAGGGATTTTTTCACTCCCTCTAGGTGGCTCGCAACTAACCTTGTTGACAGGTAACTGGACGAGTAGTCATAGATACGAGCATGTCACGTATCCCCATAGATGAACTACAACTAACTCGAGACTAGAAACATTCGTGCACTTTCATTCGAACTTGAAATACCAGATTCAGCATCTTGGAACAGAGGACGCGGAAGGGAAAGAGCCCGAAAGCCTTGAGCAGTCCGACACTAATTATACTCGCCAAAACCTATACATGAATCTCCACACTCTGACAGAGCAAGCTATATTTAGTGCCAACAAGAAAAAATTCGAGATGGCCCAGCTCGCTTTGACTACTGATCAGTTGATGATTTGCTCGCCAGACGTTAGAGGGTATTCTCTTACGCTGAACAAGTGGAGTGAGATTCTCATTGGCACGGATATCAACAGCCGTATCTGACAACATGTTGACAGTGAGCTTCAAAATTGATTCGCTCCGAGACATTGAGTGGAGCTCCAACGCTTTTGAGAGCTTGGCACTCCCGGGCAACTACAAAGAACTCTTGCTAGCGTTCGCACAGACACAAGGGGACTCCGCTGCCCAGTTTGACGATGTCATCGAAGGCAAAGGCAAGTTTCGACTACGTGTTCATTGAAGGCTTACTTACTGACAATGCCATCACGAGCACAGGAAAAGGAATGGTAGTATTGCTAGAAGGACCACCAGGCCTCGGAAAAACTTTGACGGTTGAATCCCGTATGTCGATCTGCATTTCTAATCTAGGGCTAGGTGCTAACAGTGTCCGTACAGTCGCCGAAGAGTTGAAGATTCCAATTTACAGACTTGTATCAGGCCAAGTCAGGTCAGAGCCTCACGCGATGAAGGCAATCCTGGAAGACGCTTTCCTGATGACCAAGGCCTGGAATGGAATCCTCCTTCTGGATGAGGCCGACATATTTCTGGAGCGGCGGTCGGTAAACGAGTTGGAAAGAAACCAACTTGTATCTGGTATTGCCCCCTACCTTCTGACACACCAGTAAAAACATGGCTAATAATGAAGTTTTCCTTCAACATCTCGAATACTTCGAGGGGATCATTTTTTTGACTACAAACCGAGTTGAATGCATCGACCCAGCCTTTCAGTCTCGAATCCACCTGTCACTGACATACCCGGAACTGACTCGAGAGTTGCGGCATAAGATTTGGAAGAACTTCATTCGAACAATGAAGGTTGACACATCCAGCATCACTGATGCACATCTAGACAAATATGCTTCCATTGACATGAATGGACGCCAGATCAAGAACTCTGTGAAGATGGCCGGGCTCCTTGCTACGAAGGAGAACCACCATTTGACCCCAGAGCACGTGGAAACGGTACTGGGGCTTGCTCGATAGACTCGATGTTTAGAACGACCGCCTTGTCTGGAATTAGTGGCTTTGCTGCAAGGTCGCCTTTTGAAGGTTGATAGGACGGTACTTCTACTTCTCCACTGCTCGCATTCGACCTAACCGCCCCCCCCCCCCTCTTTTCCCTCTCTTTTCTTCTCTCTTTTTCTCTCTGTACTTGCCCGGCTTCCAATTTTCTTAGTATGGAGTTCGAAATGATTCAAATCCGATAACAGCCTGAATCTTGGATAATAAGAAGAGTCTTAAGATTGCTTAGTAGATAGACATGGTTCAATGTTTCTCCAACGATAAGTCAAGCACTTTTGATTGTGCACTTAATTATATCACTGCCTGATGCTAGGAGCCAAGATTGCCGTCCTTGTTTTATAAAAAGAAATTGCTAAAATGAGTATAGTTAAAACCTGTCGTAGGATTGCAGAGACGTTCTTCGCAGGTAAAAATGACAGGTCCTTCAGCTCACTCAGGTAGATAAATCAACATAGACGGTCATGGAAGCGAGGGATCAAATCTACTTTCTTTTATTTTTTCTTTTCTCTAAACCACTGCAAGCACTTCCAGAGAAAGCTAATAGAGCAGAGCGCTGTCCCGTGGACGAGAAGAGGCGTTTTGGTTAACCGAGTTCCTTCCCATCTGATGACCTGGCACCCTTGCCCTCTTTTTTATGCTCGGGGCATGCTTGATAAGCTGTCCCAAGGCTCAAACCTGTGCCCATCGCCTATTTGAATGTGAGTTCACCACAGCCTTGCTAGTTTATGGTTACCTAGTTGCTGTGGTCCTGATTACTAAGGCCACTGACCAAATTGGTGAGTTCGCCACATCCGGGCTAACAGACCAAGGCCTGTACTATTCCACGAAGCTGACAAGAGAAAGAATGCCAGTTCTGGAGGTTATTATGGGCCCCTAATTTCCGTCCGTTCGGTACTTCCGTTTAGACCCGGACTTATCCTGACATTGCCCGGGACGACACGGAGAATAGCATAGATACTACCCTGCAAATCCTGCTGTCGGAACCTCAACCTGGGGCCCGAGCTAGACTACTGCACCGATTGCTGACCGCTAAAATCCAATGGAACCAGTCAGTCACTTCGAAATAAGACCAAGGATCAAAATGGCTCATTACGATTAGCCCACCCGTCACCAGAATACGACCAAATAGGGGTGACATCCATACACCACGCTGCTTTCGTCAGCACTGATCACAGGCAACAACGCCTGTAAGCGTCATCGTTCGACAGCCGAGGATTCCTTGGCGATAACTGGGGCCAACTATCATTCTAAGATATAACTATGCGGAACTGGCTGTTTCCCTCCGTGGCATGTACGTGTTTTCTCGATAAAATTGTTCATACTGAGGGCCGCTCGCCAAGATGAGGTCACTCAAGTTCGGGGCATTTACCATTCTCCTCATTGGTCCACGCCAGGCTGCCTCCAAGCTTGAAATCTCGGTTCTAGATGCGCACCTGCAAAATCTCCAATCCGCCGTGTTTCCCGAACTCGAAGCCATATCTCGAGACATTTTTGCCCATCCGGAGATCTCGCGCAACGAGACCTTTGCCCACGATGTCAGTGTCAATCACTTCTGTGTCACCAAATCCGGCGAATGGGAGGTAGATGCTAGCATAAGTGACGAGCTTCCAACGGCGTGGAAGATTGAGTTTTCCCATACACCGGCCAGTTGGCCGCAGGACCGCACCCTTCCAGCTGTTGGGTTCCTCGCAGAGTATGACGCTCTGCTTGAACTTGGAGTGCCGTCCCATGCGTGTGGTCACAATCACATCTGGCTCACAGCGGTGTACGCGGCGAGCTTGGCTCGCCAGGCACTGATTGACTTCGACATTCCCGGTCGTATCATCGCCGTAGGGACGCCCGATGAGGAGCAGAACTCGGGAAAGTTTGTGCTCGATGAAGCTGGTATTTTCGATGGAAGTCTGGTATGGCTTCTGGCGCATCCCAGTATCTCCGCGGCAATCCAACCAATGTCGTCTAGGCAGAATATCGTCGTGAGAGTGGTCAAGGACACCCATTTCGCCGCTGTAAAGACGGCATACAGCATGCTTACCCCTTTGGTGAGCCTTCAGGGCCTCCCTGGCCAGTTCTCCACCGCCGCATTAATCGAGGAGGTTGGGATGTTCCAGTGCAATGTCGTCCAAGCCGACGTCGCACTTGGAGTTATTGGACCTACCATATCACGCGTGAATGACACCATCAACTCTGTGAAGGCGTCTCACACCGGCTTTGAATCAACCAATTTCACACTTGCAATAGACCCGGAAATTGAAAATGGGATCCAGATCCTCTTTCATGGAAATGCCGGTCATACGTCGCAGGCAAACCAAGGCGCCCTTACTCTGTCGATTTTGAGCTTCCAACAGCTCACCAGTATTGGTGATTCCTTCGAATTCTACCTTCCCGACAACACCACTAGCAATGAACTCGATTTCCTTGTCGATGTCCGGACGCGATGGACCCCGGATCTCCAGACGGTCATAGACTTCGTACTAAGCCACATTCCCACCCAGAACATCACCCTGGACAGGAGCTACCCAGCGGTTGAGCCCGACCCCTTTCTAGGACCTCACTTCATTGATACCATTTCACGGTCGGCCTATGGGGCGCAAAAGTGGCCCCTTTCAACTACACCGCCCGCCGCCTCGGACGCCTCGTGGGTGCAGCGAGCCAGTGTCTCGCCAAACGGTAACGGCACGTTCACCGTGGATAGTGTGCACAAGGCAGTACTGCATGCAAACTACAATATTTGCACTACGGGTAATATTACACTATGCCCGTTTAACCACGATCCGCCGTTTGCCAGCCTGGCGGGTGCAGACTTTGCTTATGCGGCGACCGAACAAGTTGCACGTGCCGTAGCGGCAGTCGCTGTGCAGCTACTAGATGACCCAAACCTTATGGCTAAGGCAACAGCCCACATTGCACAGGGACCTAAGAATCGCAAGTGATAAGGGCTAGAACGGCCACGGGTTTGTCGAGCACGGGCGGTTACCAACTATAGCTGGGTCCGCTCCCCAGATGTTCTCGTTAGTCGTAGGTAGTGTATTTGAGCTTAAAGGCACTAGCCACCCAGACAACCTGGGTTTCTTCGAACACTGAGGTTCGTGGCACTGCTCTCGTTGATGTATAATTAATGTATAAGGTATTTACAAAGGGAAGCAGCTTTACAGCTGAACTAGCACAAGCAGATAAGCATATTCAGCTCACAGATCAGATGCCATACGCGGAATCTTAGGCGCAGTTAACTAGGTAAGCATTTTACAAAGCAAAGTCTGCAACAAGCTCAATAGGATGTGTGGATGAAAGCTGAGAGAGCCGGCCACGGTCCTGGTCGCGAGCTCAGCAGGTGGGTCCACCGACAACCGGGCGGGCTAAATTGGAAGGATTGGCAGGGCGGGCGGTTCGGAGTATGACCGCCGGACAAGCCGCCGCCGTGGCATCTTTATATTTGGAAAGTTCCGGGACATTCATTGAGTAGATGCTTGCCGCTACAAAACTTGCAGGACTGCAACCAATCGCTATCATTATTAGAGTTGACTGATAGCTATTTCGTTGTCTCTCAGAACGTCTTCCCTCGCAATAGTCGCTAGCCTTCTCAAATGCCAGAGCTTATGCCTTCTCTCTAAGATTGTTTAGAAGAGTTTTCTTATCGTTGCTGGTCACTATATGCATGTTGGTTGCTTTTTTTATTCATGCTGGTTGGTTGATGCACGATGATTAAATTGGTGCACGCTGAATAATTGATGCACGTCGGTTGTCTAATCTAGGTCGGCTGTCTAATATGTGTTAGCTGCGAAACATCTGCCTCTACCCCGCACATGCGTTATGTTAAAGTCAAAATACCAAATGCAATAGCGGCTCGCCCTCTGAAGTGAACCTCGAGGCAACGATACGGATGGTGATATACAGCGCAAGCTTCAAGTTACGGTCACTCAAATACAGGGTTCATCAGAGGAATCAAGGTACATTCCAAGGTATTAAAGCCATGCTTCTTATCCAGAGCTAGAGCTCGATACAGCGGCCCTATAGTGATTATGTAGATGATCGGAACTCGAGCTTTACGAACGATCCACGGTGACCACCCTGTCAGAATGTCGCACAAAAATCAGGATCTTGGTCGGTATCCCTACCAATTGTAGGGTTACAACTTCCTGTACGGATATGAGCAGCACCTGCACTATTGATGCTGTTATGGAATTAGCTTGGTATTCATGTCTCAGCGTTGTGACCAAACTCAGTCAAGCCATATACCGCCGCATGAAGTCTTGTATGCCGACTATGGAAATTGCTCCCTTATTTTCTGCTGCCGCCGTTTAGAGCGACACCATGGAACCACGGACTGAGCACTCTTCGATCAAGATCATTGTCGTGCTCGAGCAGCAATCCAACAACAACGACAACACCAACAACAATAGCACCACCACTGAACGTCCATATAAGTACAAAATTAGAATGAATACATACTTTCGATACCTTCTCCACCACCTCCGTCGGATCTAGTTGCTCACTAGTAGCCGAGCCAAGAGATAGGTGGAGTCCTATAATATATAATATTAAAAAAACAATGGAACTCCTGAGCCTTTTTGACGTCGTCAAAAATAGGATATGACATGTTTTTGAGGTCCTATTTAGTGCTAAGTATGTCATACCTAGCTATATGTAGACGATGGCAACCTCGTTGAGGCCAAACTGGCGGGATCTGTTACAGCTCGAGCATGGGAATAGAGCAGACTTGGAATGGCAGAATCTCTTGAACCAAACGAATTACCCGATGTAATTATGGATGCTATTCAATTTGTGCGGATCTGGGTCGGCGATATCTTCTGGTTCGGCGCGGGCTGCTTTAATGACGTGCCTAAGTAAATAGGCAGCCTGACAAGGCGGCCTCATAGAGGCAGTGTTGTTGAATGTGTGGAAAGTGACCCACACAGGTACTGTGGCATCCACTGATTGGACGCCTGGTGAGGCAAGCCTGCTGCAGGCTTCCACAGCCACGGCTCAGCTTTCATTTCGCGCTTTTGAAACTTGCAGCAAAATCTCTCAAGCTTGCCTAATTCCTCATTCCACAATTCTCATATTGATATTTCCTTCAATAGCTGAGGATTTGTGCTGAAAGACGGCGCGAAATGTCTCCTCTAGGAAACTGGAAGAGGAGTGTTTTCACGACTCGGACCAGAGCTAAGGGCAGCACGGACAGAAGCAAAGACTCGCTTTTGCCGACGACGCAGCCCGATGCTATCCCGGAAACCAGCGAGATACCTACCTCTATAGAGGATGCTCAGAGACATATTGAAAGCATTCGAGCTACAAAAGGCGTGGGCGATGGCAAAGAGCCCTCCAAGGATCTAGAAGCGGCCCTTAAGATGTATGTGCAACGTCGGGCCCTCCCTGCCGTGCCGTGTCGTTTGCATCCAATAACAAATTAGTCTTGCCGCCGAGCTATACAATAAACCAACTCATTTCTTACTGGAGTTGGTGCAAAATGCCGACGACAACTCGTATGACGCGTCTGCCGTACCGATGCTCAACATTCGCTTCTCCCCAGGCATGCTGCGGCTCGATAGCAACGAAGTGGGCTTCAACCGCAACAATGTTGAGTCGCTATGCAGCATCGGACAAAGCTCCAAGAAGCATACTGAGCGAGGCACGCGGTATATTGGACAAAAGGGTATTGGGTTCAAGTCCGTCTTCCGTGTTGCCGACGTCGTGTACATCGCCTCTGGGGCATACTCGTTCAAATTCGATAAAACGGCACCTCTCGGCATGTTGGTACCTATCTGGGCCAAATTTCCTCAGCCCCGAGTGCCTGGTATAACTTCTGTGCTACTGGAGCTCTCTGAGGACTTTGAGCCAGGAGATCTGCTAAGAGAGCTCAAGGCGATGCAGTCTCAAATTCTATTATTCCTCCATCAGCTCAAGGAAATCAATATCGAGATCCAAGAGGCAAGTCCCTTGTGGAGGAGTGGCGCTCACACCAAGCCCGACTGGGCAGCCAAGATGAGGCGAAATGAAAGCACAATGATCGGCCTTGTCAGACAAGTTGTGATCGCGCGCGATAGCAAGCCTTCCCACTACTGGATAGCCGAGAAACAAGTCGACGACCCGCTTAGCGATCCCCGACGAGCAAGAGCCAGTCGGCCGAGCATCTCTGTCGGCTTTCGGTTCGACCAAGACGGAGCAGATGGAGAGGTTGAGACACAACTAGTTTATGCATTTCTACCGGTGAGAGACTACGGCTTTCGAGTCAGTATAATCCCACCCCGGCTCCTCTGGGTTTGTTGCTTGCGCTCACCGAATATGTAGTTTATGATTCAAGCCGACTTTCTTCTCATTGCGAACCGCGAAGACATCGAGCAATGCGCCTGGAACAATGCCTTGATTGCTCAAATCCCCGATGCGTTTCTCACAGCCGTGCAAGGGTGCAACAGCAACGATCATCGATACTCCTGGCTCAAGTTCCTCCCATCAGATGCGGGATACACGGGGCCGTTCGCCAATGTGGGGAAGCAGATTATCAGCCGAATAACCGGTCAAAAACTCCTGGAATCATCCAGCGGCTGTCTAATGCGAGCCGACGAACTGATAATAGTGCCGAAGAGGTTCAGGGACGCTCGGGGCCGTCCGTTCGTACCTACCACCACCAGTTTGGACTTGCTCTCTGACAAATATCCCATTAAATTCGAAAAGGAGCTCCTGCTACTCGGCGTTAAAGAACAAACAGGTAAAGACTTCCTGAAGCAGCTTCAAGACTTTGCCTCCTCCCGGCCGACTGTTTTTGAGAGCATGCCTTCTGAGTGGCACAGCCAACTGGCGTCGGCACTTTCGCTTGTGCGCCTGGAAGATAGCTCAGCCATGGATGTCCTCAAGACCATACGCCTTATACCACTCCGAGATGGGCGCTGGGTCTCGGCGGAAGAAGGCCCCGTGGTTCTTCCAATCAATTCTTCTAAAACTCCTATACCATTTGGAGTGGATATCTTGGAGGCGCACCCCATAGCGGTCAACGATCCTCCTCGGAACAACCTGCTTACTCTGCTGGGACTTGCACCTGCCGACAAGCGAAAAATTGCCGAGGCTCTAGTAAAAACTCACGCAGGGCCTAACTTCAGGAAGAAAGGTCTCAGTACACAGGAGCTTGTTGCTCATGCCCTCTTCCTTCACGATGCAGGATGGCGCCAAGTCGTTGATATCTTCTGGTTCGCCTGCGAAGATGGATCCTGCCAAAGAGATCAAGATGTCTATTTAGACACTGAGAGAGAGTCTTCAGCGACCCGATCATTCGCAAATTGTCGACCCAAGGTCCACTTCCTACATCCGGACTACCTAAATCGCCTAGAGAAGCCCGAGTCGAGAGAGTGGCTCCTTCAAACATTCTCCGTCGCCAATGCCCCTCGCATCGTCTTGCCAGATGAGGACCGGCCGGGCCACTTCACCATCCACCCGGACTTCGTTCTTCTTATGAACCATCGACAAGCGGACACAATACTACAAATTCTAAGTGACAACTGGGTGTTCTACCGCACGTGGCTGACGCCACAAAGTCGTCGCGACGAAAGGGTGAAGAGATATGCGTGGTACTCGCGCAGCTTGTACTGGCACGAGAGATCTCAGAGGGAGGTTATCTCGGTGCTATCGAATCTACGTGTTGCATGTCACGGTGGGGGCACCGCAAGGCTCGGCGATACGCTGCTACCTCGAAACGGTGTGATTATGAACTGCGCGTACACAGTCGAGGCAACCTGCCCTAGGACGCTGTGTGATCGAGTTAGGCTGAAGCCTCGCTGCGAGGTGTGCGCCAAGATAAGCCAAGGAGCTGGTAAGCCGGCACTAGGTGACGTCCAGAGCATCGGAGCAGGACTGTTTCTTAAGGTGGCCGATCCCGACGATGCCCGCTGGGATTTCCTCGAGGTGCTGGGTGTAGCGATGCGACTGGCGCTAGAAGCAGCCCTTGCACGCCTGCAGCAGCTAAGGGACCTGAACCTGGGCGACTCGGAGCACACCCTCGCACATGTTTCCCCTATCTATCGTCATCTTGAAAAGCGAGTCGATCCGGCGGTCGGTACACCCTTTGAGGCTGAAACCGTTAGGTAGGGCTGTTCTAATATGATAAGCTGTATAGAGCACATGGCTGACACATAGGGGCCTTCAGACGATTTTTTGCCAACGATAGCCTAATATTTATACCAAGTGATACGCCGAGAGCCAGAGGGGAGTGGTTGAGCGTTAACGCTTGTGTCTGGCAAGGTCCTTCATGCCTCTGGTCTGTAAGGCAGCTCTGTGCTTACTATCCAGACCGCTATAAGCTGTTTCGCGAAATTCTCGGCATCGGAAACGTGTCTCTCGAGACTTTTGGGATCGAGGCTCAAGCACTGACAGTTGGCGATGATCTTGGGCGTATCTGCGCCTTGCTCGAGTCTATTTCCCGCGATTTTGCAGAACAACGCTCTGACTCACCAAGGATATTTCCTTTCACGAAATGCAATATGCTTCCAGTAAGACGAGCAGGCGCTGATTCGGGATACACCCACTTAGTATCCGCGTTGGGCGCCGACGAATGGTTCATTGCCGACCGCCCAGCCCTGAGAGAGACCTTTGGAAAGAAAATCGACCTCTTAGCGATCGAACCTGACAAAATCGGCCGCATAAACTCCTTAGTTGAGAGGTTAGAGTTAAAACACCGCCTTCTCTCTTCTAGGGCGATAAAAGAGTTCAGTATCACCGACTCAGGCATGTTTATGCCTGATTTTACCGATTCTTTGAGGGCAAAGGCCCGATATCTTGGCCTGTGAGTGACACTTCTCTAGAGCGCAAATCGCGATATTCTAGACCGCTTATCCAGTTATCACAGCCTTATTCCCAAAGACGCACCAGAGAGGGGCAAAATCTTGGAAAAGCTCTGTACACTTCGGGTGTACGAAACAAGCAGCATCACAATGAAACAGTTCGTTCTCTTCCACGGAGAGACGATATTTGGCCCCGATGAAGCAGTATCAGCAGCAATCTCGAATCGGGAGCGGAGACTTTTAGTTTATCTTCGTGAGGATCACATCAGCGGGGAGAATGTACCGCTGGAGATCATCGAGCAATTGACCACACTTTGCGAGATATCGTCCAGTCATCACTTGTTAGTAGCTCACATTTTTGCAGCAAAGCATTCACAGCAGATCCAGCCGTTGCTGGAAAGCCGTGGAGTCGCCGTTGACTTTTCGGATTTCCCGGATATCGCTGCCCTCAGTAAGACACCAAATCCTCCCCTTATCTTACAGCTTGGTTTCTAGGCACTGAATCGTCGGGCACAGCCACGGAACTTGAATCATTCCCACTTCAACGTAGACATTCTGGGGGGCCGAAAATACAGAACCTCGAGCCACTGCTTGAGAACTTATCTATAAATGCCCCGGGAAATCACAGGACCCTGGCAGACGGGATGTTTCAATTTGGCTCACCCACTGTAGGGTTCCCTAGGGCAGGTGATAACCAGGCCAGGCAGTTCTACGGGGAGCTGTACGTGGGCAGTGCGCTAGGGAGGATTATGGGCGACTCCTACGACGCGAACACACACTGGACAAGCCATTTACGCACACGTGCAGGGCACAAACCCCTCGAGGGGAATGAGGTTTCCTCGTCCGGGTTTTCTATCGTAGACAGGGACCTTAAACTTGCCCGAGCCTTTTCCCAAGACGAAGATTCCACCACCATTGAAAGCACACCAAAGACATATCGGATTGAGGTCTGCACAACATCCGAGGGTCTGGATGCGTCATTTACTTTCGAAGGCGAGACTATGAGAAAGGTAATTGAGAACCCTCCCGCGGGTGACCCTCGGCCAAAATGGTTAGCATATGGCTTGGATTATTGTGCTAACATGTGTCGGACGCAGTTCATCCGCCGACCTGACCCGGCTAAGGACTGCCTCGATAATACTATATACGTGCTAACTCGTGTCTACGACCTATTCAAAAATCCCGGCATACGCTTCTTCTTGGACCCGTGGAGGCTCTACATCAGCGGCTCGATGCAGGTGGAGGCCATCGCTACCAGTGGTAGGGTGTTCGCGCATACGAAGGCCGTTTTCTCGGAAACCTCGGCGGCCGTCGCCGAGACGTCAAGGTTGCAGTCGTACTACAAGTATAGGCCGTTAGCACCTCGGCAAATTCGCTTTTTTGAGCTCTTTGAGGGCTCCGGCGCCGATCCTTTGATGGGGAAGGTGCACTATACGAGCCTTGATGCTATTGATCGGGGCTCCTATCAGGCGCTCTCTTATGTCTGGGGCCTAGCTCCAAATAAATTGGCGGCGTTTTCTCTTGATACTGGCGAAGGTATCGTTGATATCACGCCATCACTCCACCTAGCCCTGCGGCGGTTTCGGAGGCCTAAGGGACCATTGTGGTTGTGGGTCGACGCCATATGCATCAATCAGGACGACGATATGGAGAAGACGCTGCAGTTGCCGTTGATGTCCGAAATATTCCGTAATGCCAGTGAGGTGATCGGCTGGCTAGGCCCTGATGAGGACAACGGCGAGCAAGCGATGCGTATCCTCAGTGGATTCTGCTCAACCCCGGGCTCCAATGCAGAAGACGATGGCAAGGCTAAACCCGATAGTACGCTACCTGCCAACCCGTCTAAGCTGGATTCCAACCATTGGGATAGTGTCAACAAGCTGTTTCGTCGGCCGTGGTTTCGCCGCGTATGGATTGTACAAGAGTTGGTATGGGCATCGCGGATGACATTGTACTGCGGAAGATCGTCAATGGCATGGGACGCATTCTACCTGGCTCTTCGGATGTGCGAGCGGCAGAGGAACGCGGCGTTATTGGCTAGCGTTACGCAACGCTTAGTCCTGTTCCCCGACGCGGGTCCGATATATGCACTAGGACGGGAGCGTGCCAGGCTTCACGAGGATGGCCGTCGTTTGCCGCTACTGGATCTCCTTGAGCACTTTGCTCACACTTGTGCGACTCGACCTGTGGACCGCATTTTCGCCTTGCTGGCCATCGCAGCCGATATAGGCCCCGGGAACCGACTTCTGTTCGCCAACTATGACTCGCCTTTCACTGAGGTCGTATATCAATTCGCACGGGCATTTGTCGCCCAGGACCGCACCCTAGACCTCCTGTACCGCGCTGGTGCGGGAAAGAGCTACCCCTTTTGCTCCTGGATTCCTAACTGGACCCCGGATAGTGGCGAATTCCCCCGCACCGTCTCAAGCTGGGACGTCGGTCAAGGTGGCTTTCAAGCCGGAGGGGCAGTCTCTCAGACCTCGGCAAGGGTTATCGCCTCGAATAATGTCTTTGCGCTACAAATCCTCGGCTTCAAAGTCGATGTTATAACAAGCAGCAGTAAATTGCCTAATTATATCGTGTCACATGGCGTATTTCCTTTGAAAAACGCCCAAAGTGTCAAGGAGGTCTTGGAACAGCTCGTGCCGACCACCTACCCGACGGGTGAGAAGCCAGCCGACTTGGTTCTGCGAGTCCCTATCGGGCAGGCTCGCCGGCCGCATCGCAGTTCGCAACTGGTTACTATGATCATGGACCGCGACTTCCTATACGACGGCAAGGATGCCCTGGGCAATGCCGATGAGCAGGATCGTTCTTTACAGTGGGATCCAGAGCTTCCCGAGGTCATCGCGTCTATGCTCCTCGACGTTGACGCCCATCGGTACGAAGACCTCTCTATACGCAAGAGAAGGCTCTATGAGAGATACTGGGAGACAGTAGCAGAGTTTGCATATCGCTTCCACGGTACGGCATTTGCAACCACACAGAGAGGATATATCGGCATGGTCCCTTACGTTACAATGCCCGGGGACGAGATCTGGGTATTTCCCGGAGCGAAGGTGCCATTCGTATTACGGAAAGGCCCATCGGGATATCAGCTGATTGGCGAATGTTATATCCATGGGATAATGTTCGGAGAGTCGCGAGCCTTTCCTGGTATATCTGCGCAGAGCATACAACTAATATGAGGAAAGCCTTCATTTTATTGGTAGAGAGACAACTGAATCGGGGTTGTCTGGGTTAACTTGTTGGCCCTATTTTTGTTTCTAGTTTCGTCTAAGGCCCCACAATTGGCTTTCTGCCCTGATTTGTCACGTGGAGCGACCACGGAGGCCTCTTCCATTTTACCGCTAGCCACTCTGCCCAACCTTTCATTCCACATCATACAGGATGGACGTCCGTTTTGCGTCGATTTCTCATGTCTCCGCTACGTCTTCTATCCTATTTTTGTGCCGCCTTTAACGGCGATGATTGTACTGCTTATTCGTGATTATCACGCCTCGGACATGTCCACGGCAGCCCTGTAGCGTCCTTTTTGCCAGCCGAGAAGAGAAATTATCGACGCGTGTAGTTTTCCTCGACTGTGAGACAATGGCGCATCCAACGACTTCGCTATACAAATCTCTTCCGCTCTCGATTACGCGAAAATCTATTCGCGTGATTGAGATTCGTGGTAGTCTAGATGGAAGTAACGACGAACTCGCATCGCACTCCACCGAGTTACAGGTCGACATGCACGTGATCGACCTGGTGGATCGGCCGGTATTTACTGCCCTGTCCTATGTTTGGGGCAGTTACCGATCACCTCCCCATAAACTCTGCTGCAGAGGTTTCTCTATCAACATCACGTCGAATTGCTGGTCAGCTCTGCACCAATTGCAGAAAAAGTTCGGTCACCTCCTTATATGGGTAGACTCCGTCAGCATTGATCAACAGAATGACAGGGAGAAGGAGACTCAGATCCCGCTCATGACCGACATTTACTCGTCGGCGGCATCTGTCTACATATGGCTGGGTCAAGGGACTCCGGAGTCGGATTTGGCGATTTCTTACTTGAAGACGGCAGGCTTCCAAAACCAACTCATGCCCAAGGGTGAGATGGATTACTACATACCACGAGATGCATGGAGTTATTGGAAAGCCGCGTGGATTTTGCTCACCAAGAGGTCAAATACCTTCATCATAACATCATGGAACTACGGTAAGTGTGCTGTCTTATCATGTATTTTCCTAGGTACGCTTCCGATATCATATTTACCGGCGATTTCACCTACGAGGGACTATTGATCAATATGTGAACTTTCGGTTCCTAAGTCTAACATTATTAGGATTTGCTGCAGGGCTTGGAACTCTCTCGGTGAATTTCAAGGCTCCCCCGGACCAGTTTATAAACTATGAAAGTCTTGACGATCTTTTTTCGCGACAATGGGCGAGCCGAATTTGGACGCTGCAAGAGGTCATACTCGCGAAGCGGCCGATACTCCTCTGTGGGGATCACGAACTTGAGTGGAAGTGCTTTCTCTACAGCATGACATATCTAGAACACGCCGTCCAATACTATGGTGTCGCGGTTCCAGAGCCAGGTTATACCAAATGGAAGACTTTAAAGTTGCTATGGCTCTTCCTATCGGCTAGAAACCAAGACACCAATTTTGATAGGGTTTCGCAGATAAGCGCCATTACTCCTGAGACGCTGATGCCAGAGTACTGGTACTTCCTCGAAAGATCAACCAAGAGATATCGTCTTTTAGCGCGGTCGCTACTTACGCTCCACATCGGCGTGTGGACATACCTTCTTTACCTCCTCAACTTGCTGCTTAAATCAATCGCCTATCAAATGGTAGGTGCTGTGGTGGCCTTGGTAGCACTTGTCACCGTAGGCATTTCTGTTGCGGCACCAGTTTTCCAATGGCCAATAAATCTAGTCGGCTCTCCAGGTGCAGAATCTTTAGGTATTCCGGGCGCACTCATACATGAACTCTGCGCAAGGAAGGCTACAGACTCGAGAGACAAGTCTTTCGGGATGCATGCAATCTTCTCTCGGTTGGGTGTTGGAATGCCTACCGCAGATTATACCAAATCTCCAGAACAAGTCCACCGAGAAGTTTTTATGGCTTTGTTAGCCTGGACGAAGTCGCTTGGCTTGCTCCTCTGTGCGAATGGCTCGAATTCGAATTACAATTCATCCTGGGTACCTAATTGGAACGAGGACTTGGCGCATGGATGGTTTGACTCGACACATCTTTTTCAGAAAAACCAATATAATGCAACGCCTAAATCCGTTCCAGCCTGGTCCTTCCGCGAAGAGGGAAGGCATCTAGTTCTCCGTGGGACAGTTATCTCAAGCGTTTTACGTCATAACGATTCTTTCCGCGAGATCAATGAAGAAACCATCCGCTCAAGACATGAAAACTCGTTCATCATGGAGCAGCTAATGGTGATAAGGGAATACTCTCACCGGGGGCGACCAGCGCTCACGCGGTTCGGTGAGACCCATCTTGGGTCTCCAGAGTCACCAAGTGGCAATCTAGCTACAGAACTGACTGTGTGGAACGTGGGATATTGGGCAGAGAGGATAAATATCTTGGCGAAATGTGACCGAGTCTTGTTCCAGACTCGACTTCCCGGAAGAGAGGCGGTTGGAACTTGCCCAAAACAAGTTGAGATAGGAGATCTCATTGCGCTGGTGTCTGGATTCTCTTTGCCTCTCTTGCTTCGCCAACAAGGAAATATATATCTACTAGTAGGATTTGCGGAGATTGACGGTGTGATGAATGGAGAGCTATGGGAAAACATCGCCGCAGAAAGTCTAGAGGAGATTGTTATAGCTTGAAAATTACATGACACTGTCTGTAGTTGTCGCCAACAGCGTATCTATTTTGCAGTTCACTCCATCAATCATAAATCCTATATATAAGTTGAAACTGAAACAGAATTAATGTAGATGGCGGGTGGCTTACTTTGATCGGTGATCCAACTTCATTTACTGATTATGAGCTGCTGAGGTACTTATTCGACTCTGGCTTCAACCAGATGGTAAGGGACCCCATCTAATACATTCAAGTGCAGTTCAATCCAGCACTAACAGTACTTGCTATAATACTAGCAGTCTTTTCCAGATTTTCCACTACCATGGGATGGAATACACTAGGTCCTCGTGCTAACAGAGATCATCGAGGTTGCCTCGGTCTACTCGAGTGTAATTGGGGTGCTTACTATGCTCAAGGCCCTTTTTCTAGTCGAGAGTCATTGAAAGCCGTAAGCCTTACTCAGAGAACTGAGTTGTTCGAGTTAGTAAATGGCGAAGTCGATATTCTGGTCCTACTCGCACTAGTGAACAAGTGCTATGATGCTCTTCTTAGCTTGAGCCAAGGTTGATATGTGATTGCATCCGTGAGAAATAACGTCTATCATTGGCATGTTTGTACCAGACTGGAGGTATTCCTTGGTGTGTAAGCTATATTGTCGCTCAAGCTACGCTAGAAGTTTTAAACTATCGGGATAATTATAGTCCATGAATTTATTTCAGGTCTACCCCGGACATCCCTGAGGGAGATCGGAATCCCCCACATGCTGTATCATCGCATCGTCTATATTGTCTTTGGCTTGAGACGTCTGCGTCTTGATCTTGCCGGCAGATACAGTTTCAGGTATCTGTGTCATAGTTCCCTCTGTAGGCGTGTCATCCCCAATAGTTTGGCTTGAGACGATACGTCTCTTATCACCGCCTTCGATCGTTCTGTTTTGAGAGTTACTCGTGGCGTTCTCTTTTCGGATGGTTCCAACCCGAGAGGGACTATTCTGTAACCCGTCCTGTTTCTTCTCGGGGCAGACCCTAATGAAGGTATATTCGTTAATCGAAGCAAGGGACTCAAATAGCTCGCTAGGCCTCGTAACTGGGATGTCATGAGCGCCGGGCGACCATTCTCCGCGGCCTAAGCCTTGAAAGCTGAGTTGCTGCAAATGGAGAGTCTCGTTGGCCTTCCATTCGATATTTTGGTAATCCTTGTATTTTCTTCGCTTCTCGACACAATCGAAGACGGGCTCGAGGGCGTAAGATATACCAATAATGAGAAAGCCTGTGACGAAAATAAAATATAGCCCGAATAGACTGAATGAAGCATACTCGGCACTTCGTATTTTCTTTGTGTTTATTTCTCATTAGCACCAATCGCGACCGAATGGGAGTATAAGGATCCGAGATGCAACGGGACGGCTGGTGTAAGCAACACATACCTGATTGTAACACATATCCTGCTGGTCGGAACCATTTGGGGGTGTGGCGTATTGGACCAAGCCAGGATCCTGCGGCCCAAGGACGACGTTGACGTGAGAAGCTTGCAAGGAAGCTAGCCAAGTGTACCACATATGTTCAACATCGAGCTTCCATTGGTCTTCAGCCAGTGCCTCTTGGTAGCCGCCACGTAGATATTGCTGGGATGCTAAGGCCTTGGCCCCAAGCCCAACGACCACGTCATTCATAGCAAACACGTTGCTGGTCCAAGCATTGATAAACCACTCAAGCGTCTTGGCTGTTGTATTGCCACTAGATTCGTCGTATACGATTCTGTCGTCAGTGGAATTAAAATACGGCGCAGCTCCAAAATACGAATCGTAATAAGCCGAAATCGGACCGCATAGATGCTCGGATGGATGGGCTCCATTGCAATACTGAAACTGCTCAACGCATCCCATCGGAGATGCTGCCTCCTCCGGGCGATAAGACGTCGTGAAGTTGTCCAGCACGGTTGAGGACACTCGCGGCCCCGGAATAGTTGCGCGGTACCAGCTATCATTACTCTGATGTAGAAAAAGAACGCCTTTTCCTACCAGAAAATGGACGCTGACATCTCCGTCTGACCGTTGAAGATCTGAGATAGGCACAAAATCTGATCTGTACATAGAGATATTGCCGTCTTCTGCGTAGGAATCGATCGTGCTAGACTCGCGGGACTATTAGAGGCAGACATGGCCAGGTGCCCCAACTGCCCAAAGGAGACGGGATAGACGGTTACCTTAAAATAAAGTTGGTGCCTCGGGCCGCGCTAGACTTTTGCTGTATATGCTGGTATTGGGAACTTAGAGATTCAACCTCGTAAGCGAAATCCGCGAGATTGACACCACCCTTCTTTTTGGATATAGCAGAACCGTAGTGATATCTGGTATAATTCCCGTCTGTAGTGACTATCTCACTAGTGTATCCTTCTGTGCGTAGTGGGGCACAGTGGTAAACATGTCGAAATAGGATCCTCTTGTTTTGCGGAGCGTTGATTCCTAGATGCTCAAGGCTATTCAAGTATCCAGTGTCCAACAGTAAATTAGATGTGTTGCTCCGACAGATGTCGTTTTGGAAAGGACAAGGGGCTTGCTTGTCGATTACTGTTGCCGGAAGTCGGCCCACCACCATACGGTTGCAATCGAACATGCTCGCGGCGTCGGCGACGGATTCATAGCACTGCTTCGCATAGGTTTCGGCGCTGTTTACTAGCCTCGCCGAGCGTGCGTTTTCTTGAGCCTCTTCTGCTTCATTGACTGGCGTTGTATCCATATACCTACAGTTACTACCGTCGAGCAAGACTTGGTCGCTTATTCCTGTCGAAATGCGCGACGAGAAGCCACTCGCGAGAGCGAAAGAGCACACGCAGACGAGAGCGAGTAAGATGACGGGCAGAATGCGTATGAGCGGGTGGCCGGAAGACCGGCGCTGCACCCAACATAGCAGACTGAAGGTCCAGAGACCCGACTCTGGTGTCGATATGTTGCGCAAAACAGCCTGGCGCTGGTGGTGGAGAGCATCTCGGGGCTGGGGAGTGGAGTATTGTCTATGTAGCAGAAGACACAGAATCCTCCAGAAGCGTATAGATACAGCACCGACGAAGAAAGCAGAAAATGCAATAACAAGATTGCCACTTCCTCGAGAGAGTGTTAGCGTTGCGCCGAGAACAGGCCCGCGAGACCAATCGGTCCAGGGACCAAGCCGAACATGATCTGCAAGGCTGGACATATGTACATCCGAATCCATATTGGAAGCGGACATTCAAAAAGAGATGCCACGATGGTGAACAGTTGGTATACCTGCTTGTGTGAACTGTAGCTTAGCTCGCATATCGGTAAGCTCGGGGCGGAGATGCTGCCCTTTAAATCTTGTTGACCCACGGAGCATGAAGGTTCTATTTAGCCTGACAAACCCACGGCATTGTACCTCTCGATCTCGCAGTTTCTACCCATTTCGAGTAATCTTGTAATCATCCTTATCAATAATTAAATAGCAATAATGTAGTCAACCTCAGCTTAAACACACAGCGCAGTTATTGGCTAGGCAGGCAGGGCTGCTTCGGCAGTTTATCTATCGAGGCAACAAGCCAGAGCTGACGAATCAAATCGCGATATCGGCCACTGGCTAAGGAAGAGAGCACCAAGACGGCTGAATGGACCTCCTCCCAGATCTACACCATCTACCTGGCTCATACTTGATAGAAAGACAATAGCTACGCAACGCACTTCATATTTCGCATGTCACAGAAACAGGACTGCTCACAAATTTAGAATAAAACAGCCAATTCGCACAGCAGATATTACACCCAGAAGCGCAAAACAGAGACGAGACACTAATGATCACACTTAATCGTCGGCAGATGCGCCCACCCGGGGCTCGCAAAGCCTTACTCCAATACGACAGCACGTGTTATGATTTGGGCTGTCTGATTTTGGCTGACAGGTAGCTGCAATTTTCAGCAGTCCTAACCGCCTTATCAAATATGTATAGGCCGTCGTGGAGGTCCCCAGCTTTGTCGATTTCGGAAGTGGTAGTGGTAGTGGTATATAAAGAAAACGGCCAATTCACACCTCAGCTACAATTGATCGTTGACAGATGCGGCCACACAGGGACCGACAGAGCCTCATCCCAGATCCTCACGCGCAAAGCTCATTCCAGCTGACGTAACACGACCTGCATCACGTATAACGCCCATCAACGTTGACAAGAACTCACGATCTGCGTTCGCTCCCAACAACCTGCGGTCGCAGTAAAGGTTAGCCACGCGTGCTACTATATTAGGGGGATAAAACTGATCAGGCCTAATGCTGGACCTGCGGGGTTGGGGCTACCCCCTGAACCCTTAAGCACTCAAACGAGGGGGGCATTGTGGCGTATAGCACCAACGGCTATCTGCGATCCGATTGGCCGCTACAGGACGCGAGGAGATGTCTTTACTTGCTTCGGACCAAAATACGTTGCAGACCACCATCTAACTAGACGTAGACTGACTCTTCTCCTTGGCCGGCCCCACCATTAGACGCGTTATGGGGCGGTGCGGCTTAGGCCGGCAAGGTCGGCAAGGTCGGGTAGCCCGGCTTGGAGTCAGTTGTGCCGGCGCTAAATAGAAGGACGAACAAAGTTCTGCGTAATTACTTCTGCGCCTCCTTCTCCCTCACAGCCACAGCGGTTCGCTGAAGCACATGAAAGGTGCGGTAGACTGCTGTCTACGGCAGTCTACAGCAGTGGTTTGAAAGCTCATTGACTCTCGGCTTGCTGGGCTTACTTGGAGCTACACCGTCTGTGCATGTGCAGGGTAAACTCAACTTCACGTGACAGCGGAGGTTTCTAGGGAGATCTAGAAAGGCGTCACGAAATGACAGTTCGGTGTTTGCATTTTCGTGATCTAGGCTCTGCCTTGGCACGGAGGACGCGCCTCGAGGCTGGTGGATAAGCCCCTCCCCTCCACTCTTCCGCAATTGATTGCGACGCCTATTCGGCGTTGCCCTGGTCCCTGTGCAGCCACCTCTATAACTTACGTAGGCATGCGAACTTCGAGGTGCGGAGCCGGAATTAGGGATCGACGTTGTAATGTGCCATCACTTGACTACGTGCAACCAGGGTTGCTCTTGCGGAGCACTGCCCAAGTCATCAACATATTTATTGACCCTCGCTCCCGAAGATGCTTCTTGCAAGTCTTCACCAACCTTCGCAACTCATTCCTGTCGTTACCACTTAGTATGCCGTCCCTCTCGACCGCCCTGTCGCTATTCGCGGCGGCGGCCACCCTCGTCTCCTGCCAGACGTCAACCACGGGGAATTTGCCGACCGTCACGCTCGACTACTCGACGATCCAGGCGGTGGGCGGCAATACCACCGTAGGATACTACAAATACCAGAATATCCGCTTTGCCGCCGTCCCGACCGGTGACTTGCGCTGGGCGGAGCCCCAATGGCCCCCTACGGAAACCGAGGTCAACACCGGCTCCTTGGCCGCCGAGGACGTCGACTGCGCCTCTACTGAGGACTGCTTGTACATGGACGTGTGGGCGCCTTCGGACGCTGTTGGCAGAAATCTTCCCGTGCTGGTCTGGACGTATGGCGGCGGTTTCACCGGCGGCAGCAAGGCCGAGAACACACCAGAGGGTCTATTCGACCTAAGCACCAATTTCGTCTTTGTGAGCTACAATTACCGGCTGGGCATGACGGGCCTTGCAAACGGCCCGTCTTTCAACCATCAGGGCGGCATCGCCAATGCTGGGCTTTACGACGTCACCCATGCATTCGAATGGGTGCAGAAGTACATCTCCAATTTCGGAGGCAACCCGAACGACGTTACCGCTATGGGCTTCTCAGCCGGCGGTTCCCAGGTATTGTTTCAGATGACCCGCTTTGGCGGTCGCGCTGAGCAGCTCTTCCACAAAGCGTATGTCATGTCGCCGGGCTTTGTCCCTGGCGCGGGCCA
Source organism: Thozetella sp. PMI_491 (assembly GCA_021432635.1). NCBI lineage: Eukaryota > Fungi > Ascomycota > Sordariomycetes > Chaetosphaeriales > Chaetosphaeriaceae > Thozetella > Thozetella sp. PMI_491. Next base: position 163,286 of record MU270088.1, read on the forward strand.
CCAGCATGCCGAGGTCTTCTGGCAGAACGTATCGACTACCGTTGGATGCACCGGCGGAGACATTGCCTGCATGCGCGCGGTGGACTTCACCACGCTGCAGGATGCCGCGGACACCATTGTGTCCAACTACACCTACCAGTTCCAGCCCCGCGTCGACGGGCTGATTGTCGCCGACACGTACGAGGCGCAGTTCTACCAGAAGCGCTTCAACTTCAGCGGGCCGGTTGTCATCACGCACGAGCAGCACGAGGCCAACAGCCAGGCCTACAGCGGCGTTGACACCACCGACGACGTCGCCACCGAGCTTCGCGTGTTCTTCCCCGCGATCGAGGACTCGGTCGTCGACCAGCTCCTGGCTTACTATCCGGAGGATGACTACACGAGCCCTGGGCTGCGTTTTTCCGATATGAAACAGCATCTTGATCTCACTGCGCATAACCTGGCCCTCACCCATGCGATGGAGAACCAGACCTGGAATGCGATGGTGGCACTTGGCAGCGCCACTCACGGCACCGACCAGAGCTACTACTGTAAGGTGATCTGCCATTTACTCAAGTGCGGCGCATTCATTGATCTTTGACACAGGGTACTCGACCTACAGCCTCGACACCAGCAGCTCGGACACCAGCACCACTACTTCCTCGGCCGCTGCCGTTGCAACCGCAAGCGGCAACTCTACTGGCCCGGGCGGTGCTGGGGGCGGCGGAGGATTTGGCGGTTCTACAAGCGTCAACGGTACCACCGCAGTCACTATGCAAAAGTATCTCCTATCATTCGTATTATCTGGGAACCCGAACACCCAGTGGCCCAACGATAAGCTCTTCTGGCCCCAGTACAACGAGACAACCACGGGTACTGAGCTCGTGTTTAATGAAACCATGTACACCCAGGACGACGATCTCGCACTGGAAAAGGTTGTTTACTGGAACAAGGCGCTGTGGTACTAGGCGCTGCTGGGCAGTCACAAGAAAGGTGGAAGAAGTATCAGGCCCAAGGAGGTTTATCGTGCACAGCCGCTTCACATTATGTCTGGAAGCTGGTAGTAGTCGAAGAAGTAGTCGAACAAGTAGCCGGACCGAGGGAAGCTCGGTATGGCAAATGCATTAAGTAGTCGATGAGACATATAGCTGTGCGCACTACATTGCCATCCGTAAAGGCGTTAAGACTGCACTAGGCACCGATATTGCCAGCTCTGATCCTAACAGCTGGACCTTGTACGACCGTAATAGAATAGAAGCGGCTTACACAGTGAAGGCAGGTGTTACACTGCTCCAGGCAATCGAAGCTGGCACGATTAACTCAGTCGAAACATTGGGTAAGCTGGCACTAACGACGGCTTGATCAAGCCTGGCTTGGACGTAGATATGATTGCCGTGTATGCGAACCCGCTGGACACTATCACGGTATTGGGCACGGCTGCGAACCTCAAGTTTGTCTGGAAAGGCGGAAAGCTGGCTAAATCACCCGCACAACAGTTTGATTGGCCAGGCACGGTTCTGTAAGATCCTGCTAGTGGAATATCGAGTCCAGCTATGCTGCCGTTTCTGTCTCTTTACGCCGTATTTCCATTACTTTGCTTGACGGCCTCAATCGTGCGTCCCCGGCCTTGCCCTTAGATCGTAGCAGCAATCCGCGTTGCGAGATCGGTTGCAGCAGCCCTGTGGCGACAACCGAGTTCCGGGACAAATGGTTCCATGCCCTCTTCTCCGCCCCTCAATAGAGGCCTCAAGTGATCCAGTTTCCTTATTTGGGTCGTGGATGCGCTAGCGCACAAGCTGCGTAGCGCCTTGCTCGACTGCAGACACTAGCACATTGCCCACTTTGTCTAATCCACATCCAAGAGAAATTAATGGAATCTCATCCGGTCCTAGGTACCTCGGACTCTATGGCCCGAGAGTCGTTCGCAAAACTTATACGCAAAGATCTTGTAGATCGGTAGCTGTTTTGGAGAAAACTAAAAGTTCTTCAAATAGGTCGTCAGAGCAAAGATTTGCTTCACAGCAATGGACAACTTCAACGTGAGCGAGGCATGGGCTTTGATCTGCGGCAGAATCTCTATGGCGTATATTACAGACTTGATTACTGGTAGAAAAAAAAAAAACTCCAAATACATTCAAGTAACTTGACCAGGAAATCAGCTGTCGAGCAAGCTACCTAGTTAAGGACAAGTCACCGCTAACCCATTGCTTCAGGACGTGCAAGCCTGCTTCCGGGTCATCGCTTTCAATCATGTGTCCAGCTTGATCCAGGGAGACCAGCCACATCTTGTCGTATCCTTTAAAGAATCCGCCTTTTACTAGCGTATGATCGATGCTAGAGGTATAGAACCAGTCGCGGTGGGGACATGCCCTGAATGGTGCCTGGCCGTACCAAGAAAACGCATCAGCTGCCCGCTCGTTTCCGATTCGAGGTCTGCCGGTAATGAGTCAGCAAGCAACCTTATATATCTGCAATGGTCAAAAGTAGCTTGTTATGCTTACGTGTCTGGGTCTAGCTCCCCGCTCCGGATCAGTATGCGGAGCGGCGTCTCGTCCAGGAGATAGGTCATCTGTGTCCAGTTGGACATAGCCATTGCGTGAGTGAACCCTTGGTTGACGGTCATATCCATGTGGTTGAATTCAATGAGGCCGTCGTCCTGGAGACCAAGCCGAGCTTGCACTGCCGCGTCGTTCATGTACCTCTCAACATGTGCGGCCCATCTCGAACATGTTGGGAAGCTATAGCAGGGTTTTTTCACTAGCCAACCGTTTTTAGCACTATACTGGAATTTAGAGGTAGAATTTTGGCTTACGGTGCACCATATTCTTTTGGGGTGGATACCAGAACTTGGTGATGTTCCAACACGCTTCAGCGCCAGCATCGCAAATCTCCTCGTCGCCTGAGTCCCGACATCGCTGCATGATTGATTCACACTTGGGAACCGCCGTTTGCATTTCAGTACACTCAGTTGTGTTCAGGAATCGCTCTTCTTGGGCGCATAGCACATCGTAGTAGCTTGCTGATGAAAAGCCTTGGTCGATGAGAGGGCTGCTCATGACAATGCTCTTCAGATCGATATCCAGCCGCGGCCCGCCCGCTGAGCCGTCAAAGATGACAGCGGCAACTGCAGGGGCGAGGAAGCCACCAAAGGATTCGCCAATGATGTGAAATTCACGACCGCCGAGTTCTGGAAAAATCTCGGTGGTGAAGGTACGCAAAAACTGATGGACGTCAAGCGCGACTTCTCTTATTGTCGAAAGCATTTTTGGGACACCCTTTGAGGTTTTTGAGAAGCCACTGCCAGCCACTTCACTACTGTGCGTCAGAAACGTAAGCCTCTTTGTAGCTAGGAGCAGAATACTGACTCCAAAAATATCACATTGAAATTATTCGTCCAAGTGAACGGGTTGAATACAGTACTGTTTCCCTCCTGGATATGGCAGGGACCAAGTCCCGACAGCAAAGCTGTTGCGGTAGCTTCGCCTGGCCCGCTGGCATTATACATATTAGTCCTTGACACCAACACGGAGCTAGATGTAGCTTTACCCAGCGAGAAATACTACCGTCGGCGCCCGGTGTGGGGATGAGAGGCTTTCAAAGTACCCTGGAAGTAGAGTCGTTAGTATAGATCCATATCTTCCTCGGAGTCCCCGCTTTACAGTAGAACAAGCTGTTCCGGTTGAGCACAGGCACTTTGCCAGTCCATTGTCTCCCACGGGCTTCACAAAGGCTATCGTCCTGCTGGACTCGGGTAAAATCCGAGAAAGCGGGAGCTCCTGAGCTCGGCTGGTCTAGCGGGTGCTGCGGGCGATAGGCCAGCCAAGGAGGAAATAATGCTAGAGCGGCCGTTGCGCAGCGAGCTGCGAGTAGCAGGAGCACTGCAATTCCAGTGGATGGCGGCATGTTTGCGGTGTGTGTTCTTGAGAATTTACGGGAGCAGGAGATAAAGTTCCCAAGATTAGAACTACACAAGAAGCCCGAAATATGGCCATTAAGGATGGTGAGTGAAGAGAGGCCGTGGGCCCCATGAGTCCTCGCCTCCACGCCCTAAGCTGGATCTGGATAACCGTTGCGCCTCGGTCGATAACTACGAGAATCACCAATCCATTCGCTAAGGATGTGGAGTTCATGCGCGGACTTTGCCGAAGGGTGTGCTTGCAGCAAGACGACAGCGCACATTTACACACCTACATGCCGATTTCGACATAGCGTTGTCAACGTATTGCGTCTGCCTTGGTCTAACAGCAATGTCCAATACGACCCATAACCACATGTTGATATTAATTTACAACTTGGGCATATCTTATTTGCAATTTTCTCCATGATGCATCATGCTTCGCCTTTCGATGAAATTCGTGGCGCAACGGCTTATCGCCGCACTTTCCAGCGGCGAGCCTATAAATCCTTAGTGGGTCGAACCCCTCTCCTCTTCGATGCGTTCACCATTCCCACGAGTGAATGTGGCAGTTTCAAAGCCTACATGATCAATGGCAGAAATTGTTCCCGTCCTAGTTTAGTGGAAGCCAGTCGTTGAAGAAGCGACCATCAGCTTCCATTCCGTGGATGGTCAGTATCTCAGACCCCTCGTCGTGCAAGATATTGGACTTTTCGACGAAACCACGATGGCTCGAAACGGCTAGGAAAATCTTCCGTCCGGTTTCCACTTCCTGGCGCATGGCCTTAGTAGCTTGATGTGCAATCCGAAGCGGAGTACATGTCTCCTCCCAACCAATCCCCGTGCTATTCAGGGTCTTCAAAATAACTTCCGCGTGTCTGAACAGTTGGACGTCGTTATAGCGCATCGCGGAATGGATGAGCATCAAACCGATCCCTCGACGGTATCTGTTGCGGTAGACGCATTCGTAAGGATCGAGTCCGGCTGCCACCTGGAATAGAAGGTGTACCCATGGCCGCGAAGGGTGCTTCGAGTGGATGGAGGAGTCGGCATCGATCAGATCTAGCACCAGAGTCTCGTCACATGCTACATGGGCAAATGCATAGCTGGCTACTTCCATAGCCTTTTCATGGCTTGCAAAACGTAGCGGCTCAGTCGGTATCGGTAGACCGTCCGAGGCGACATGGTCCCTCCAGCTCGAAGTCGATTGCCTGAGCTGATCAGCGCTCCCGGGGGGGATCTCAACGCGTTGGAGCTGCCGCGCCAATGATTTCAGCTCGAGCAGTAGACCCGAGAGGTCGAGAGCATGGCTGCTGTCATGATCGTGGGACTCATCCAGGTCTATGCTCGAGCTCCCGCAGACAATGGAGTACCACTCGGCCGCCTTCGCCCGCAATTCACACGGCCTCTTTAGCCCACACAGAAATGTCTTGGACAGGAAGATACGCCAGCTGATGTTCAAAGCATCAGACGCGATCATTTGGACAATCCCTGGCTCGCAGGGGAACTGGCGTTCCAAGCTGAGCCAAAAGCGCTCTCCCAGAGATTCCGACCGAGATAGACACCACGGCCCGCTGACAAATCTTGACACCGCCCGTGGGAATACCATGCTGCTCAGGAGCTCTCGCCCGTGATGACAGGAGGCGATGTCATCCTGGTTTTTCCGAATCAGTTCCTCGGTGCTGTGGACATAGCGGCACATTCCTGGGTGGGTTCCGACCTCGGACTCTACATAGGAGAGAAGCAGCTGAGCAGCCAGGGCATCAAGGCAGCTTGTTTCATTCTGCGTGACGATCGACAGAACTCTCTCCGTGTAGCGATAGGCACTGATCAGATGCGAGTGCTTGGGCTTCCAAAACTTATTTTGGTCGAGCTTGCCACTATCGCCGGCATACTGCCCTTGTAGATTTGCCATGTTCGCCGCGCCGAGAGCGACGGCGGCGTAGAGAAGCGGTTCGGCGCCTGCTATCAAGTTTTTCAATACACCCAGGCTTCCCGGTAATGTATCGACCACGTGCACTATGAAATGTGCAAGATACACCCTATCCACGCCAGGTAGGCCCTGCCCTGTTACGGTTCGAGGAAGAGTGGATAGATCAGGTTGGTGAGGAGCTAGTACCGACCCTCGTGAATTCCCAACACCGGGGCTTTTTTCGGTGGCGGGACACAAGGTCGTGTCGACAGTGGAGGAGGCCAGTGGCGTCTCCGAGGTAAAAAGGTCTATTATGTACGAGTCCTTTTCAGTCGGGCTACTCGCTTGTTCGCGACCGTGTTGTGGTGGAGGGTCGTCACGATATAAAACGAAGAGGTTCGAATCTGGTCTGGACAGCGACAGCTGGTAACTCTCTGGCTGCACAGATGACGGGCTCTTCTCTTGATATAACCCGTCATTGAACGAGTCTCCTGCGTCGAAGCCCGCATTGCAACCAAAGTCGCTTGGAAAGTGGTCATAAATGAAGTCGTAGTATCGCTCATCGGGACGTACATGATTCGCCGCAATGCCTGTCTCAGCAGCAGCCGCGAGAGTTTCCGACGAATTCAGGCTGTCCTCCTGCGGAGGAGTCTGGAGAGCAGGAGCTGTATCAAAGTGCCACAAACCCGCGAAGGTCTGTGGCGATATCGTAATCTTGGAATTGGGGAACTCTGTTTGGGCTATACTCTCAGGGATGTCCTCGGACAGGGCCGGCACAAGATCGCTTGGACCCGTACTATGGATGTGGGAAGATTTCTCTTGATCCTGAGTTGGAGTTGACGCAAGGTGGTCGGTTGCCCCATCAGCGACGATAATGTCTCGAGAGCCGTGTATCGTGCCCTCAATGGAGGAACAATGCCTACTTCTAGGAGCTCTCTCGGCGGGATTCTGCATATGGCGGAACTGGAGGACGACACCATAGAGGCAAGGCTGTGAGACTTTTGCACAACGTCCACAAGCAGGGCGAGCTTCATCGCACTAGTCTCGTGGCTATCAGTTTATAGAACAGGTTACCAACGAGGGAGAGACCGCACTTTACGACGTTTGTTGCGACAAGGCAGGCAGCCCGTCCGACTGCGAACGATACTAGTCTTTTTCGAGCGAGGAGGGATGGGGCGATGCATGTTACCCAACGGGTCGGATCAAATCTGGAGGCGCTGCGGCGGGAGTGTGTGCAGGCTATCCATTGCAGTACGTGCTGCCGCCGAGAAACCGTGGACCCCTGGAGTTCCCAAATGGCTGGCAAACTGGAAGCGCAGCGACGGCGAGATGAGAGCTGTGGAGGAAGGAGAGGCAGAGGAGAAATTCGGTTCCGCTGGTCTGGTTGCATGCATCGGTCTAATCCTTATCGCGGGGTTAGATCCACTCGATCCGCATGCTATTCCTGATATGGTATACCAGAGCGCTAGCTTGGGGTATGGCATGGCCATATTGACTATCAGATAAGGTGCTCTGAGAACGCTGGCGTCGCTGCGTGAGGGACCCCTAACATGGCCCTGTTAGGTACCTAGCTAGTGGAAGTTGGAGAAACTTCGTGCGATCCCCCGAGAGGATATAGCTTACCGACGATCAGCAAGTCCTATATCCCACAGTTGAGCCCGCCCTCCATCACGTACAAACCTGGTGGGAGTTGCCATCATTTGACTGTGCCATCCGAACCTTCTTGGCATTTTTTCAGCATGTCTTCGCCAGCTGATATCTTGCCGAGCTCACCCCCTGATCATCACAACCTCAAGGAAAATTATGCCGGGAAAGCAGGAGAAAATGGCGGCTCTGATTTCCAAGTCGCCTCGGCCGAAATCCTACGCACTCCAGAGCACGGCGTGCCAAAGAGAGGCCTGATCCTCATCTACACAGCGTAACGCTCATTCTGCCTAATACATCCGGTCTACGCGCAATTTCTCACTCTCCGCTTTTCCAGGCTCGCTTTTATGTCTATTGTACTGTAATCCTACCGGCGGCTCAAACAATTCAAGGCCACTCTACGTGCTCGTCAACCCTCCCTGACGCATGCTACTACAGATTCCTAGACAACAGCACGACATTTACGTACTTGAACTATGCTGCATCCGACTTCAATCAGTTTTCCCTCCTCGCTACCGTCTCCACCGCCTCCACCATCGTTAACGCCGTCAGCCAGCCCCCCATTGCCAAAATTTCGGATGTTCTCGGGCGATGGTTTGCCGTTGCCTTCTGCCTCGTTTGCCAAATCGTGGCATATGTTCTCATGGCCGCCTCTTCCTCCATGACCATGTATTCTGTTGGCTATATCATCTATACCCTCGGCTTGTCCGGCTTGCTCGTGCTCGGTCAGATCATCATCTCGGACTTCACCAGCTCGCGCGGGCGCACTGTAGCTGTTGCGTGCTTCTATATCCCAAGCTTCTTTTCCCCTTTCATATCGTCCTTCATCATTGACAGGGTCGTATCTGGGGTTGGCTGGAGATGGGGCCTAGGTGTTTTTGCCATCCTCTACCCTGCAGTTGTGACCTGGTTGGTCTTCGCGCTTGGATACTATGAGCGCAGGGCTCGCAAGAGCGGTCTGCGGTCTAGGACGAAGCTGACCCTGGCCGGCTTCTGCTCGCAAGTTGACCTGGGTGGAAACTTACTACTCTGCGCAGCCTTTGCCATGATCCTATTGCCAGCCACGCTTGCCGGGACTAACAACCAGACGTTCGATACTATCTATCTCCGGGCTCTTCTAGCGCTCGGCGTATGCTCGCTGATCAGCTTACTTGCTTATGAGCATTGGATTGCAAAGCACCCCGTGCTGCCCTTCCGATACTTCGGCAACTTGACCATCGTTGTGGTTCTGGTCATCGCCTTCTGCGACTACTTCGCGCTTACAGTCACTCATACTTACCTGTATTCCTGGGCAACTGTCGCGAGAGACTTTTCGCCTCGGGATGCTAATTTTCTCCTCTTTGCGAACGCTGTGCCACAGGGAATCATCGGAATTCCTGTGGGATTCATCGTTTACAAGGTAAAGAAGTACAAATACGTCGTCGTTACTGGAGTGGTCGTCCGCACTATCGGTTATGGCCTCATGCTGCGTCTTAGGGGGGCAGACAATTATGTCGCAGAGCTGTACATTGTCCAGGTTATCCAAGGCATCGGATCCGGCATTCTGGAAGCCGTTATGGTGGCAGCTGTTCAAGTCGTTGTCCCTCATGCGGAATTAGCGCAAGCGACAAGCGTCTTGTCGCTATGCCGATTTACTGGATCTGCGATTGGCTCGGCCGTGGCTGGTGGCATTTACAACAACCTCTTCGAGAGCAAATTGCGGTACTATTTGGGCTCGGGCGCGGACGAGTCAACGATCGAGGCACTATTCGTGTCCATCGCGGCATCTATGCTACCGGATTGGGGGACACCTGAGCGTATGGCCGCCGTCAATTCGGTGAGTTGATACCCCGACTTGCCAACCCCTCAACGTGGATGTTAACTGATGACCACCCACAGTACTCGGATGTCATGAAGTTCATGGTGATTGCCGCAGCGGCTGCTTCCGGCCCTATGCTATTGGGCAGCCTCATCCTGCCTAATCTGACTCTCGGGTGAGCACCCAAACTACTGATCCGAGTAACCGCTTCATGCGTGCTAACCTTCCAGCGACTCCCACAATCTTGTCGAAGACGGAATCACGAACGGAAAAGCATGAAGTTCGGCTGAGATGGTGAGGGAGGGGGGATCCGGCATAGGTCCGGCTGGGTACAATTACGGCACTGAAGTTCGCTATGGAAAAGACTTGCCTAAATCCATCTCCGCAGCGAGGCAGCAGTCCGAGCACCGCAACATGTAGGCGTCTCCGAGGGTATCGCAGACTAGGGTTGTGTGGTGAGATTAAATAATATTTCGTTGCGAACAGAATCCTCTGCGATGGGATAATCTGAACGATTACGCTTTGCCGTTGGCTGGGGGGTGCAAGGGCGGTTCTGGGTCGATTATTTCCCCCGCTTGAAGCATTTCCCGTACTGGTTTCCCGGCATGGGTGAAGAAGCTGGGACTCCGATGGCGGGAGGAGGTCGATGCACTCTATAGCGAACTGGGGGATGCCACGAAAGCAAGGAGCAAAGAAGATTCAGACGCTCCTTCTAGTCTTGTGCAGAACCTCTTCAACTCTCAAAGGAAGCAACCAGATTACCTATCGGGAAGGCACAACAATTAGCACGGCCATGGTCGACGTTGGTACCGATACTTTAACCGGAACTACTGCCGTTTTGTAAGTTTCGCAGTTTTTCTAGACTTTATATTCGTTGATTATCCAATTATTATTTTTTTGTGCTTTCCGCGTGTCTTCAGGAATGCGCAAGAGGTGGTAGCCTCTGTGGGGAGAGACCGGTTGCCCGATTTCAACGACGTCGCACGGATCCCATTCATCACCGCGACGATTCGCGAGGCCTTCCGCTGGCGGACGATCGCACCAGTGGCTATCCCGCACGCTGCGGTCAAAGGTGACATCTACAACGGCTATTTCATCCCCAAGTGCGCGACTGTGTTTGCGCTCTCCCAATACATCCACGAGGACACGAGCTCTACCCGAGTCCTGAGGATTTCAAGACGGAAAGATTTCTAGACGAGGATGGAAAACTCAACAATTTGCCGCATGCCGACTTTGGATTGTGAGCATCTAGCTCTAGTCTGCATTGTGAAACATGTTCATTCGCTAATGCAAACCTAGCGGGAGTCGAAGTGCTTTGGCAAACACTTTGCGGAGCAAACATTATATGTCGGTGAGTATCTTCTCCAACGAATGAGACGAGTTTGTATTGACGCCAGATTCTTTCTATCCAGTGGTTGCAAGCTTGTTGACGGGATGATGACTATTTTCATTGCATATAAGTGACGCTCTACAAGTACCGTCATTCGACATAGCCGCACCGGTGGCTGAAAACAGAGAGAAGATTCTGCTCAGCCTTGATCACATGGGCTGGGGTGCGTTCCTCGCCTCGTAAGTTTCACCAGACCAAGTTGATAAATAGCTTATCGGGGGCAGTTGATAGTACAGAAATACGTGCTTGCGATCTATCAGCCCGCTCTGAAGGAAAGAATAAAATGAGCAGGACCGGTCAACGCCTTTATACTAGCGTCATGAAATAGCTGCGAGGAGCAAGAAAGGCTCTTCAGGAAACACAATATATTTCTCTCTACTTGCGACCTTCGTTAGTGTGACAAGTATGCTTCAGTTGCGGTTTGTTGAAGCGTATCCTTGCCCAATGTTATCCAACACCTCATGTTAGCCAAAATATTCGGAGCAGACTAGGTAAATAAATCAAACCCCGAGGGTAGCCAGTCACACCCTACAACGTCGCTATCGATGCAGATCGATAGCCAAGGGTAATCTCCCAAGCTTGCGAGTGGTACGATGATCTGTATCTTAGATACATTCCGAGAGTAATTGCTTATGTGTGTACACTAATGTTGCTTTCTTTCTAAATTTAATCCGAGTAAACTTGTCAACAATTGTATAAATGATATGAGACAAATACTTTGACAGAGTGGAACTACGTATCCCCGCACCCGCAAATCCCGATATTACCGCCATGGCTTAAGGAAAGCAAGGAAGAGAGCTGGTGGAATGGTCCCGAAAAGCCATTACAAATGCTAGGGCTCGAATGGCTTACTCACTCATGCCATGTGAGTGAAGGGAAGTTATGTAAACCTCGAAGCAACGTTATGCATTCGAGACTGCCGGTGACCCACATAGGTCTTCTATAAAATAGAATCTAACACTTTTATCTCCCGTTATGATATGAATGTCAATTGAGTCAATATCCTGCGAGGCCTACGTACTTCCTACCTTACCATATCTATCTTGCACCGCCGGACTGTCTACAATAACAGGTTAACGGAGCGTCCACTGAACTTACTCAGCTCATGCATCGAAGGAGATTTATTTGCCAGTACACAACATATATTCAGAGTTCCTAACCCACCTCGCAGGTAAATAAGCAACGAGAGAGCCTATATCATGAATGTAGCAAACACCGGGGTCAGCAAATACCAGAAGACGCACACATCAGGAAAAACAAACCCCGAGAGGCCAATACGCTCAGGAGACCAAACACCGGAGAAAGCAGTTACCGTAGGAGACAAACATGACGGGAAAATAAACACCCGCGCATCAGCTAAGACTTTAGTAATGCTACTGGTGATAAATCTTGGAATTGTGCGGAGGTGGACTGAAAAGAGGTGGGAAATGAAGCAGATTGCGAATGAGGATCTGTGTCAGCTTATGTGATCTTGGCAACAAACCAAAATATCTATAAATCTCAAGCTTCTCTAGCTTTGATCATAACGAGTGCATGATTTCGGAGCATAGCTCAACCTAAATTCGCCCAAATCACACAAGAGAAGCAACACAAGATGGGTAGCTCTAATGAGTTTGATCTTGACGCGATTGCCGCATTTGCAGAATCCACGAAGGAAAATCCCCGGGCAAGCTTTAAAATCGCAACAAAGTGGACTGGTAAGGTCAAGACCACTTCGCACGTGGCCGGTCATTCCATCTTCGGCGGACATCACACCCGAGACTTTGACATCCTTTCAGACGAGCCGATCGAGCTGCTTGGGGACAACTCCGCGCCAAACCCAGAAGACTTGCTGATTGCAGGCCTCAACTCGTGCATGATAGTTGGCTACGCCGTCGGTGCCGCAGCAATGGGTATCAAACTCGACAAGCTTGAAATCGTCTCTGAGGGGGACCTCGATCTACGTGGGTTCACCGGACTGGACCCTTCGGTCAACGCTGGATACGAAGAAATCGAGTACACGGTCCGGATTCAGGCCGACGCACGAAGGAGAAGCTTGAAGAGCTCCATTCGCACGTACAAAAGACTTCCCCGAATTTCTCGAACCTCGCCACTCCTGTCAAGATGGTGCCGAAGCTTGTTGTCGAGCCTATTGAAGACAAGGAGACAGTCACTACAGGGGCTAAAGCCTGAAATTATTACCCATAGAACTTAGGGGTTGGATTTATCGAAGAGGCCGGTGTAGAGTAGGTCAAGGTGCCAGGGCATGACTTCTTCGTCCCAGGGTTGCTCGTTGCTAGGCCGATTCCAACTTAGTTAGCGGCTCTTCGTCGCCTGCGAACTAGCGATGGCATTAACCACTTTGATCTTGAAATGAGATTTTTTTTAAAAGATGTCTAAGCGCATAGTCTTCATAATTCACATTCCTGGGGAGAATCTACAGCTTCTAACGCAGTTAGAGACAAATCATGAATGCATTTCTGTCGGCCCTAAGTTTTCCTTCTCCAGCTATCGACCATATCGACGGCATCAGGCACTCGGGGAATAGACGCATGTAGATGTACTACTCACAAAATTATTGCGGTCGGCAAAAATTCCAGTTTTGTCGGTAGCACTTACTGTGATGGCCACTGCTTGCGACTACTTTCTCAACTATATACAAGACTTTTACTGTAGAGGCTCAAGCGAGATCGGGGTGCCATACACACGATCTGAGCCCGAAGAAGAAAGATCGAAATTATGTATACGAGACTCACCTGAATCCCTTACAACACAGCGAACTCGAACGCCCAGGCGGTATACCCTTCTGTCTGGTAGATAGGAAATGTCAAACTACCTCCAGTATACGCGTGGGTGACGGTGTTGCGGAATGTGGGCGCTGGCTGGGCGTCGAAGATGTTGCTCGACCCCAAAAAGCCCCAGGTGCTGATAGTGACGGAGCCCGAGGCCTGGTAACCGAGCGCGGCGAGGTTGTTGACCTGGAGCTGCCAGGTGCCAACCTTGGTGCGGGTGCCAACAAGCAAACGCACCTTGCTGCTGTCCCTGGTTGCATACACGTCGAGAACACCGTCAGTGCTACCGACCGTGGCGAGGCGCACACCCGTCATGTTTTGGGCGTAGTATCGGTACACCCACCAGCCGGCGGCGGCCTCGTAGGCCGTGCTAGCATACGTGGCGGGGCTTGGCTTTGTCAGAAGATTGGCCTGCATGTCGTGCAGCTCAGTGCCCGACATCCAGTTGCCTAGCAGGCCCCAGAAGTTGTAGCGTTCGAGGCGCGCGATCCACCACGCGTAGCCCGAGGGGACTTGCTCGGCTGGCACGGCGTACTCGTTGATGTTGGTCTCGCGGCCCGGCAGGCCGTACGTCTTGAGCATAGCGCCGAGTGACGCGTTAGTGTACTGCGGGTCGCTCACGCTGTTGATGCCGCCCTCGAGATGGTACGCCCATTGATCGGGCACCGTGTTGGCCGCGGCGATCTGAGACAGCCAATTCGTCCACCACGTGTTCGTGTTGACGGGCTGGCTTGCGAGCGTGGGGCCGCTGATCTTGACGCCGCTGAAGCGTGTATCGGCACTGATGAGCAGGGGTTAGTCCGGATATGCACCGTGCACCTGGAGAGACGGACATACCGGAGGTTCTGGTGTGTCCGGATGTACAGACTGATCCACTGTTGCTGGGTTCCTTTCCAGAATACGGTCAAGTCAGGCTCATTCCAGATGTCCCACACAAGCCCTGCAAGCATGTTGTTGGCAACCAGGTCGTTCTTCAGCTGCGTGAGGAATTTGTCATAGTCAGTCCAGTCTCCGTTCGTCCCTGGCCACACGGTGGACGCGTTGCTGTCTTAGTGCCTTTAGTTAATAAACAATCCGCAATGCAATGCCGCTAGCTTGCAATACGGATGATGCTCACTGTCTGTGCCCCAGATGTCATGCGGCAGAATGATAAAATTCCCTCCATATGCGCGCGTCGTCTTTGCTGATGGTAAGCGGTTGCATCAGACGTCTCACGCAACCCCGATGGATCCGCCCTTAACGGCAAGTGACTGCGTACCTGGTAATTGGCTTTGGTCGATGCGAACCGCCCCTTGTACTCATTTAAGCCCCAAATCCAGCCTCGATTTGGCGCTGGAAGCTGCGCACCACCGGCACGGCCGTAGTTGAAGTCGATTCCCGTGTACCTGTGCTTGCGTCAGGTTATGTTCCGGCGCATTGCTGACCCTCCGTACTCTCTGCCTCTGGCTGTGGAAAACGGGTAGACATACCAGGAGCCAGGAATCTGATTAGGGTAATTATCAGGGATGCCATATATAAAGCCTGAGGCTAGATGCTGCGGGGTTCCTAGGTTGCTACCCAAGTCCACCGTGGCAGTGGTCGACGTAGCTTGAGCTCGGACGACGGCGCCTGCGCAGACAACCAACAGGGCTTGTATCAGCGACAGCATTTTGGGAGATGAGTAAGAAGATACGATTTTTTGTTCAATACAGCATAATACCGCTCAGGCTAAGCTCTAGCTACCCCGGCATGGTCGAGTTTATAAGGTTTTGAGTTGTGTCTAGAATCCACCGGGGAGTGAGAAGCAGCCTACTATGGCATCTGTCGTTGTGACATATCGTGAGATCCCTGTACTAATATTAGTGGGGTAATCTCCCGCCCCTGCGATTGGAGCGATATTTCTTTGTGCCGCCGGGACATCTCAACATGATGTATCGTAACTCTCATGGCAATACTCTTTTCCTAGCTAGGCTATACCGGTTTGAAAGAAGCTAGAGGAGATCCACCGGGACTTGCAAATATAGAGGCACGCGTGGGGTGTGGCAGGTTGTGACCCCGGGACGGTAGAATTACTCTGTGCTATTGAACTTTCGTTGCGAAAAGAGGTGTATGACGCAGCTACGACACTCGGAATGTAGGCTCTTCAATCATCGTCTAAGAATCAATCGGCGGGTTTTCAGCCAACTTGCAATGGGTGGTAAAATAGACAATTTACCCACCGAGCCAAAGAAACTGAGCGCATTCTTGACTGATCAGAGTTTACTACCCAGTTAGCTTGTTTACCGTATCGTATGTGTTCCAGTGCCATTTATAGTGATACCGTTTGGGTTTACCCTTCAAACCTCTCAGCCGGTCACTTCCTCCGGCAGGTGATAATGAGTTTATAATACGTGGGAAGCGATTTCCATCAGGTTTGGTAAACTCCGGTGGGTGTATTTACTCCCACCGGACAAAATGTGAGTTGCTATTTCCCCGCATTGTCTGTTGTCACAGATGACACCCTAAGATATTTGCCGTGGTTGCACCCCGGTGGATAATGCAGTACCTTGGTTAGCCGCTATGGGCTATAGGCAGCCAAAGGACGTAACTGGAGCCCTCTCTATATCCCCGTGGCGATGTCACACCAAACACCACGTTTACCAGGCATTTAGAGACTCAGGAAATGCTTCTCGCATCATAGCAAAAGCATTCCAGCACTACCGAGCACGTAATAGCCTCCCCTAGGTATTTTTGTCTGCCATCCATTCATCGCCACCGAATGGTGAGGTCGATAGGCTCCTACCCCGCATACTTTTGGTAACTATCACAGGCAATTGAACATACCAATCGAAGAAGAGTAGGATCTATATTAAATATAACGTAGTTGTTTTTCCTTTCTTCCAGGAAAAGATGAAGTAAACAATTAGCCACTGGTGTGGCCCATCTCACTAGATCTCTCTTACAACCTCTAGAAGTAAGAATATCGGTGAGTCCAGTGTTCCTGCCTGTCAACGCCCACTCCGTCTCACCTTGGGCCTTCTGGAGAGAAACGCATGGTACTGCCTCCAGCTCTCTTCGAAGCTCTCACTTTTCCGGCGCATGGTATGCTGGAGACCATCAAGACCAAAGAACATCTCCGCGTCGAAGAGCTGATCAGTTCGGCCAATTTGACCGCAGCAGAAGCCATCGGCTATGATTCTGATCTCTTTGGAGATGGATATTCTCGAACAGATCCAAAACTTGCTGGCCAGCTAAGAGACAGTACTGGTCATGAGTCACAGTACACTAGATATCTTACCAGCTCTTTAAGCCCTGTGAGGAAGCTTAGATGAGACTCTCTTGAAAAGACATCGTGATGCGATGCGGGGTGAGCTGATAACGGCAACAGCAGGATCATACGAAGTGTCCAAGTCTATTGGTTCTAAGACTTCGGATCGAATTATTCTAAGTGAAACTAGAATCAACCCCCTTGGCGTTTTCCGTGCTTCTATCTCTTGTCAAGGCTTACTTGTTCCAGTATCGGCATGGCTCACTGAACCATGCAGAGCGATGGTGGCAGCGCTCGAGGAAGCACAAGAAGACTTCTGCTCCAGGAAAGCAAGTATATCTGGACTTACTAAGTCGAGACAGCCTATATTTTCTATTTGTGCTCACTTACACCTGGGAATCTCGAATCGCCAACGGCGATTCCGCACGTGTTAGCTCTACCCGCAAACCGGGTCGACCCAGCCCGTTGTCCATTTCTGCGAGCCCATAATGATAACCAACAGAGACAGCGAAACCCCGAGCGTGGTAGCACCATACACATATGCATGTCTCCTGCGGAGACTGCTGAGCTCGGCAACCCAGGTGCTGACGGTGGTCAGACAGCCGCAGAGGCCATCCATGATGCCCTGAAACACCTGGCAGTGTATGTTTGTGCTCCCCCGGGCGCTATGCTGGAGATCCCACGCCAGCCCCAGCACGGCTGTCCCCAGGATATTGGCAGTGAACGTGCCGAGAGGGAAAGAGGGGCGGAAGGCATTTAGCTTGATGCTCAGGTAGAAGCGCATGATGCATCCCACCGGCGCAAACACAACCGCAAACAGCACCAGCCCGCGCCAAGTTTCCTGCCTCATCGAGCCCGAGGTGGCAGAGCCGGATGATCTGTCCGGCGGCAGCACAGCCATGATGATAGCCCCGGCCCACGTCCCCGCGCCGACAATCGGTATGATCCTATCGAAAAGCCGGTGCAGCCTCCCGGTGATCACCCAGTTAGTAGGCTGGAGAAGAAGCGCTATGTGTGCACCGGCTTTCATCGCCGCCAGACAGACGCACACAGTCGTGATGATGACGGCCAGAACCGCCATTGCGTCGTCGCCCGCCCCTCGAGAGGGCGGCGGGCTCACTAGGTTCATGGACAGGTCGAGGAAAGCGTCCCTGACGAATGACGAGAACGTCGTGAACGACCCACAGAATCCCGTCGAGAGCCCGATGTATAGCAGAGACGGCTTCCGCGGTGGAGGACTATCGTTGGCGTCTGCACCCCCTTGGCCTGCCGCTTCCTCAGAATCGCACTGCGCCTCCTCCTGCGCGGGCTCGCTGTCGTCACTCCCAGACGAGTCTTGCTTCGACAGGCTACTCTTGCTCAGCGCGTTATTGATATTGGCCGAGCTCTGGGCCAGGAGGCCGAGGAATAAGCTTCCCCCGAGGTTGACCCAGAGTGTTGGAAAAGCGATCGGGGCATCTGGATATGTGGTCAGGGATTCGAGGCCCAGCCGCGCCAGTGTCCCGAGGATGGAGAAGAAGGTCAGGTAGGACATTATCAAGAGGGTGGTCCAGGCCTGTGATATGGCCCTCTTGGGGTCTCGCCAGGTCTGCTCTGCGGCTTTTTCGACGTCGGCAGCGTCTAGCAGGAGCCCCTCTGGAGCTTCCCCACGTTGCGACTGACTCCGCCTCAGGTGCTCCTCGAGGTTGTGGTGTTGGTAGATGGCCTGCTCGTCGGGGTTCTCTACGCCTTCGGGCACCGCCACTTCATCGAGGTTGTAGAAACTGGCCGGAAGGTCCTCCTGGTCGATTCGCGAGTCGGCGCGACTCGACCTTGGCGAGGAAGGCTTGTCGCGCCCGGAACCACCCGCTCGCGCATCGGAGTTGAGCGGAGCGCTGTTTTGCCTCTGGTGTGGTCCGTCTCTCGACTTCCTGGCATCCCTCCTACTCGTGGACGGGCGCGGGCTGCTCGGCGCTCCCGGTAGGTTTCGGCGCTGCAGCCTACGCCTCTCATCCTCCAGGCTCTCGAATTCCGAGACGGGATTTTCTGCGGGATTCTCGTCGGGAGGAGGCTCGGCGAGCTCAGTGAGTCCAGCAAAGTCCGCTAGCACGTCGTCTAGAGCATCCTGGGCTTGCTGGGGACGATCGAGGTGGTGCTGAACGTCATCTGCAGGGTTGCTGCCACCCGGTGGCCTTGCTTGTTCCGACGGTGGGCTCATCCCGTGCGTAGGGTTTGTGACGAAGCTTGATGTGTCTGGGACGCAGTACCGTGTCAACCAGCGCTGCTTTCAATCATTTACTCTGGGTGGTAGCCCGGTGGGGCGGCTCGGCCGGTTCTCACGGCTATACAGGGACGACCGGGAAGGCACCCGACTTTACCGGGCTAGTCACGTCTCCCAACTAATTCGGCGTTATTTGGGTCGAGGAATCACCTCGGGATAAGTCAAAAAGAACAACTCGAGGTCAACGCTTGGACGGCTCTGCGAGGAACGCGGAGCAGGTCTATGGGTCCAATTAGAGAAGAGACGATCGTATGAGTGCCTCCAGCTTGACACGCTTCGGATATGGTGCGCTCCGCCCTATCTGCAGATCTCACTCGGGGCGTTGGCCCAACCAGGGCGAAGATGTCTGAATGGCACCGAGAAACTGAGCGGACCAGTTCATGGAGTCTTCGATCTCTGACGGCCAGTTCTGCGAGGTGGACAGCAGATCGCCGAAGAGCTGTGCGTCTTGGATGTCTGGATCTCCCGGGTTGATGCCGCCCGCGTTTTGTACCTGCACCATGTCGAGCGCGTTGATCAACCCGGACGACCCGATGGAATTGCTAAGCGCGGGGAAGGTAGAAGGTATGCTCCGGGTTGTGTAGCCACCGGCAGCTTCTCCTGATAGAGTATCAGTATGAACACCTTTGTGAAATGTATCAGCGAGACGGATCTGTGTACGCCATTTCTGACCGTACTCCTTCAGGCTCTTCATCATGTCCCGCGCTATGCGGGCGCCGGTCGAGTTGGCGCTCAGGGCCTCGAATACGGTGAGGCACGTCTCGGCGTCATCGTACAGGGCCGCGGAGTCGGCCTCGGCGACGGCGTCATCGTTCGGTCGGATGAAGATGCTCGAGACGAGGAGGATGGAGCTCGCGTAGATCAGGCATGAGATCATCTGCCACCACGGAAAGTCGTGGACCAGGTCTTTCTGTCCGCTGACGTGGTGGAGGAGGTGGGCCGTCTCCCTGGCCGCAGTCACGCAATTCTTCTCATACGTGCCGACCAAGTTCCAGTCCGTCTGCAGCAGCGGGGTCGGGGCGTCGCCGTCCGGCTGCCTCAAGAGGAGATAGCGCAGGTACGGCCTGTGGATGACGGCGCGGAGGTGATAGAACTTGACAGCCAGCATATTGCGCTTTGCCTCGTCGTTAGTCACACCATCGAGTGCCTCAACCCCACGCAAGTCCGTAGGTAGGAGCTCACCTGTCTCTTGAATGTCACGCTTTTCTCAAAGGCGTGAGCCAAGTCAAACCGCAGGGTCCGCGGGAGACCCAGCTTCCAGTTGAGGAGCAGCTTGTCCAAGACCTGAGTGCGGACGAGGCCTTCGGGAGTGGCGTAGGACTGCTCCGGACTGGAGAGCTCGCGAAGGACACGGCCGACGATGGTGGAGAAGGCTATCATGGTGAGGAAGTAGTCGCCACCGGACGGTCCGTCTTGGGCCTCCGCGACGTTGTCGCCGTCCCAGTCGATGTCGGCGTCAGCCGCTCGCGACGGCAGTGGGACCCTGCAGTCCTCGTCGTGGATGGCCGGCGGCCTACCGAGTTGGAGGGCGAGGAGTCGGTCCAGGACGTAGATGGAATACCAGAGCCTGCGCCGCTTCTCTATCTCAATTCGCGAGACCGGCGGAGACGTAATGCGACCGTCGTTCTCCACGTGCAGCCCGATGCTCTGCGCGGTACGCACGGCCAGGCCCAACGCTGTCCAGCAGCTGCAAGGTTTTAGCAGCCGATCATGGACGCCGGAAGTCAAAGGACTGCGTTACCTGTCTGTCTGGCACACTGCCAGGAAGTAGAAGCACTGGGCCAGGAGCAGCGACACCTGGCCCATGGATCGATCGGCGCTGGTCGGAAGCAGGGTCTTGGACGAGGCGCGTATAAAGTAGATCTCGTGCAGCTTCCCGATTCCGGAGTCTTCGCCTAGGAAGGTGGTGTAATACGCGCCGATGGCACATATAGTATCTGTATGGTGGGTTCTCAGCCACGCGTGTCCCTGACCGCCACGTTCGTGTTTCGGATTACCTACGAAGCAATGCCAGCCAGGTGGTGTCGACCGGTTCGAGGTCATCCCGTGCGGTCCGCATCTTGCTGTAGTTCGCCATGAAGACGGACTGCGGCACGAAGGGGTACGCTAGATGGATTGTGGAGAAGTATACGTCGATCAACTGCTGCTCCTTCTCTGGGCTTGGCAGCTCGATGGCGGGGCTGTCGAAGACGTGCGCAGGCGGTATCTGGCTGTCTTGCTCATAACTGTCCAGCCCCTGGCCGGATCCGTCCGGGGGGTTCTCGGTTCGCAGCAAGACCTTTACCAGGTGGAAGAAGCGCACGTCGCTCACTTCGCCGAGGTACCTCTGGCTCTGGCGAGGCGTGCACGGCGGCGCGGCCGTGTCGTCGGGGCCACCCTGGGACTTCACTGCCGTGATGATGGCCGGGCCGATGCCACTGAGCGCATGGTCGACTTGGGCCTGGATGGAGGCGCGCGTGGCGGCCGTGCTATCACGGGTCGACGAGGGGATGTGCGGAACGACTTCGTCCAGCAGCGCCTCGTACCGGCGGACGGCGTCCCGCAGCTCGGCGATCCCTTCCGGTCCGCTGCGGACCGACGCGCCAAGGCCGTTTTCAGTAGGCGGAAAACGCCGTTTCCTCGGGCTGTAGATGCAAACATAGCCGTAATCTATGCACCGAGTGCACATGGGCTGTTTGGCATCGCACTGGTCACGTTGCCCCCCCGACTAGGTCAGCTACTGAGCTCCGCATGTCTCCTAAGTTCGGCTTACCTTGGACTTGAAGGACCTGCACGTCTCGCAGGCTCTTGCCACCCGCTTCCGCTTGAGGCCGCCACTATCTTCCGGTGAACCCGCCATTATGCCAGCCGCGTCTACTCGTGGGGAAAGTCGTCCCGCTCGGTCGATGTTGTACTCGGCGCGTGCAGCAACAAAGGGAGCCGGACTAGCCGCCTTATCCGAGATTTCCGAGATAACCGATGCAGCTAGCCGCATCAGTGCCGGGGCCAGTCTCTCTGGCAAATACCGAGGGGGGAAGAAATCGAAATGTGGGCTGCACCTGGCTCGTCGAAGAACGACCACGTCTGTCAAAACACCGAAATTGCCGACCAATAGCCATCTATATCTACACTGACGCATGCATTTACGCGTGTGTTCCCTACAAGAAGCGGGAAATGCCGAATTTTCAAGCTGTGCAAGTTTTAAGTCAGGAAATAAATATCACAGTGCTCAGGAGACAGTACATCTTAGGTTGTCGGATGCAGTTTGTAGAGAAAGAAAAAAGAACAAAAATGAAAACAAACAAACTCTCAAGCTAATGGCAAGTGGAGCCCATCAGAAAGTACGATCAAGGCTGGTGATCTCATTAAAGCAGTGTACCAACAGTGGCAATCGGCGCCGGGGGGAAGCCGTTCGGCCCGGAACGGCATGCACAGCGTGCGGGGCATCATCTGAACTGGCCAGTGTGAACGTCCATGATCAGGGGCTTATGGTCTACTCCATGTCCGACCACGTCACATGAGGCTGGGAAAGCAATGGTATCCAGATCTGCCATGTCATCGTAATCTCGATAAGCAGCTGTCTGTGGGCGCCGCCAGTGCTGGGATACTATACAAGCAACCATTATGACCACCCGTGAAATCTTTTGTCATGGAGATCCCACGACACCTGTTGCCATTCTCCTGACCTCGCTCAGCGTCTGAACCGATGAAGCTCCTCATAGCTCTAGACAGGCAGGTCAATGCGCCCCCTTTCCAGCCCAATAGCGAGGTGCGAGGTAATTTGGAAATCAGCGGATGCAAGTCAAAACATACGCCGCCCGTGATGATAATATTCCGAGGTAATTCTGCATGGGCCCAACAAGGTCTCCCATGGCCTGACACCGGCTTCTACAGGAACATTAAAAGTCTCCTTCCGACCCCAGAGCGTCAACGACCGAGACTTGTGCCCCAAGCAAGTCAAGTACACAGTAAGCATGACTCCGGGTGGGGACGCTCTGGCTTGTACGCCGTGCTAAACTCCAAGGCAGCTATTCCAAGAGACCATTCGTCCGGAGCTAGAAGAAACCCCAAATGGAGATGCCGTTGGCGTGTGTACCCTTGGAGCTCCCTTTGCCTTCAATTTCCCCACAAACAGCCAGTGTCATCCCGGGTCTGCAGGCTTGGTGCCCAATCAGCTCCCACCGTCGCTCGACATCAACAAGGATGGCATTCGCATCAAGTCGGAGTACTGGATCATCGCGCGAGTAGAACGTGGCTGGCTCAGTCTCACAGCACCGTGTGCCAGGCAGAAGCTAGCATTCAGCCCCATTCCCTCCATTACACCGCTGCCAGTGTCGTCCACCGGGCTTCTGCCGGCCTATAAGCTCGCATATCCCCGAAAGGAGCCCCTAGGTAGCAACTGCCTGCTCTGCGACGCGACTCACGGTTGGCTGCCAGAATACTCGCCGGCGATTGGCCTCGACATTACCCTACACGACAGCCCCCTGCTGACCAATGGCGACTGCCTCCCGCCGCTACATCTGGTTGTGCGCTCGCCCTCTGAGGTCCTTCAGGGCGAGGGTCTCTACATTCGGAACATCACTGTCCAGTTACGCAGCACTATCACAGTGCGCGCCAGCATCATTCAGAGGACCGCAGCCTATATTCGGCCCCTGTGGTGCACCTGGGGCTTTTTACGCATCGAGACTGAGCGCTTCGCGCTGGATCCTGGTATATGGGGTACGTGCTGTGTCCCGATCTCGTGGCCTACTTTTAGCACGCCCTTGCTGGAGATGTCGCACTCGCTCGAGGCTACTCTGGGCCTGTCGAAAGGAACAGGTGATCGACAACAGGTGAGATGCCAATAAATTCCATTGCGTATTCTTCCTGGATGCCTGCAAGTTCATCATTTCGAGACTACGTGCAGCTAGGCGTAAGGAAAGTCCGCATAAGAATGCTCCATTTCAACAGGGCGTAGTCGATTTAGCATGGTTACCACTTCTGAACAGAACCAAAGTCTAATTCATTAGAAGCTTGAGTATCTACGAGTAAGTCTTGATGTCATAATTTCTGATCCTCCTCCGGGTTACGAGACTTGATGGAAACGAAAACGAGAATGTTGGTCGCCATTCCATCGTTCGGCATGTGGTTGTATCAATTCACACTGTCCGTCATATCCTGTCTGTCACGTCTACAACTGGCCTTACAAATCGGCCGATTTTAGAGGCAAAAAGACACCGCCGTAACATGACAAGGCAGTTCGACGCTTAAGCGCCAGGTGGACTATGAAACACCATCCGACATTGCGGATCCCTCCCGGTTGTCAGACCTCCTGTGCGCTCACACCTCCAGTTCCTTCTTGTCTATCAGACGGCTTTATCTTCACAGATGTCGTACACAAGGTTGCAGTGTGGCTTGCTTCCCCACCTGTCCAACTAGCAGAGCCTCGCCAACGACAGACCAGAGTCTTCGTCGACACAACTCTCATGCCCCCATTTCAAGTCTTCCACAGCTCTCGGTGTTCCATCTCTATCGATCGACTGTGTCTCACCCTGTGCTTCTGATTCAGGACGCAGCACAACCCAGCTACGTGGTGAGAAGACCCTACCGAGCCCCTTACCGCAGGCTGAAAGCCTTTCACAAAGCTGTTTCCCCTCGCACACCGTTGACCCACTCATTCTCGAACGAACCTCGCCACAGGTACGGTCTTTATACAATCGAAAATGGCGGACAAGCGCCCTTCTAAGCCAGAGCGAAAGCGGAGGGCCTCATATATATGGTGTCAATATTGATTAGGGGATATTCTGAAATGGGTATAATACCGGCATACTCAACGAACGCTACAGATCCTGTAAGGAGCTCGGCGACCTGATATTGGACAAGAACTCGTATATCGAACGAGTCGCGTATTGGTTTAACAAGAGGGCAGGGGTCTGAATAAAGCAGTGGATAATGGCTCGTCACTCGATGTGCTGTTTTTACATCAGTTGGCTGCCCGATCCAGGCTCAGAGACGCACGATACTAGTTCATCGACCGCCAATATCTCTCTTTGGGTTGACTTTCAGAAATCGTTAGATTAATGTGATGGAAGTCGCTGACAGGATGGCACTTGAGCCTTGATTACGTGACTAGCCTAAGGATCTAGCTTTAGCAAGCCGCTTCGGCGCTGGCCATTCTGCACTTTGTGGTTAGAGCCATAATGACAGCTATCTTAGTGTAGTATCGCCCTTCAGGTGTGAAAATGGGTGACTTGGATGGATTTTATCTTCGTAGCGGGTGAGCTTGAGTATATCGTGTGAGGCTTGGTAAGTGCAGCAGCACGGGCGAGAACGTGGTTTATGGTCTGAGATACAGGCAAGGAAGCTGTTCAAGGCCTACGATGGCAGGCTCGCACGGTAGTTGCTCTCTTATCCTCTTAGGCCTAGCCTATCAGAGAAAGGTTGTTGCTAATTAAGTTATCTTAGCTGTAATAGCTTTTTCTAGAGCTTTTATATTACAGTGTAGCTAGCGTTATTATAAGCTTGTTATAGTATAGTTATATAACTATATATTATTAGAAGTGTATGCAAGCAAGATAATTTATCTTCAGCAAGCCTTAAAAGTTAGGCTGCACACACAGAAAAAAAAAACGAAAACCCGTCAATCCACTCAGTAGATACCATACCCATATCTCTAAGCACAGCGAAAATCCAGTAATAATCATATTTGATCGTTGACAGATGCAGCCGCTCGGGGCTCGCAGAGCATCAACCTGGACCTGCTCATCCCAGAGTATTTGTAACAAAGTGCGGAATAGCCAGCGCTGAGGCGGCTTGCCTTTCTTCCCAGTCACTCAGGAGAACTCACAAAGCTAGATCCCTAGCATAGTCATATAGTCAAGGCTCAAGTGCCCACCCTGTTAACGACTTCCATCACATTAGTGTTCACAGTCTACATTCCCTCATGGAGGGACACAAAATAATATAGCTTGAGTGTTGGAACAGTAGATTCGCAGCGCTCGCTCGCTGTGGATATGGAAGCTGGAAGCTCCATGGGAGCCACGTGGGGAGCAACCACGTGATCAAGATGGAAGCTATTTAAGAGCTCTCTGGAGCTCCTAGACTGCTTTCCACCAGA
>MU270088.1:190640-241037 GCA_021432635.1 Thozetella sp. PMI_491
AACTTGAGGACCTTAAGGATCAGTCTCTGTTACAGCCTTAGTGCTAGCACTGAATACATTCCCCTTCTCGTGGCCGAGCTTCCACCCCCTGAGACCTGCCTAGGGCATTATAATTTCCAGGCAGTGTTTTAGTTAGAGCTAATATTATTAATAAAGGGGTAGATATAGTAATCTTAGATAGACTAGTTTAAGCACCCCTAAAAGGTAATTAATATAAAGTAGCCTTAAATATATTAGAAACAAGCTAGGCAAACTTAGCATCAATAGTACTAAAGGCACTAACAGCAACCGAGGAGTAGGTGTTATTCTGTTGTTTAACAGCTATAATATCCTTATATAAAAGGGCTGGTAACAAGTGTAATTAGCCAGGGAGACTCGATATAGAGTCAGCGGCCAAAGTGGAATATAGATCTATAATTTTGAATAAGATGATCGTGACTGCCAGGCTTTGCCTTGTTGCTTCTACTAAGCACATCTCTGTGATACTGTAGCAATAACGGCTCGCATGGTTTATATAGTTACGGCAGGACCATATTCTCTCGTGAACATTCTCGTTAGTATCGAAGAGTATACCTTCTTGTCCCAAACATCCGCCTACGCGTCACCCACTCTGACCGCGCATTCTACTCAGGCCTTGCCTAAGCTTAGCCCGCTGAGCTCATAACATACACCCTCAAAGTGTAGCGTTGCTAAGTGCCCGTCTCCAATGGCGCGTGGCAATGTAGGCGCCTGCAGGTGATATTCAAGATCTAGGATCGAGACACCAAGCCATCGGGTTAGCGGCTTGTGCACGGGGATTGCGCCGGTCGAGGGAGATGGGGACTGCCATAACGACAATATCAGCAACGGCGGCGGAGGAGAGGAGCAAGCGGACAGCCCTGGCAAATACCTACCAGAGACATATTTCTGGA
Source organism: Thozetella sp. PMI_491 (assembly GCA_021432635.1). Classification (NCBI taxonomy): domain Eukaryota; kingdom Fungi; phylum Ascomycota; class Sordariomycetes; order Chaetosphaeriales; family Chaetosphaeriaceae; genus Thozetella; species Thozetella sp. PMI_491. The sequence continues at coordinate 191,552 of MU270088.1, forward strand.
GCCTGTCCCAAGGCCTTGTCCGAATGCCTTGAGACAGTGTCCTCCTGTTACTGTAATAGTAGGTAATGTTGATATTGGCCCGCCTTTCGCGGTAGAAATGAAAGTCGCTCCCAGTCCAACGCGAAGGGGCCAGTGTAATTGCTTAGCCCAACGATGTAAATCGTAGTAGCTCAAGGCTGGGCTCCAGTCATGCGAAGGGCAGAGGAGGTCATTTTTTTCCGACGCTTTCTCCACCAAGGTCTCACGATTGTGAATATCAGCGATAGCGAAAGCTGGCTCCCTCCGCGATTCTCCAGTAGAGAGAAAGGCTCTTCTTTTTGTGCCCAGGTCTCCATTGCCAGATCTAGATTATTCTGGCCTGCCGATTGCCGATAGCTACTTCGTATGCCTCCCACTGGTCTGTCTGGAAGAAAATGGCTGGTTGTTATCAGGTTTAGGGTTAGAGCATGTGATTGATCGACTGACTGACCGTCAGCTGACAGGAGCTTTGCATCTACCTTCCCAACACTAGTCAGCTTCACAGCAGCTTCACAACTAGAGTGACATACGCCATGAGACACTTATCTCCCGGCATTCAATCACCACATCAAATCCTCGGAGCAATTCGACCAATGGGATCAATTTCATCGGAATGTTTCATCATATCATCATTAACTCAACGCAACACCACAACCCTAAGCTGAGTAAACTCTAAAGACGTGCCATAGCTGACCGAGCTAACTCAACTAGCCTTATTGAGCTAGAAGAATAGCTTCAAATACATTTCACCATAAGCTCATCAAGCTCGAAACAGCTACTAAAGACCTAGCGGGAGCCAATTCTTAACATCTCTGGCATTGACAGGAGACAAGGGATTGGACTTACTTCTACCCCAGCGTCCGATCGGATGCAAGTGGCCCTGGGAATTGGTGGCTGGACGAGCTCTGCCGCGTTTGCTGAGTTTCTCGCGCCAGTTTAACGCACGCTGCGATGGAGGCTTCAAATTGACGGAATAGCTAATCTTCCGCAGAGGGTCGACGCACATGGGGTTCTTGTGTAGGTTGAGACATTCGAGGAGTTCCTTGGATGCTGTCCACGGCTGGAAAAGATTTTCCAGCTTTTGTAAACCATTCAGCTCGGGAACCCACGAACGGACATAGCAGCCATCCTGATCGTACTTGAAGGATTGATGCACTGCGTTGAAAATACGAACATTGTTGCCACTCCCGGGCCCCTAACCCACGCCTGCAAAATACTGCCAATTTACCCAATCCGACGACACCTCGTAGTCGACGAGATATGTATCATACATCTCGGGGCCGAGACGCCAGTATGTTTAGAGTTCCGGTGAAGAATGTGGCGAGGATCTGACGTGCTCGGTTCGAGGTGTAGCCGGTATGGATGAGCTCCCGTTGGGAAGCGTCGATAATACTCATGCCCGTTGTGCCTGCAAGAACGCGCGACATCAAGCTGGCTTGGGCGGAGTTGCACTCTGTCCAAGCAAGGCATGGGCATCGCCGCAGAGTTCTCCGCGGCAATCCTGTCCTTCTTACAGTGCATTCTCTTGACCTTTATCGTGGTCTTGTTCACTATCACTCTCCGGCGTCTAGTCTTCCACCCGCTAGCTGAAATTCCGGGACAATTGCTTGCTGCTATGACTTGAATCCTCTTGAGCCCTAAGGAGTTTAGTGGGTTTAGGTGGTTGTGACACCCCCCAACACAGTTCACTCAGGACAGCTAGTAGACTGATTATCACACAACGACCGCGTTACTGCTACGGACCATGACACCCTTGTGGAGACCCTCAAACCCGGAACGTATCCCTCTCTGCGCCTCGTCAACCAGCTGACGCCGTAAGATCGTATGGCCAGCGGATAAAAGCCTCTCCCTCTGGGAATCTAACCCAGGATGCCATGAGAGCCGTGCTCTAGTGGCCTAGCTGGTCGTCGCAATATTTCCTCCATCATTAGCTATCCCTGCGCTCCCGAGCGCCGGGCGCGAGGCTTGCTAGATATTCAAAGCCTTTCGGAACTGCACCGGGGCCGTAGTGGCTGGTTGAGAGCTTGCTAGCTTGGCTGTAGGCTGGCCCTGGAATAGAACCTACACCCTGGCAAAGGAGATAAGGTGCGGAAGCAAGGCAGGAAGCAGTTTAACTAGAGTGTTGTAGTAATAGAGAATGGTAGCGGGAAAGAGATAATGGAATACCTCATAGTTTTATTGGAGTCTTCAAGTGCTTGAGTGGCCATAAAATCTTACACCAAACACTGCACACTGCACTCTTCATTCATTGCCGGGCAACTTCTCCCAGGCTTCTTTTGAACCACCTCTGTCCGCCAAACGACCCTCGGCTCTTAATGCGCTACATAAATGCTTTTGTGTGCTTATAGTCAAACGACCGCTTCACGGCGCCATCAACGCCGCTATCGGTCTTAAAATATGAAAACTTGTGGTTTCACTTGCAACTCTCCTGGACTCCATCATCCATCATCTCAGACGTATCAACCAAAGCACCCTTATCTAAGAATGATCTGCTTACACAGCTACTGTCGCTCTCACTAGGTGAGTGTTCCCATCCGTGAGTTATTTCCAGCAAGGACACAGGAAATCGCTATTCTTTCGTGGCTCCCGAGCATGGACGTCATCCACATTTTCGAGAGCATAGAGGGGTCACATGATTCTCAGCTTCGTGTCGTCATCAGAGGGGTGGAGTGATATAGTGCCTGACTATTTGGTGATCTCGCTAAGAAACGTCTCGGAGGAGTTGAGTGCTTCAAACACACCCTCTCTCGTTGGTCATTCCTCTCGGTCATCGTCGCCGCTACTGACAGATTTCAGGTTGTATGTACCATCCTCGGGCGAGGCCGCTGGGAGGATGCGCCGGCCTCGATCTCGACTGAGACCCTCAAATCTGCCTAGCAGTCTCTCGCTCGGCAATCTTCTCAATTTAGAGATAAATGACACCTGTCTGCAATGATGGCAGAGGCAAAGTAATAACATGTGCGAACCTGCATGCCTCAATGCTGATGTCAAGAGCATAGGACTGCACTGTCTCCGTCCACGAAGCCATCACCATTAGCTTTGACTATGTCCCTACCGTCTCATGGCATATATACTGGTCTCTGTCGAAGGCCGAGAGCTCCTCTATGGGAGGGTGAATGTTGTTTAGAAGGCCGCGCAAGGTAATGTTGTCCAGTACTTACCAATCTTACCGAAATAGATCAATGTCAACTTGGGATCGCAACCCATCGATGTATCCGGATCCCTCTCCTTACTGCGGGTAAGCCCTGTCCAAATTGCCTTCGTTCCTCAAGCGGCTTTGGAGCGTCTCTGCGACATTTACCATCGCGCGTCGCTCATTCACTGCCGTGTCGCGATCTCGTTGCAGCTCTAGGATGTACCGGCGGGCCAATGTAAGCACTTCGGCCTTGCTAACCGGGCGGCCGCTGCCTTCTGAACCGTCCCCGTCTTCGTCCTGTCGCATGCCGGGGGGGAGAACATCTAGGAGGGCCTCGAATTTCTTGTTTAGCCGATTCCGATATTGCTTCTCGACGATGTTGTGAGACGCTCTCAACTTGTGATCCCCTGCCGTCTCTTCTGACTTCGAGTGGGCCTTCCGTTCCGCTGCCCGCGACGAGGTCCGGAGTTTGCTCAAGCTGGAGGCTCTCGATGCGGTGATGATATTGCGCCTAGTAGGGTCATCCCGGTCCCCAAGCGTTTCTTCCAAGTGTCCCAGACGCGGCCGCTTGTCTGGCGAGCCGCGAGAGGGCGTCTTGGCCCGATCAACATTGCCCTTCTCTTTACCCACGTCGAACCGGGCAGGATACCAGCTGTTATCTGGTAGAATCACCGCCCGAGGAGAGAGTGTGTTACCTGGCGCAGCTTCACCATTGCTGACGTGATAGCCTTGTGTCAGGAGAGGGTAATGGTTGTACGCTCTAGGTTGGAGATCCTTGAGATTGGCTCCAAAGACCTCGCCCTTATACGAAGCATCAAGCGTATTCCCCGAAGCGTCAAGTGTATTCTCGAAAGCAAAGTCGAAGCGATCGGCCGGCGTCGATGTTTCCGCTGGAGGATTGTTAAGGTATTGGTCGGGAGAGGCAAAAAGGGTCGCGAGGTTGTTATAGTCGGTGCTGATGTTCTCACGGTTTCCCAGTGCTTCGGGGGGGGATTGAGGCAGCGCCGACGTCGTTTCGAGGTTCTGGGAGCGCAGTCAGTTACTTGTCGCCCCTCTGTTCCTATCCCTGCAGCGTTCCTTTCATCCAAAGATACTCACCTGGCCATTGCCTAGAGCTTCTCCTAAGTGTCCAAAACGAACATCGCTGTCGACGACAATAAAAACGTGCTAGGGGAAGGGATAATGACAGCAACGTCGTGCCTCTGCTCTATGGTAGATAGAGCGCTGCCAACGGCGGCTTTGGCTGACCATCTACCTCTAGAACCACACTCGCGCCTATCCTAGCAGGGCAGAAATGCCTCAGGCTAAGATCATGACAAGAGCTAACAGGAGCTACTTACGTCGGGATCGCGTAGGTACTCGTATGTCGATAAGTCGTATCTTGCTTGGGCCATTCCGATGGCTTTTGGTTTGGTTGAGTGGTGGAGCCAGGTAAAAAAAATTCGGTCAGATCCAGGCCCAAATGAAGGAGCCGAGGGACAAGGGCTAATCGGAATCAGTGTCTCGGGCTAGGTCGCAGAAACGGTAAGACGGACGCCAAATACGGCTGGAAAGGCTGCGACAAAGCTGAGTGGGGGATCTGGTGCCTAGATCGCAGTGGACTGACTGTTGTATTCGGCTGAATCCGTGGTCGAGGTCGAAGTCGTTAGGCGATTTGCGTGCTGGAGTTTGGCACGATTTCACTAGTGCTCCTTGGAAAGTGAGGGGAGAGCCTAAGGTTTGTGGGGATACCGGGGCGGTGACACCACCCGTTGGCAGCGGACTGGCTCTGTGGTGACAGCCACAGGTAGGAACAACTACTTCATAACAAACACAAAGCTGACCAAATCAGAAATGAACCCTAGCTTTCACTACGTCGCTAGCTAATATGTGTCTTTCTCACGAGGCCGATTTGGCGTGTTTACGCATCGTGTGATACGAAATTATGCACTGTGCAAGTTCTTCCGCGCAATCCGGATTTATGCACTGTGCACGGAGGATCTTCCGAGGAACCCCAAGCTCATCAACTAAGGCGAAGTGGACAGGGCAGGACAGTCAGCTGTGGTAGCTCAGCTTGCCCCCAAGCTCAACTCTGTTATCGACAAGCAGTCCGTCGCTGGTTTTTACATGGGCACCAGCATGGCGCTGTTCAAGAAAGCGGGGCACGGCTTGTACCAGCAAAGGCCATGTCGAGACCGCTACAATGTACTATATAACATTGCAAACGGTAATCTGCCTGGGCGAAACAACCCAGGGGGCGAGATATCTGCAAGGATCTCTGTCCCCGGAGAACCGCTGCCTTTCCCGTCTCGCTATATAGACCTCGTGTAGCCAGACGCCCCGGTTTGGATAGAAGTGGTCATGAATGGTACACAAGCGAACTCACCGCATGTGTCAGACGAAGACTCGATATTGTGGACTACACGGCCTTTACATGTGCTTCCCTGATGGCAAACGGTCGCTTGTTTTTGAAGCGGCTTAGTCCCAGAGCTGGGCAGCTAGTTCATGGGAGTAGGCATTCACTGGGCTCACATGGCACTGTGCCAGCGGACTGTAGGAGTCCACCGATGCAAGAGATTTCCCTACGCATTAGTTCGGAGCCCTTCGGGAAGGAATCTTCGGGTCGGTGGTCAGACAACAGCAGTACGTTCCTAACCTACCCTCTGCTTACTCCATTTCTCTCCGCTTTTTATATATATATTTAATTCTAAGATCCCGGGTTATGAAGGCATGTGGTTCAAAATACTGGCGCCTTGAAGAGATGTCTAGGTTGATGGTGCAGAGCTGAGACACTGCGAACAGGAAAATCCACTCGGATTGAGCGCTATTGCAACAGATTCGTCACAACCATATCTCTGCAGGACACACCCTACGATTGCTGTGTGAATTTTAGAACAACGGCCTCCTAGGTGAACTCGAAGTCGACGTTCCCTCCAGCAGGATCGCATATCGGAGCACACTATGTACGCAACAATCTCCCTGTCGCTTCCTTACTCTACTTTAATAGGAAACAATAACAATCTTGAAGTAGAAGCCACAAAAGAAGTAGCCAAGCTGTATCATCTCTATAGCTGTCCTTGTATACCCGTCCGATGGGCGGGCTTCGCTGCCACCGGGTCAAGAAGACCTCCCTGCTACTTGCATACACTTCGCGTTCGCGTGAAATACATTGCCTGATATTTCATAGGATATTCACTAAATTCTGCATGTACGACATGCGCACAATTTTAAGTGCTCCAACCCATGCTCTATAATATCAGGCACAGTCACAGTCTATCCAGATGCGAGGTAAAATGGCGTACTCACCATCCTATAGATCAGAACGGGTGTTGGTCGACGAGAAGATGGACCCTCTTTTTAATAGTAATCTGTACTAAGAGACTTTACACCCATGACTATGCTTGGCTCTTGCAAATGGTTCCTCTCGAATAGCAGAGAGTGAGTAAAAATGCGACCGATGCAAGCTAGAAGGAACCAGCGGTCCCTGTGCAATGCTATCTGCTGAGGGAATTTTTGCCGCGTACTAACGGAACGAGCAGTATCCCTGAAAAAAAAATTCAACAAGGACTGTTAAGTGCTTGTTGGCAAAAGATGCAGCCAAGCGCTCCTCGCATATACAGCTGGCAGCCAGTCTACACCCCCTACGGGGATACAACCAGAACAAATGCGTGTACCCTCTCAAGAGAGGCCTAGAAGCTCACCAACATACAGGCGATATCTGGATAGGGAAGAGGAGGGAACGAAAGGGAGGAAAGGGAGAAAGGGGTTGAAGTGTTCAGAATCCCCTCGTCCCTCGCTCTAGCGCCCATAGTGGCTGTTAGTAGCACCCAGGATAAAGACGCCAATAATAACTATATTACGCCAGTTAGATTTGTACGGTAATGCTTTGCTTAAAAGAGGCTCTTGTCAAAACACAGATCTAGCAATACCTAGCGAGCTGAAATTAACACACGCTAATGACGTTACGGGGGATCAGCTCCGCACATGCACCCAACCTTAGCTATATAGCTAGTGCTTCCATGCCCCGGAGAAGTGACTACCCTCAGACACTTGTTTTCTCATATCTACTGCCACGTTTAAGGCCACACCTAGAACTATCCTGACCGCTCCGTCTCCCTACGTCAGCAGCTAAAAGAAGCTACTGCCCTCGACACCTTAGAAGATAACCCCTCGCTAGAGTTTGGCGTTCGGGTCAGCATTGATGTTCACCAAAGATAGCAAAGTGATGGCGGAATATCGTACTATCGCTGTGGTTCCCTGTAATACAGCACCCCGGGGGTCTAGCAATCCCTTCGAAACCCTCTGTATGCAGTACGATGGCGAGACGACGAGAGTCGGGACTGGAAAGCAGGTCTACAATTTCGCTCATTTACACAACCTTGTAGTCACTGCAAGAGCTTCGGGGGTCGTATTCATTGAGATGGAGACGTAAGCACAGACAATCGTTATCACGATACAGGTTACTAACCTAGACTATGTATTTTATGCCATCGTCGATTGCAGAGACAATAGCAGGATCAATGAGGAGGTGACATTCTACCAGTTATAAATGGTAATTTTTGTTACCATGAGGAAGAGGCTTTCTCACAGCATGAGTAAGTTAATGTTACCAATCGATCTGATGCGTCAACTCCGGATTCTCATATTCGCCACGAAGTGACCCAGCTGCAAGGTTACATCAAGTCTTGCCGGCCAAATGTTCGGTCTGCCGCTGAGTTCGTCGTCTGGTAGCATTCAGACCTGCATTTACTCGTCTGATCCTCGTCTATAATATTGGTCATTCCTCAACAATAGCATTCACACACCGATTCTCTGCCTATATCTACTATGCTGTACCTCACGAAGCTGCCTGCAGCTTGTATTCTTTGTCTTATGACTCTATGTCTGGGATCCAGTCATTCAAAATTTTCCGCAAGTCATTGAAGCGAACCGGTTTCGTCAAAAACAGATTAATCCCGCTAGAGAAGGCTTCCTGCTGGCTGGCAGCCGAGCCTAAACCAGTCAGGGCGATGATCAAAGCAGGCTTTTGGCGTCGTTCGTGTTCGAGTTTCCTGATTTCTCGCGTGGCCTCCATCCCGTCCATCACCGGCATAGAGATATCTGCTTCCTAGTCAAGTGTCTATAGCATGCGTAGAGAGGCAAATTGACTTACCCATGAATACAATGTCAAACCGTCTTTGCGCATTCTGAAATGTCTCTAGCGCTATTAGGCCATTTACAGCGGTGTCGTACTCGTAACCATTCTTCCTTGTGAAGATGCTGAGAAGCTTTTCCAATATCAGCTTCTCAGGTGGGCGATGATGGAGGGCAGAAAAATGCGGAGAACTAGGGAGAAAATACCTGTAAATTGATTTCGTTATCCTCGACCAATAGAAGAAGAGGTTTTTGCTTCCTAGTATCAATGCCGACCGAAGTACTCGCCAAAGATTCAGTCGCTCTAGGGGGCTTCGTAGGATGGAAATAATCTGCAAAACCTTGTTCTCTTTGGTACAGTTGTTCCTCCTCCGGAGATATCCGAAACAAACTCTGTGGAGAAGCTAGAGTTCCATATGGAACTTCGGCAGAAGATATCGAAGATTCGAATTTGACAGGCGAGTGCAAAACATTGGCTAAGCAAAAAGCGAAAGCCTTGGCAAGCTTTTGAGGGCCGCATCTATTCAGGAGTCTGATAAGCATTGCTGGTTCAGAAAGATCGCAGACTAGGGTTGCAACCAGGACCTAGAATGACGGGCAAATTTAGGCAACATACGGCTTAGAAACAAAGTAAGCAAGTCCAGTAGCGCTGCGCTTGTCGCCTTGGTTCGCCCTTTGATTATACTCACGATACAGAGATTCGTGAGAGCAAAGCACAATGGTTGGAACTCCGCCAAATGCGCCATGGAGGCCAGGGTTTCTTCAATTTCAAGTTAGAGTGACTGGTCAAAGGAAATAGAAAGGAACAGTTCTGACTCATTGGCAATATAAATATCTGGCGGTAAGGCTCTCCAGGTTTGTGGTGTCGTGACCTTCATCCCAAACCAGTCAGTGGCCATGTGCTCAACTGACGTTTGGAGAAGAAGGGAGGATTCCAGATCGACTGTCCCATCACCGACAGGTCCTCCGGGAACAGATGAGTTGGCATCAAATCCTACAAGAGCTAGGGACAGTTCGCTGGTTTTTTCCCTGGCACGGTCAATGATATTTCCACCCCCGTGATTGATGGGGAGAGGGTCTGCTGCCGATGCTTGACTCAAGATAAGCGACACTACCACCTCAGTGCCAACATCCTGCTCACTCTTAATTTTGATCGTACCTCCGAGAGAGCGGACAATCTGCAGCACTGTACTTAAGCCTAACCCAGTCCCTGGATTCAGGGGGTTCTCTTGCGTGAAAGGATGGAATATGTCGCCATGCAAGTATTCTTGTGCTATGCCTCGACCGGAATCGCTGACACTGATTGTTATGATAGATTGTTGAGATTGAGAAGGTGTTGGCGCTATGTCTTTGGATTGGAGGGAGATCTTGACCCACCCCGAGTCAGTGTATTTCAGAGCATTGCCGAAGAGATTCATTAGGACTGTCCTTAAAGCCCCGGATTGTACGCTGAAGGTCCAATTGGATCTGCAGCTAATGTCGATAATGATATGAAGGCGGTCTTTCTTCGGTCTCGACTGTTGTGGAAGCGCGTCGCTATCACCCCCTTTGGCGCTGTTTCTCCGCAAGCCTTTGGGAGGAAAACGGCTCGTTCCGTGGGTTACCGCGAGTGACGAACTACCCTGAAACAAATGTCCTGCGAATATGGAATCGATGACGTCCTCGGTGAGCAAGCATAGATCCGCATCGACGGTTAAGCCTGTTCTTTCCGAGCGCTCCCTTTCGGCTGGCCTGGGTTTTCCCCTCTCCCTCCCTTCTGGCTTGGCGAGATTGTTGATCTTTGCGAAATCCAATACATGTTGGATAGTGTCCAGAAGAGTCCTTCCGCATCGTTCGATAGTATTAATCATACTACACTGGAACAAATCTAACGCTGTATCCTGTAGAAACTCGGCGGAGGCAAGGATACCGTGAAGAGGAGATCGAAGCTCATGACTGACGGACGAAATAAAGTTCGACTTGGCTCGATTTGCGCCCACCGCATCTAATTGAGTAGCTTGTGCTACTACGCTGTTGCCGAAGGCGGCGAGATAGTTCAAGTCTTCGTTGCGCGTGAGTACGCGTGTCGTTTCTCCAACGACCCATGCAAAACTCCCGGCAAACCATCTTCTCTTATGAAAGTCCCATAGTGGAACAAAGGCAACACTGCGAGCACCGGGAAGCATCCGAAGAATAGACCTTGCTTCCGCTTGTTCGGTAGTCTCCTTGAAATATCGTGCTTGCTTGGGAGATTTGGCTTCGATCTTTATGTCATCTCCTAGCGTGTGTCTGGGGTTGCTTATGCTGGAAGTGACATGGCCGCGCTCGTCGATGTTGAATACGTGCCCATGAGGATACCTTCGAAGAAGACTCTGAAGAAACGTCTCTGTGAGTGGACAAAACTCTGAAGCCTCATCCCCGGGCAAGTTACACTGTTCCCCTGTCCAAAGGCCCAGCACTCTGCACAGTTTTTGCAGCACGCCGTGTCTCTCAGCCAATGGTTTCTCCGGTAGCTGACCTGCATCACTGCTGACAGAGTTCACGTCTGAGTACTCTGCATCATCTGGCGACACACGGGAACGCTCTCGTTCCATGCCAGGCATGGTCAATTCTTGTCTTTTGTTAGGCTATCAGCTCAAATTGATCAAGTATCTTTGTTAACTCACCGCTCAGTGTACCAACCGGACTGCCAGTAGCATCTAAAAAGGCTGCCCCATTGACCTCGAGGCATTTCTGGATGATGTTGCTTGCGCGCGAAAACATTTCTTTGAGGCTTTGGGATACAAGGTTTTCTTGCAAATCTGGAGTGGGCGGTCCCAATGTCCACTTTGAACCAGCTGGTTCCTGATTCTGCCTTCTGCCCGGCAGAGGTGGTGTGCTATTAGGCACTGCCGAGTGTGGTAGCATCGGAGTAAGGGTTTCCTGGCCTGTAGGCTTTGAGGTCACAGAAGAAATTGCATCGCCTTGTCTCTGGAATTCTGAACATGTTGGCGACTTAACTGCATGACAGTTTTTAACTTCCACGGGAGTCGCTATTGGTGGCTTCGAATACTGAATATGTGAGTGGCCACCAAGCGAGGAAGACAGCATTGAAGCTTCGGGCTCAATGATCTTCTCTAACGGGATATCCCGTTTAAGTCCAGACATTAGATCCAAATCTGGTTCATTTCCCTCCTTTTCACCTTTTACTTCTGCGTCGTATTGCATACTCTGTCGCTGCGGCGACTTGTTGTTTCCAAGTCCAACCCACCAGTCATCTAGAGCTATCCTGCCTTCCATGAAAACCCCAAGGCCTTTGATCATCTTTTCGCTTCGCCAGTGACATTCTTGGGATCTTGTAATCTCTAAATGAGCCATGATGGCAGTGACTATGTCACGCAAGAATGTTATTTCAACATTGCTTAGTCGGTCCCTTGGTTTCTCGTCCAGAAGGGACAGGGTACCGATGCTGAGCCCCGATCTGGCGCTGATCGGCATTGCAGCATAGAATCGCAGGGATGGGTGGCTCCTAACGAACGGCTGATCCTTGAATCCGTCGTCTTGAATAAGGTCGCTGATGATCAAAGGTGATGGCTCCCACAACTCATCGCGAACCCCTTCTTGTAGAGAGAGTGCATCAAGAGCATCCCCGCAAAGCCCTTGCGGCCTGGGCAATGCGGTACATCCAAACCAAAGACTATTCCCGTTTTCTTGAACCGAATCGGACAAGAGAGATGATCTCTGTGTAGCCTCGGCAAAAATGTACTCGGTAGTTTGGTCAACTAGTGATATCAGCGCACGCGTTGTGTTCAGGCGCAGAGTCGCAAGTTGAGCGAAGGCAGTCAATGTTACGTCAGATCCGGGTCGATGGACATGATTTGATGCGAAGTGCTGCGCGAATGAGGATTGAAAGTATCTAATTCGCGAGGTTAGTTGACTCAAAAGACCCGACTACAATGAATCAGGCAAGCGTACCGGCGTAGATCTGTCTGCTCAGCCGTCGCAAAAGCGAGCTCTGAATTCTCTGCCATCTTGCGATTCGGCGCGTTGAACAACCGAACAGCCTCAGAAAGGCGCGGTTGGTAGGTGCAGTGTGTAGTGATGAGAGATGGGTGTCCTTGTTCAGGCGTAGCTATAATGCCGGGGAGGGCCGGAAGGCCGGTGTTCTAGCGTCAAATATGCTAAAGAGGTACGCGGCGTGGGATGCCGATTCGGCCCGTAGGTCGCCAACGTCTTGCCGCACTTGCGAGAAGACCTGGTTGAAGATGTGTGATTGGACGCACTTTGCAAAACGTGCTGTCCTCTTGAAACGCAAAAGGCGCTCGGGAGGGAAAGCGCTAGCGCCCAAGTAGGGCTAGCCTGAGCCTATAACAGACATTAATTACAATCTTCGCTGTTGGGAGTAGAGCGGCACAGCCACGCTGTAACCCTGTTGCCACTACAGCCAAATCGCCACTACCACGACAGCTGAATCGCCACTGCCACGACAGCTGAATCGCCACTACCACGACAGCTGAATCGCTAACGTAATCCATAAGCGAGTGGGGGGTCCCATAGCGGCGGTACCGCCGCTTTATTATCTGGCGGGTACCGCCTATTAGGTAAACCCAGACCCTAACCCTAGGATCCCCCATATGGGGGGGGGAGGGTCTGCAACCACCATATCTAAGATCGTATGACCTTATATTTTAAAAAATAAAGCGGCCAGCTGGCGCAGTGGATATCTACGCGAACGCGTCGCGTAAAAGATCTTAAACCTAAGCAACGCTATACGAGCTTGATCGATATGGCTTCGTTTCCAGCCGACTGCCTCCCCCCTGAAGGTGAGTTTAGCTCTCGAGAGGAGCTCTTTCGTTCTATCAATGAATGGGCATCAACTAGAGGATATGCCTTTATAAACGGCAAATCTTCCAAGCAAAAATCAGGAAAGCAAGTAATTACATATGCTTGTGATCGACGAGGCCGGCCAGCCGATCCAACTATCCCCTGCCAACGACGAACAACTACACGTGGAACCGGTTGCCAGTTCTCGATACTGGCTAAGGAAGCTCTTGATAAGACCAGTTGGACTCTTCAATATCGTCCAGATCCACGGCACTCGATCCACAACCACGAGCCAAGTCCTCATTCACTAGCTCATCCAGCCCACCGTCGCCTGCAAGTGGCAGATCAAGAAGCAGTTACGAAGCTATCTACTGCTGGTGTAAAGCCAAGAAATATCCTCGCTTATATGGGCGTCGCAAGCACGTCATTTGTTGGGCTTATTCATGCAAATAAATGCTAGACAACATAAACTACCCATCGCTGTGACGCAACGAGAATTTTGGCTACGCCCTCACTTCTTGTCCCACACTACTACTCCTAGAAGCCACACACTAGAACTGCGATGGCCTCAGTTATGACGGTTCTCGTCAAGAAGACGTTGAAGGAGTCCGCCAAGAAGAGCATCAACTCATCCGTAGGCCGCACCCAATCACTCAACCAGCTAAAGGACTTTTGTATCTTATATGTTCAATAGAACCCCTTGGAGGAGTATGTTGAGGTGTATAACAAAGATGGACGACCGACTGGGAAGTTGAAGAAACAGAGAAGGGGTATGCCGCGAGGACTCTCTTTAAACGATGCCATCATCCTCCAGAAAGTACGGATGTATGCGTACCGCCTTGATATGTCCCTATTCAATTGTTGCGGCATCCGGTTCGGCTGGAGTAGTGTCGCAGGGCTGATTCCAGTGTAAGTGAACAAAGCCAAAATTGCGTTGCCAACTATTGTCAATGGTAGCTCCTAATACGATATAGAATTGGTGATTTTATTGATGCTTTTCTGGCGTTGATGGTGATCCGATTATGTAGAGGTATCGATGGTGGCCTTCCGCGGATGCTCCAGGCCCGCATGGTATTCAATGTCGCCTTTGACTTTGGTATTGGCTTGATCCCGCTACTGGGCGATCTTTTCGATGCCATGTTCCGCGCAAACACCCAGAATGCATGGCTTCTTGAAGCCTACCTCCAAAAGAAGGCTGAAGCCGAGAGAAGAGAACAAGTCAGTGTCTCAAATGCTGACAACTTGAAGCAGAGCCCAGGGCTCCTAGGTCCTGGAGGCTCCAAGGAGAGACCTCACATGATTCTGAGGGTCTGCAGAAAATTCTCCGCGGAGCCCAGGACTCCTAGGTCCTGGAGGCTCCCGGGATTCGGTCAGCGCGGCTCAGATGGCCAGCGCGACCCATATGGCCAGCGCGCGCAGGGGCCGTTTTGCGGTTCCCCAGATCTGCTCGCCGCCACAAGCACTGCCTCATCTCAATGGGAGTTGTTTTAGGCCCCAGCTAAAAATAGCCAGATGCAAGCAGCTGGGTAATAGCCGCCCAGCCGGTGGGCATCTAACCCTTCTAAATCAGCTTTACGCCAGAAGTTACCACTGCAGGCAGCTCGTGGCTCTGGTGTCCAGGAACCAGGCTTACAGCCTCAATATTATCCAAGAACCCGGCTCGCACACTAGCTAGGCCAGTTTGTTTTAACTTTATTTATTCGCGACTAATAATACAGCTAAAGTCTCTTTACCTACTTATTCTCTAGACCTAATTTCTTCCTAGATACTACCTAGCTTTAGCTTCTGGCAGGCTAGGATCGCTACTAGCTCGCTAGCGATATAGTAGTACATCTTAGTAAAGGAGTGGTATATTTCCCTGGTATAGGTATTAGTATGGGTAACAATATAGCAGATAGGAGCAGGTTAGCAATAGTATTGCTGTGTTGCAGCGTTATAAGAGGATATTAACCTGGTATGGGCTAGAGGTTAGGAAGGAAGAACTGTAAGGCCCTAGAGTATACAGCCTTACAACAGGGCATATAGCTATAAGTAGAACCTAGAAGGTTCTTGAGTAAGGGAGAATAGCTAGTATGACTCTAGTATAGGCTATAAGTAGCCTAGGAGTCAGGCAGGAAATACAGGGGATGAAGTTAAGGTTTATTATTTAATATATTATTATTATTACTATACACTGTTGCACCCTAGTGGTGCTCGGTCCCTCTACCTAATATATAACGCAGTAAACCATGCCTTAGAAGGCTAGACAAAACCTGTGTTCAACTTGTCTACAGGGGATCCCTTGCTTTTCACTAGGGCTTTGCCTGGGTTCCTCACTCGTCTCAGCAGTTTGTCAGAAACCTAGCTGGTGCTGGGTCATCCCCTGTGGGAGGGGGGGCTCTTCTCGAGCCTCTGAGGCCTGGTTCTAGTCCCCTGGTATATCTCCTGCTATCTCTACTATATATTAGAACTGTAGGAATTAGTTAATAATAAGCAGCTAGTGTATTATAATAGCTGCTATATCTAGTCTATCGAGGAGGGTATTAACGTTTATTTATATAAGTATTACTTAGGGGGCGATAGCAGCTTATAAATAGTCCTAAGGGCCCTGCTCTTATTTATAGTGTAAAATAATATAGTGGACCGTTTCTCTGCCTTTTCTATAGCTATATATTGGTGATTCGATCCCTAATACCTTCCTCTGGTATAAGAAGGCCTAAAGGCTTATTTTACCTGTATATACTTGTATAAGTAGGGAGCTTTTATACTATTATAGCCCTTTATACCTTTTATACTTAAGCTCCTAGAATAGTGAGTTATCTGCTAGCTTATAGTTAGTCCTAGGGCAGTTGTTAATTGCTGCTTGGTAGGTTTTGTCCTACTTTACTTCCTAGTCCTGTTAAAGGGCTGCCTTAGGTCTGCCACTATCTTATATCTATTTTACTACCTATTTAACCTACTAGGCTAGAATAGGCAGGGTTTTTCCTACTAGTCTATATTGTCCCTTTATATATATCTGGTTAGCTATAGTCTAGCAGGTCCTGTAGATAGTGTTTAATATACCTGCCTCCTTTATTTGCCCTAAGGCTCTGGCAAGTTATTTATAGCTATATAAGTTAATAAGGGGAATATCTGTCTCTATCTTAAGGTTTTACTAAGGGGTTGCTTAGTAGGCGCCTAGGGTTTATCAGAGGAAAGTATTCTAGGTTGTCTAAAGGATATAAATCAGGCCCTTCTTACCTCTATCTCCTAGGGTATGCCACAGTACTACATTATAGGTTATAGCTGCTTGTACTACCTTGATATAGATTTCCTAGTAGTGTTTTATTATACTTTTTTATATTACGCCTATTATCTGATCTACAGTAGGCTATAATCTTTTAACATGGTTAACTTATTTGTAGATATACCTTCTCTAGTATAGCTTCCTGTCTAGCTAGACCCCTAAGAACTAGGCAGACTCTTTTAGCTTGACCTAGGTGGTTCCTAATTATATCTTATTTAGGCAGGGTTTATAACTCCTTATAAAGTATAGAATCTCACTCTTCTTAAGGGCGAATTATATCTCTCTTACTGCTGCCTAGTCAGTATATACCTACTACACTGCCTAGAGCTGGGTATACATACAATATCTATCCTAGCTAAATACCATCAGATTAGTATTATCTATAAACCCTACCACCAAGATGTTAGAGCATGCCTCTAGGTCTTGGTATAAGGTAGTAATAAATAGTATAAATAATATTAGCGACAGGGGAGAGCCTTACAGTACTCCTACATTAACCTGTCATTCAGCCACTGTTTCCCTATTAAAAATAAGGCGAGCCGTTCGCCCGGTTAGAAA
Source organism: Thozetella sp. PMI_491 (assembly GCA_021432635.1). Taxonomy (NCBI): domain Eukaryota; kingdom Fungi; phylum Ascomycota; class Sordariomycetes; order Chaetosphaeriales; family Chaetosphaeriaceae; genus Thozetella; species Thozetella sp. PMI_491. The sequence continues at coordinate 208,423 of MU270088.1, forward strand.
GCTGCCTATCCAGTCCAATACCCATTCCCTAAATAGCTTTAGATATACTATCCTAAATACTACTGCCTAACTAACTTTACAGGGTCCAGCTAAGTAGGGGTATCTAACTAGGGGGGTTGGTAAGGCCCCTTAACTAGATAGCTCCTGACTTACAGCAGTTTATAGTCGTTCCACATGTAAGAGCCTCTAGGCTATCTAGGTTTACACCTTAAGCCACTATTATATACAAAATATCCTCTAGGTAACTAATACATGCATCTATCCTCTCTGGCTAGATATATAGCTTCTCCTTAGGGTATTGATAGCAACACTATATATACCAGCCTAATCTTCAACCTAGTCTATAACTATATCTATAGCCCTAGAACTATAACAACCTAGGTATAAACCAGGGCTAATTCACTAGGGAACCAATAGTGATACCCCCTATAGCCACTAGGACTAGGTCCCTATTCTATAACAATCTATTAGTTATATCTTCCTATAAACAGGCTAACCTATACAGCCCAAGTGCGAATCAGGGCTAATATATTTCCTATAAGCCTTAGTCCTATATATCTACCACAGCCTATATTTCCTTAGGCACAACCCTAAGTTCCTACTTCCTATTACCTAACAAGGGTCTCCCTATAAGGCTACCTGAGTCAATAATAGTTCAGTAGCTAGCCACCTGTCTTCCTACTGGCCAGATAACTACTAGGCTATCTATATCTTACCCCTAGGAAAGGGGGCTAATAGCTACCACGCCGGTATAGTATACTAGCTGCTTCCTAACTATATTAGAAAGCCCTCTAGGACTAACCAACCCTGATCTATCACCTATATCAACTCGCTAGTAGTGCGCTGTTTATTAAGGAGTAAAGCACTACTGCTTTAGGGCTATATCAGTCACCTATAGACCTTTTTCCTTAATAGATCTGGTATACCACCGTCTCCCTAGTCGATTAACAACTTCTATTACTAGTTTGTTATACAGGTAGCTTTCACTCCTACCCTCATAAGTCCCTCACTAGGCATAACTAGTCTTTCAGGGCCTCTCTTAAAGTAGGGCAGGGCTAGAGGTGTTGCAGCTCTCCTTCTGCCAGGCGGGAGAACAGCCCATTCTCGCTTCAAAATACCAGTGAACAACTTAGCAGAAGACTCGATATGTTCAACCTCCAGGTCATCTAATGAAGCTGAACTCTTCCGTCGGACAAAGCTGATTATCTGGGGACGAAGTACCTATGCTGCATAAGCATTGCTTTGAAGCCGTTGATCGAACGCTACGAGATATCTGCAATCAAGACGCCCTATTTGGAGGCATACCTACAGTATTTGGAGGCGATTTCGCTCAGATCCTACCTGTGGTACGTGCAGGAAGCAGAGCTCAGTTGGTTAGTTCCTGCATACAAACATCTTACCTATGGGACCATATTTCCATCCGATACCTCCGAAGAAATATGAGAGTCACAGCTCTAGAGCCACTAAATCAGCAATATATTAAGTGGTTACACGATATTGCTTATAATCCGGACTTCTATGGTATTATCCAAATGCCTTTAAATATAAGCCGCTTCTTCTTACTACCCGAACTATGTGATAAGATCTACCCACTTTACATCCTTACAAAAGCTTCGCACGACTATACCATCTTGGCCGATCGATCAATCTTAACAGCTAGAAATACAGCTGTAAAAGATATCAACAGCTACATCATAAAACAGATGCCCGGAGAAACATACACCTATTTAGCGACTAATACTGTTGAGGAATCTGGGCAACCTGATAGCGAGGAAGCCGACGCACCGATATCACCAGAGCTTTTAGCATCTTTAGACTTCTCATCTATCCCTCCTCCAAAGTTAGATTTGAAGATTGGCTGTCCTGTTATCCTGCTACGCAACCTCTTTCCCGAACGTGGTTTATGTAATGGCACCCGGCTGGTGATTATATCTCTTGGCAAGGCTGTTGTTCATGCTCGAATTTTAACAGGCGATTTCAAAGGCGAAATTACATTCATCCCCAAAATCAAGTTGTTTAGCTCTCCTGCTGATTACCCTTATATAATATCTCGGTTTCAATTTCCATTCCGCCTTTGCTTTGCCATTACAATCAACAAAGCTCAAGGTCAATCGCTCGGATATATCGGGATAGATCTACGGGAACCGGTGTTTTCTCACGGTCAATTCTACTTCGCAATGTCTCGAGCTAGAGATATCCGCAATGTCTTTCTTCTTCTTCCTCCAAGAGAACAATCATCCTGCAATATTATGTATCCAGAAGTCTTACTTACAGATAATTAAAAAAAAGACTGATTACTCTCAACGAGTGCCCGCGTCACGCGGGCTCTGAGAACTCGTCCCGACACGCTGACGAGCATGGCCAACCTAGCGTCGACGTTTTGGAACCAGGGCCGATGGGAAGAGGCTGAGAAGCTGGACGTGCAGGTGATGGAGACTTCTCAGAACAAGCTCGGGGCTGACCATCCCGACACGCTGACCAGCATGAACAATCTTGCTTATACCTGGAAATCTCAAGGCCGGGACTCTGACGCTCTGGCCATGATGAAGGGCTGCGTTCAGGCTCAACAGCGAATCCTTGGTCAGAAGCATCCAAACACTCTATCATCTTTAGAAACGTTGGAGACATGGACTCGTTCTGGTGTGGATTAGTAGATATTAGCAACAGTAGTGACATTCAATTGACAGAAACTTTGGTTGAATTATGTGAGCTACGATAAGTCGATTATGCTACATTACCGCAGTGATCTATGGAATAATACCCCCGAAACCCATCGGACCTGCCACCAATGTGTACAGCAGTGTTTGAGAATAAGTAGCATCTGACTGACAATATCATTAAAGGTCTAAAGAAGCCTCCAATGCCAGATCTGTCGTAAGACCCGACAATTGATTGCCTTTCTGGTCAGCGATTTCCCTCGCATGGTGGGGCCGTACAGCCACAGCCGTGGCTTAAGATTAGGCTTACCCCTGTGGAATATAATTCCGCGAAGGGAGAGCGTTCGACACATTCTTTTCCTTCTAAATAAGGATCGGGGGTGGCTGGTAATATCGGAACATTTCGGTCTTCAAGCGCCAGTCACTCGTTATCAACACAATCGGGCCATTGATATGGATGCGTTAGGAGGGGAAAGGGGTACTAGGCAGCTGGGAAGGAGGATATAGTGGCTTTGGTATTAATTGTTAGCTCCCTCCCTAACGATTAGGGAGCTACGGAAGCCATTAGGTGGTGGGGCAGTGGGGCACCCTAACCAGAGGACCAGTATGCCTCAAGGAGAAGACCGGGGCCCTGTAAGGAAGCCTTCTTTGGTCAGGGTGTCCCACTGCCCTACCACCTATTAGCTTGTGTAGCTCCCTAATCGTTAGGGAAGGGACTCTATATTTTCAAAATTACACATACTGTACAACCGGGCAGCTTCTATGACAAGTTCGGCCCAATAAATGAGTCAACCAGATTGCTCACACCGTCGTAGCTTGCGCTTCCTCGCCCGCCGCTGCTGTACTTGTTCTGTTGTCCGGAGCTTGATACCATGGACCGAAGCAACATGGTTCCGGAATTGATCCACGCTCCATAATTTCACCTCGCCTATTTTACACTTAGGATGTTTACACACAATAAGCTCACCACGCTGTTCGGCCTGTTCCTTCTCCTCCAAGTGGTGGTCGTCGAAGTGGTCATTCCGTTTCGGGGGCCGACAGTATGGGAAATCCCGCTCTTGCTTCGTCAGTCGCTCGTCGCCTATGCAGTCGGGACACTGGGTTGCTCCCATGAGAAGCGGGAAAGGGTCTGGCTCGGGCTCTTGCTCCGGCTCAAGCTTGATATACTTTGAAGCCAATGAGGACTCGATATCAGTTGGTGGCTGCCGGCGCTTGAGGCGATTTGAAGTCAGGGGGGGTTCCACGATAGTTGGTGGCCGCAGGCGCTTGCGCTTGACCGTCTCTCTCTTGCTGCATAAAGCTACGTATAAGTCAACGACTTCAATACTTAGCCTGGCAATTTCCTCCTCGCTCAAATTGTCCGGCTGGTAGCAGAGGATTTCGGCTAGTCTTGCGCGCTCGGGGATGACGAGATCAATCGTCGGCTCGACGTATTCTTCCATCTCCTCTCCTCTCGCTTGCCTTTCGATATCCCAGGTGGGGCGGTGATGGAAATAGTTCTCGCGATACTCCTTCACGATCCGTTTCTCCCGCTGCGCCCGCTTTGATCGGATCGTTTCTGTCAGTTCTCGGATCTCTGCTTCGTTGTCCTGGCCGTCGAAGCGGTATTGGCCCCCCTTGAGCCCAGCCCGCCGCTCTTCCAGCGCTGTGATCTCTGGATCTGGGGGTAGATTCTCCCACACCTCCGGGGGGACCATGTCCCGTGTGGCACGAGGGTCACGGGTCAGACTGACGTGCGCGAACAATCGAAACATCTGGTCTTCCATTTCTTCCTCGAGGAAGGCATTCTGGAGATGGAAATTGGCAATTTGGTTTAGGTAGGCGTTCTGGAACGTGAAGAACCTAGGGTCTTGCCGCAGCATTTGGTCGCGAACCGAATCTGGTGCGTTCCCTAAGGCGCGATAGTAAGCTCGGAAACCGGCTGCTAATGAGGGAGATCACGACATACCATTCGCGGCGTTCCCAGCGCCTCTGCGGCCGCACTTGGGAGTCCATCGCTTCTCGAAACCCGCATCCTCGCTCTGGTCGCCCATATGATCTCTTAGGGTAGAGTATAACATGGCCTCATCCTCTGATACGGTCCCGTTCCTGGCAACACGACGAAAGAATGGGGTCTTTAACTTGGACTGTTTCCAGCGCATCGCCAAGCACTGATAGCCTACTGGAACCTTGGCCCCAAGCACAGAATTCGCATCCTTGAGGCAATCTGCGTCAAATGCTTCACTGAACAGTGCGAGACCAACGAAAAGCAGCAGGGGGCAGAATAGCAGCTTCTTGGAACGGGTCAAGAAAAAGATCGTCCTAGAACCAATCAGCACCCCCTACAGAGACCAGGCGATTAGGACCTACGTACGGCTTTGGCTTGTTGTCACACCCTTTGTGATGAACAAATTTGAGGGCCATGGCCAAGGTCGCTCGTCCAGTTACCGGGTGGCGGACCACCATCATCAAAACATCCTCGTAGCAGAGGGCTTTTGGCCGGTCCCGTCGGACTGTCTCCTGCAGGAGCAGCGCACACAGCACCGCAGAATCCGGGTCGTCGGGCTCTTCATCGACATCGTCGTCGGTTTCCATGACGGCCTTGGCGCCAAACAGCTCCTTGAGAGAACCATCTTTCGGTGGCTTCCTCTGGTTATGTACCAACTCGGCAGGTCGCACTCCTGTGTAGCAGATGATCATGTAGCAGCCCGCGTCGTTGAGGCGCTGCAGCTCGAGAGGACGAATGCTAGTGTCGTAGGCAATGTTGAAAACAAGTATGACACGCAAAGAGTCGACGTTGAGGACGGGTTTGCCATCAATGTTGGGCGCCCGGAGATCGAAGCGGGGGACGAGGACACGGTCGTGATACTACGGGCTTGTCAGCAATGGCAGCATCCAGAATGCGGCGATATATAGCACCTTGTAGAGCTCCTTGACATCGTTGCGATTGGGGTAGCAGCCGTTGATGGTCGTGTAGAGCTGTTGGAACTGGCGAATGTACTCTTGCGAGGTACCCCAGGACTTTATATTATGCCACTCGCAGACCCACAAGAAGAAGTCCTGCATCGTCGCCCGGGTCAAGTTTTGAAGCGTTACCCTCCAGTCTCCGACTTTCATATCCACGCAGTACCTAGCTCGAAGATGTTAGCTGGGGGTATCTTCGTAGGTAGACGCTTAGAAGCTCCATGACGAACCGCTTCCATTTCCCAAACATTCCGGTGACGTTGATCTCAGTCTCAGTCGCATACTTTGGCTTGATAAAACGGACACCCTCCATCGTGCTGCGGTGCTTGGCGTGCTGCTCGACCGTCAGGGGAGTCGGTCCTTTGGTTACGCGGGCCTGGCCTTCTCGGGCGGCGACACGCCTGAGAAATTCGGCATCGTGGTCGAGGATCCCAGACGCTCTGGGGCGCGGCCGAGTAGTTATCGTCCTACTAGGCATTCTAGTAGGCGATCAATTGAGAAGCGACCGAGATTCGCAGAGCTGGCGAGGCCACGCGCGAGGATGGGAGGCAAAGAAAGTCGCACGCGGGCCCTCGAACACTCAATGAAGAGAGTTCGAGGGCTAGGGAACAGTCAGCGCCCGGGGACATTTTGTAGGCAAATTCAAGGAGCCGGAAGTGGCTGCCAGAAGACGGGCTTCTGGGTTCCTCAAAATTAGAAGAAAGAGACCTGAAGTTGGGACCGCCCTTGCGCCTGGATTACCGGTTGCCACGGAACGGATTAACTGACGGAGAGGTGGGGTAATGGGGCTACAGGGGTTGCCCCGCCGGTAGGTACACGGTACCTGCTGGAGACCTTTGCCCGTGGTGTCAAGGCCGCTTAAAACAGCGGCACGCGCCAGCCAAATTCGGCGGCCAGAACACCGCAATCTCGGTTTTACGAGTAGTAATAGTAATAACAACTTATAAGATTAAACCGCTCTTTCCTAATATTATTTAAGAGCTTTTAGCTGACTTAAATATATCTTTTTAATAGTTATAACTTAATATTTATTATACCTCTTAAGAGTGAGTTGGTTTTACTATTTCTATTCTTTCTACTCTTTTTATTAATGGTTTATATATATTAATAAGCTGTTATATAGGATTGTTATAGTATAAGTTAGCTGTTAAGGCTAAGGCTAAGGGTAAGGGTAAGGGTAAGATAGTAGTATATAATATTATAGTAATAAGTGCTTATTAGGTATACCTGTTTAAGAAAGTTATATATAGGAGCTTTTACCTCTTATATTTAAAATTAGCTATATCTAGTAAAAATAAGGGTGATCTTTATTATAATATCTAGCTAGCTAGAAACTACTGTTAATATTATAACTCTAGTTATAGTTATATAATTATATAAGTACTACTCTCCTAATCTCTTAATTATAATTTAACAGCTCTAATTATAGTTATAGCTTAAAGATAGCTATAGCTCCTACTGTTAAGTTCCTAGCTGTTAAAGAGACTAATAATATAAAGGTTAGTTTCCTTATTTTACTACTTATATAAACTACTAATATAAGTTTAAGAGATCTAGTTTTAATGCTTTATAGTGTAAGAGATATTCTACCTCACGATAGAGTTAAACACTAATAATAATAATAATATCACTAATATAATAGTAAATAAAAAGAAGGAGGCTAGCTAAAAGGCTTTTACTTAGCTTAATATATTACTCTTTCCTTAAGTAAAAGCTTAACTTATTTTTTATTTTAATAGTCTAGCTTTAATATTTCCTATATTTCCTAATTACTAGGGGATATATCCCCTTAAATCAATCTTTTATACTAGTATATACTTTCCCTTTTTTTATTATATACTTTTTTCTATAATATAATTACTATTTAAAGTATTAACTCTAAAGTAATAAATAATATAATAACTAAAATAATAAATATCTTAAGAAATAAGCTAATAAGATTATAAAGTAAATTATACTCTAAGAATTATATTTATATACTTTTTTTTACATTAAACCTATCCTTTAATATAAAAAACAGCTTTATTTATTAATATTAGCGTTTTTAGTGCTTTATTTAAAAGTGTTTTTATTATAGTATTTATAGGGTTGTCTCTTCTATTAATCTATTTAATCTTAGCGATCTTATAAGCCTTATAAGACTAATATACCGCTATTAAATTAATTATAAGATGCTTTTTCTATAGTACTCCCTAGTTAGACTAGACACTAGTATAGTAATCTTAAATCTATATAAATAACCAGCTCTAGCGCTTTTAAACTAAGCTATTATATAATTATACTAAGCGTATAGTTTAATATATAGCTAATATTAAAACTAGCTATTATACTATAGATTTCACTTGTTAAAACACTTCTTATAATCCTTTTATATTTTATAAAGGACTAGTAGATAATATTTCTAATTATCTTAAAGCTATTTAGTTACTTTTATATGCTCTTATTATTAAGAATAATTATATATCTAATCTATAAATTAAAGTTTTTATTATTAATAAAAGAACTATTTATAAATATATATAATCTAGCTCTTTTTAGCTTAATATATATATATCTAAGTCTTTTAATACTGTTATTAATCTATTATTAAATATGTTTATTAATTGTGTTGATCTTTAGTCTAATAAGTTAAAGCTTTTATATTATTACTATAAAGTTAAATATTATTTCTAGCTAGTAGATAGATATAATATAGGCTCTTTAAGCTTTTTACTTAATAAACTACTTTACTATACTCTTTAAATTATAGTTTATAAGCTTTAGTCTTTTTACCTAGTTTTTTTACCTGATTATAATAAAATCTTTACTTAAATTTATATAGTAACTATTAAAGTCCTCCTTTATACTAAGCGTTAATAATAATTTTAGTTTTACTTTAAAGCTTATTTTAATAAGCTTTATTTTCTCCTTTTATAAGAAGTCTAAGCTGTTAATATTAAGTATATTATTAGTCTATAGGCTAACTAGGCTAAATAGCTTTCCTAGCTTTATAATAAGTAAGTATAAGTTATATCTAAAGATCTTTATATTTAACTATTGTTTATAATACTTATTATATATTATAAACTAATATAGACTTGTTTTAATAAGCTTATAAAGTAGTTTTATAACCTTAAGAATTATATTTTCTAGGTATTAGCTGTATAGCTTATGTGGTAAATATAGTAAAACTATATGTTAAAGATCTAACTTTAACTAGATATAAGCTTATATAATATCTTATAATATAACCTTAAATCCCTTTAATACTATAATTAATATAAGTATAAGGATTAGTCTTTAACTATAATATAAGATTATAGGCACTTATATAAAGAGTATTTACTTTTTATTATTACTATAACTTTAAGCTATAAAGCACGATTTCTTATATAGTTTTATAGTCTCTTACTCTTTTACTTTATAAATAAGCCTATAACTAAAGATCTTAACACCTTTTAAATCCTTTATTAAAGGGATTACCTTAAGCACTCTAACTATTATTAGGGATTAGATTTTAGCTTAATTTAAGAGTTTAAACGATACTCTAGTAGTTTTAATAGCTCTCTTAGCTTTAAGCTTAAGAGTTTATTTATATAACTTATATTTCTTTTTTATTATAAATATAACTACTCTTATAAGTGTATTACTATATATTATATACTTTATAACTATATTTAAATAACTTTACTCTATATATTTTACCTTAGTTAATAGTCTGCCTTATTTTTATTATAGTAAAGGTTTAAAATACTTAAATAATATACTTATTTTAATCTCTTTAAGAGTAGTTTATTACTCTTTTAGTATATTATATAGCTAAATTACTATAGTTTTAAATATAGTTAAACTATTAATAGTATCTATAATAATATCTTTTTTTAATACTTAAAGTACTTTAAACAGGCCTTATTACTAATATAAGCTTTTTTACTATACTAATACTAAGCTCTTTAGTATAAGTATTTATAAAAGGGTTTTATCTATATTTAGTTTATTATATATATTAATAGCTTCTCTAATATATTTTTTAATTAAAGTCTTTTATAGCTTTATTAATACCTTTTTATAAGCTCTTTTATACTATAATAAGCTAGTTAAAAATAGTAAATCTATAGAAATCTATAGATAAGTATTAAATACTAATAGTATTAGTACTAGACTATCTAGTCTAGTTATTATATTAATAGTGCTTAAGGCTGCTTAAAGTATCTCTTTAGTGCTTTTTTTACTCTTTTTAAGTATAATATTATAGGCTTTTCTTAGACTTTTATATACTTGTTTAATCTTTTTAATACTATAGTATACCTTGACTAAAACCTATTAATAGGTAATCCTTATAAGCTTTACTTCTACCTTAAAGTAATTAAAGGTAAAGTTAGTGCTTAAATCTATAGTAAGAATATCTAGTAAACCTAGATATATATCTATTTAATACTTTTTTAAGGTATTCTATATTATTTTAATAGTTATATCTTTTAAAAAACTACTAGCTTAAAATCTTATACTTATATAAATTATATAAAGTATTAATTTATTATTAAAGTATATTATATTAATTAAGATCTTATAGTTAAAGTTAGCTTTCTTATAGAGAGTAAACTTAAAGTGTTTAAAAGTGCTTCTATACTTTTAATAGAAGTAGTAAAAATAGTTTATAAGCTTAAGTATACTTATCTTAACCTTATAGCCTACTCTTATAAGAAACTTATATATTTTACCTATAAAAGAGTAACTAAAGTGTTTATATATATGCCTAAGCTCTGTCTTAGTTAGAAATACTACTTTTATAAGCTTATTAATACTATCTATGTTTATTCTTATTTTATTTAGGTAGAACTATATATATCTTTATTTATAATATATTAAAATATATACTTTATTAGCCCTTACTAGCTTATTTTTTATATTATATAGCTTTATAAAGAGATTATTTATATCTTTTAAATATAGTAAGAATAATATAAGTGTTTCTACTATATAAAATATAATCTAGCCGATTAAAGTACTAATAATTATAGTTCTTATAGATTTTAAGGAATCTTTACTTTTAAAGTAGATATATACTTTACTAGCTTTATCCCTATTTAAAGAGATTATAAAGAGCTGTTATTAAAAGGCTTAGAATTACTTTATATTAATAGTTAATTTCTTTATAATACTAGTATTAAGTATAATACTTTAAAATATAGCTTTAAAGTATTTATTAAGTATAAATACCTTATTAATATACTTTTCTTAATTAGATTAATAATAGTTTAATAATATATTCTTTATTTTTACTTATAAAGTATATTAAAATACTAAGTCTATAAGCTAAGCTATTGTCTCTTATTATTAACTACTTTCCCCCTTACTCTCTTCTTTACTTAAGAGATTATCTAGATTATTTAAATACTATTCCTCTAAGAATATCTTATATAGGGATAGTCTTTTATATATTATAAGGTATATTTTATAGCTTTATTTAAGCTTATTTTTAAAAGATTATTAAAGCTTTTATTCCTCTTTTACCTTTACTTATTTAGCTTTTATATAGTTTTTAAAGGAGTAACTAATCTTTTTATAATACTAATACTTACTAGTTTATTTTCTTTTATTTAAGCTTAGCTTATTAGTCTAGAATAGTCTTAAGCTTTAAAAAGGACTTTTTAAGTGTTTTATTATATATTAAAACCTTTAGTTAATAAAAAAGCTTTTTATAGTAGATAAATTAATATTTTCTATTATTTAAAGTATATTATAAAGTAAGGAATAAAGTGCTTTAAAGCTTTTCTCTAGCTTAAAAAGGGTAATTAATAGCTTTTATATACTAGAAATAGCTCTTAATATTATATTTATAAGCTATTATTTTATTTAGTATTTCTTATTAAGAGCTTACTAGTATAATTATAACTTATTAAATAATACTTAAAGTATCTTTTAACTGTTTTTTTTAGTTATCTCTAGCTTTTCTCTTAAGATATTAAGCGTTAATAAGCTTTAATTATTATAGTATAATACTTTATTTATCTTTATATTATAATATTATCTAATCTTTATATATAGCGTGGTAAATAGCTGCTTTAGATTTATATAGTTAAAGAAATACTATAGGGCTTTCCCTCTTAATATCTAATTAAATACTATATAAAGCTAGGAAAGGTAGATCTTAAGCTTTTTTAAATATAATAAGAACTACTTTACCTTAGAATCTAGTATATTATACTAAGCTCTAATCTATATATTCTTCTCCTTTTAAATCTTAAAGAATAACTATAATATACTTATATTAATCTCCTTTATTAGGGATATTAGTAAGGGTAGGGATTACTAGTTTTATTCCTCTTAATATAGATTAATCCCCTATAGGTCTTTCTACTAATTGTTTCTTATTATATTCTGGCTTATAGCTATTTATAAGGTCTTAATATCCCTTTTTTACTACTAGATATATCCTTAGGGTTAGGGTTATATAAAATAATACTATAAGAATCTTTTATTTAAGGGGTAAGTTATATAGGGTTTATACTAGGTATTTAAGGTCTTTAATTAGCTTTTAATAGCCTTAAATAAACCTATATTAAACTATTTTAGTAGATCTATAAGCTATAATTAGTCTGGTCTAGATTATTAACTTATATAACTAGTTTATTAATTCTAGTCTTATCCTTATAATAAGATTTACACTAGAGATTTTTAAGCTTTTATTCTTTAGGGTTTTTACTTATCTCTAGTCTAGATTATACTTATTATATTTATAATCTCTATTTTAATCTCTTAATAGGCTTTAATAGTTATTCCTTTATTAAAATCTTAGATTATATACTCTTATAAGATCCTTATAATTAGTCTTATTTTAGATTGTTATACTAAGAGCCCTTAATCTTTTTAAAAGCTTGTTAGAGATTGTTTAATCTAGTTATTTAACTCTTTAAAATACTTGGTTTATTATCTTTTAAAGTCTTTTTAGTAATAGCTTAAGAGCTTAAAGCTTTATAGTTTTATATAATTATTTATATATTTAAGTAGATAAAATACTACCTATATATTTCTTTACTCTCTTAAGGCTATTTCTAAGTTAATAAATTATAGTGGTTATAAAACTACCTCTTAGTTAATAATTATCTAATCCTAGATTATAAGTTATAGCTTTTTTAGGATACTAATAACCTCTGTTTTATTATACTTCTCTTAGGTAAGTTTAACCTAATAAGGAGTTATTTTTTATATATTAGTTATAGTACTTATATATATATAAAATAATTGTTTTTATAATTAAGGTAAAATCTTAATTCCTTATTTAAGGGCAGCTCTTTATCTTAATCACTTACTCTTAGAGATCCCTAATTCTAAGTTTTAAGGTAGTAATCTCTAGAAGAGTATTTATAAGCTTCTCTTAGCTGTTCTATATCGCTTTAAAAGTAATATTAATTAGTATTTAATAAGTATATAAGATCTTATAAAATAATAAAGTAAATAAACTATGTAAATCTATATTATATATTAATATCTATTTTATATATATCGTTTTTAAGAGCTAATAAGCTTAGGAATAACTTTTATATACTCTTATTAATTATATAAGAAGAATCCACGTGATTAATAAGATCTTAATACTATAGATCCTCTATAGCTTGCCAGCGCTATAAATAGCTATTCTAATATAATAATTATATAGTTATACTTAATTAAAAGTTAAGCATCTTATTTTATAGTATAATTAAGGATAAGAGTATAATAGCCTAACTATAAGCTTATAAATACTTTAATAAATATATAAATAAAATACTTATAATATATTTAAAAGATAATAAAGCTATTTTTATCTAGATTTATAATAAAATCACTATAGTTTCCTTAGTCTTTAATTACTATAGTCTTATTACTCCTAGTAATACTTATTATTAAGCTACCTCTTTTAATAATAAATAAATCTTTTAATCTTATAGTTTAGTTTTACAATAGTATTTCTAATGCTTAACACTTAAGTATTTATATAGTTTTAAATAGTTTTTACTATTATTAGTCTTTTTTAATTACTTAGGTAAGTATAGCTTAACTATATAATTAATAATTATAATCTTACTTTTTAATACTAAGATCTTTAAGTAATACTTTTTTATAACTATTAAGTATTATCTATAATTTATTAGTATTTTAACTCTCTTTTCTTTCTCTAGTATATCTTAATAGCCTTTTAAATATTTTATATATCTTTAATAAGAACTTATTAATTATATTTTATAGACTAGTTTACCTATTTAACTAAGTAAAAGACTTTATTATCTTTAATCTTTTCCTTTTATACTTCTTTAACTTTTTATTCTTTAAGATTATCTTTAAGGTTAAATAACTTTAAAAAGTCTTTTAAATACTCTTCTTTATAAAGATATTATAATTTTAATAAGCTTATTAAAAATATATTATATAAGTAATTATATTCCTTTAATAAAGCTATTTTATATACTTATAATTTTATAGGTTTAAAGACTTTTAATAGTCTAATATACTTAAGTCTTAGCTTTAAGTTTACTTTTTTTAACTTAAGATTTTTAGTTAAAAGCCTTATAAAGTTATTATATCTTAGCTTTAACTATATATACTTCTTATTATAATACTTAGTCTATATCTTTATTACTTACTTTTAATACTTATATAACTTTTCTTTTAAGTTATAAAACTTTTAAATATATTTTATAATAGCTATTACCTTTTTTCTAAGCAAATCATTCTTAATTTAGTTTTAAAAGTCTAGGAAATATCTAAGTAATACTTTAAAAAGACTTACCCTTATTATAATACTCTTAATATTATTATATATATATTTAATAACTAAAAATAACTATAACTAGTTAAGTTATTCTTTACTATAATAATAATATAAATAGTATTTTAAGACTTAATTTATCCACTTAATTTATCTATTTATTTATAAATAATAAATAGTAAAGAGTTACCTTTATATCTTAGTTTAATAATATAACTACTCTTAAAACTTACTAGTAAAAACAAACCCTTTATTTAAGACTATCTTTTAAGGCAGACTATATTTTAGCTTGATTTTATAATAAAATACTATTAATAACTTTATTAAGTTTATAATAAATAATATTAATATAAATTTATATACTTTAATATAACAATCTATTATAACTAGTATTATATCTATATTTTAACGTATATACTTTATAAGTAATAACCTAATAATAAAGTCTATTAATAATTTATCCTAGAGTTAAATAGGTAAGGAGAATAATTATAACTTACTATAAAATTAATAGTATCTTATTATTATTCCCTAATAGATTCTATAATTAATAATATATTTCTTAACCTCTTTACTTAAACCCCTCTAAATAAAACTATAACTAATAAATTCTCTTATCCTTTTACTACTATTATAACTAGCTAAGAGATTATTATAATATAAGATAAAAATCTCTTATTTTAAAAATAATTTATCTAATACTTATAATTTATTATAATATATAAAGCCCCCTTTAGGATTTACTACTTATATCTAGCTTTTTTCTAGGTTTTTCCTTAGTTTTAAGTTTTTTATCCTTATAATTTATTTTTATATCTCCTAATTAGTTCCTTATATTTTTAAGATTAACTTATTAAGAGTTACTTTTAAGTCTTTACTTTACTTAGCTTAGATATAATACACTCTAATATAATACTATATTAAGATTTACTTAAGATAACCCTTATTTTAAGCCTTTTAATTTACTATAAAGATAAGAACTATTTCCTATTCCCTAATAATCTCTTTAAAAGTCTCCCTTAAATCCCTTTAATATAAAATATTTTATACTATAAGTATTATATTATTAGGGTTTTATATAGTTTAAAGCTTCTTTTATAATATAGCTAAATATAATATCTTATAAGTTTAATCTATTCCTCTTATATAATTAGGTTATCTTAAGGGTTTATCTATTAGGTTTAACTTTCTAGGCTAATAATAAATCTTAAAGTTAAATCTTATTAAGTAAATATACTAATAAGCTTATTAATCTTTTAGCTATAATTACTTTATAAACCCCTAGAGATTTATATAGTTTAAATAGACTTATACTAAGTATTTACTACCTTTTAAGTAATAATATTAATACTTAAAGGCTTTTACTATAGCTATTATCTTCTTATCTCTAGTATAATAGTTAAGCTTTACTCTTTAAAACTTAACAAAGTAAAAAGCTATAAGGTATTAAACTCTCTAATTATTAAGCTATAAGAGTATAACTAACCTTATAAAGTTAAAAGTATTAATATTTATATATATAAGCCTTTTTAAGTTAAAGTATTATAATAAAAGCACCTACTAAAACTCCTTAATAAAGCAGTAAAACACTTATATTTCCTTATTTTTAAAAAGTATTATTAAAGGTTATATAATCTTAAAGTATCTAGCTATAAAGTATTAATAAAAGTTATAAAAGCTTAAAAATACTTAAATATTATAATATATCTTAAATATAAGCTATTTAATTATAGTTTAAATCCTAGTTATATCTACTATAACTCTTTAGTCTAAAATAATAAATCTAAGAAATTCTACTTAATCTTTATAAAAGATATATTTATTAGCTTTAATATATAACTATATATCTTTTAAGTAGTTTAATATAATATATAAAGCCTAAATATAGCTTTTTTAGTCTTTTATAAAGACTAATATATTATTAAGATAAGTTATATAAATATAATTTAATAAGCTATTAAAAGTAGTATATATATAACTTTAAAATATTATTAATATATTAGTAAGGCTAAAGGGTATAACTAAGTATTTATAATAATTATATTAGGTTTAAAATACTGTCTTTTATTTATCTTCTTTCTTTATTTAAATCCTATAATAAGCTTTTTTAATATCTAGTTTTAAAAATACTTTAACTCTTAAGATCTTATTAAAAATCTCTAAAATTAAAGGGAGAGTATAATAATTCTTTACTATTACTTTATTAAGTCTTTTATAATCTATATATAACTATAATATTTTATCTTTCTTAGATATAAATAAGATAAACACCCTTATAAGACTCTTAAAAGGTTATATATATCCTTTTACAAGCTTCTCTTAGATATATTTTTTAGCTTCTTAAAGCTTTATATAAGAAAAAGGGTAGATATACTTATATAGTAGTATAAAATTAAGTATAAGATTAATAATATAGTTAGTATCCTTAAAAAGAGGTAAAGACTCTACTTTCTTATAGTTAAAGACTATAGTATAAGCTTAAAGCTCCTCTAGTAATCCTTTTATTTCTCCTTCTTTCTCTTTTGACTTAACTACTTTATCTATTAGTATAGGTTTAAAGGGTTTAATAATAATAAAGACAGCTGCCTTATTATATAAATATTTAATAAACTATTATAAATTATTTATCTTAATCTAATAAAAACATTATTTATATTATTACTAGTTAAATTTAAAGTTTAAAAGTATTTTATATATGCCTAAAGTATTATTAGATAGTAGAACTTTACTCTTTTCTTTTAATACCCTATAATTTATTATAAGATAAAGATATAAATAAGTCTTAATTTAACCTTAATAGTCTTTTATTTCTAAGTTAATTTAATATATACTATAAATAAAAATATTAATATAATTTATAATAAATACTAAGGGCAACTTTTATTTTACCCTTTTAAGCTATAATTACTTTACTAGGTTATAATTTATAAGGCTTATAGTAGAGTAAGTGTTAAGGTTAACTATAACTTTATAATTTTATAGTAAAGTATTTTAAGGGTAAATTATCCCCTTTATAAAAAGAATAAAAGTTATAATTACTCTTATATTAAACACTAACTTAAAGTATTACCTAGTATTCTTTTTTTTTCCTCTTGCTTTAGTTAAATTTCCTAGACCTTAAGCTTAAAAGTAAAAGTAGTTTTCCTTAGTTAAAAGTATTAGCTAGTATAATACCCTAATATATTATAATTATAATAATAAATATTCCTGTCTATTAAATATTTTAATATCTTTTCACTAGGTTTTTACTTATTCTTCTTAAAAAACTCTTTAAGATTTCTAGGGTTTTAGGGTATAATAGTTAATACCTTTATAAAAGCCTTAAGGGTTAAAGAGCTTAGTTATTTATTTTAATCTAATCTCTTTTTATAGGAGAAGTAGGCTTTTTATATTATTTTTACTTTAGCTATTATTTCCTAGTAATTCCTAGGTAGATTATTATTATATAATATTAGGTAGTTTTATAGTTTAATATTAAGCTTATTATAAAAGAATAAAGCACTTTCTTCCTTTATCTTTTAAGGCTTATACTTTTCTAGGGTATTTAAATAGAGGTAAAAGTTTTAAAGGCTTTAATTATTTTACTAATAAGCCTCTTTTATTTATATTAATATATTTATATCTTTATTTTTAATACCTTTAACTAAGTCTAAGGTTTAAGTCTAAAAAGTTTCTTATATATTTTAAGCCTCGTTTTAAAGTGTTTTATCTATTAGGTCTAGGTATTTATTTTATTAGATATAATAGTTTTTATCTATATTATAAAGTGTTAATAAGATCTAGTTTTAGTTTAGTTTATATTATTATAAAGCCTTATTAAAAGTATACTAGATATTAATAAGTTAATTATTTTATACTTAATATAAGATAATATAAAGTAATTATATTAAATAATAAACCTTAACTTTTTTACCTAAGTTATTATCTTAGGAGTTTATACTTTTAAAATAAGATTAATAGTATTTTTATAAGGATATATTTTTAACTTATTATAGTAATTATACCTCTTTAGTTTAAAGCTATAATAAGACTTTTAAAGTCTTAATATATATTTAGACCTAGTTAATTATATTTTATAGGTTATTTTTTAAGGTTTAAGTCTACTCTTCTACAGCTTTTAAAGTTAAGGTAATATTTAATAGCTTACTTAGTTTACTACTTATAATAGTATTTATTATTATTATAACTAAGGATATTCTTTAAAGAGTTATAAGTTGTTTAAAGTTAACTTGTCAGTTATTTACCTTCTTATAAAGGAGTTTTAAGAAGAAGGATTAAAATTATAATGCCTTAGGTAAGTCTTAGGGGTTAAAAGCTTAGCTATAAAAAGGCGAATATATTTAGTACTAGTACTAAGACTATAATAAAAACTAATCCTTAAAGTTTTTAAGTTTAAGGCCCTTAAGGTTTTTACTTATATAAGGAAAGGATTCTCTTCCTGGATTTAGTCCTAACTTAGCTTTAAATCCCCTGTATTTCCTGCCTAACTCCTAGGCTATTTATAGCTTATATTAGAGTTATACTAACTATTCTCTCTTACTTAAAAACCTTTTAGGTTTTACTTATAGCTGTATGTCTTATTATAAGGCTATATACTCTAGGGCCTTATAATAAAGCTATAACTAGAGTATATATAGTAAAAGTATACCTAATAAGTGTAAATATTACTTTCTTTTATTTATATCTCTCTTATACTATATATTTTACAAAGATATATTTTATAGCTAGATTTAATATTTCTAGCCTAAGTATTACTACTAATATAATCTATAAGTAGGTTAATTATATAAGTAAGTAGATTACTTTTCTACTACTTTTATATTAAAAATATAAGGCTTTAAAGTATATAGCCTTATAATAAGGTATATAATTATAAGTAAAACTTAAAAGGTTCTTAAATAAGGGAGAATAACTAGTATAACTTTAGTATAAGCTATAAGCAGCTTAAAAGTTAGGCAGGAAATATAAGGGATTTAAAGCTAAGTTAGAATTAAATCTAAGAAGAGAACCCTCTTCCTATATAAGTAGAAACCTTAAGAGTTTTAAACTTAAAGACCTTAAGGATTAGTCTTTATTATAACCTTAGTATTAGTATTAAATATATTCCCCTTTTTATATTTAAGCTTTTACCCCTTAAGACTTACTTAAGGCATTATAATTTTAATCCTTTTATTTAAAGCTTTTTTATAAGAAGGTAAATAGCTAATAAGTTAACTTTAAATAACTTATAACTTTCTAAGGAATATTCTTAGCTATAATAATAATAAATACTAAAATAAGCGACCCTATACTTTACTTTAGGGCTGATTTCCTTTAGTATATCTTATACTATACTTTAAAGTGTTAAAGCTAACCTTTTTAAAGGCTATATTTAAGTATTAGAGGAAATAAGTCTAACCTTTAGTATATAAAGCTATAGCTAGTATAGCTAATAATAATCTAGTAACTATAGCCAGCCCTTTATAAGCTTTAAGGTCTTTATATATTAATCTATTATATTTATATACCCTTATTTATAGCGATCTAACAACTATAACTAGCCCTTTATAAGCTTTAAAGGCCTTATATATTATATCTAGATATAAAGTAGATAAGCCTTACCTCTAGCTTAGCTTAAGCTAGTAATCCAACTAGTAATCTAGCTAGCTAGTATAGCTATACTTATAGCTACACTAGTTATCTAACTAATAATCTAGCTAGTAATTTAGCTAGCTAGTATAACTATACTTATAGTTATACTAGTTATCTAACTAATAATCTAACTAATAATTTAACTAGTTAATTAACTAGTATAATAAAAAAGGAAAAAAAAGGAAAGAGAAGGAAAAACAAGCTATAAGGGTAGAAATATAAAAGCTTTTATAATAAGATTAATTAGTTAAAGCTAAGGGTAAAAGTTAGATTTATTATTTAGTAGATAAAACTACTTATAAGCTAATTTATAAAGACTATAAGTTATATTATACCCTATTTCACTTAGGGGTTAATTTTTTAAGTTAATCTATATTAGCTATAATATAGGAAAGCTGTGTTTCAAGCTAATTATAATATAAAGAGCTACTTTTTAAAGGAGTAAAAAGCTTATAAGCTAATCTATAAAGAGAGTGATTTTATTATTATTTTTAAGCGATTTTATTATTAATTAATAAGCTGATTTTATTATTTTTATTTTTTTAAGCTATTATAAAAATAATCTTTAGTTAGATTATAAGTAGTAAACTAAATAAGTTATTAAATACTACTCTAACTTTAAAAGCTATAGAAAAGTAGACTTAAACCCTAAAAAATAACCTGTAAAATATAATTAGCTAGGTTTAAGTATATATTAATACTTTAAAGGGTTTATTATAACATTAAGCTAAGGAGGTATAATTATTATACTAAGTTAAAGGTATATTCTTATAAAAATACTATTAATCTTATTTTAAAAGTATAAACTTTTAAGATAATAACTTAGGTAAAAAAGTTAAGGTTTATTATTTGATATAATTACCTTATATTATCTTATATTAAGTATAAGATAATTAGCTTATTAATATTTAATATACTTTTAATAGGGCTTTATAAAGATATAAACTAGACTAAAACTAGATCTTATTAGTATTTAATAATATAAATAAAAACTATTATATCTAATAAAATAAATACTTAGACTTAATAAATAAAATACTTTAAAATTAAGCTTAAAATATATAAGAAACTATTTAGATTTAAATCTTATTAGTAATTTCTTAACAAGTTATAATAAAGCTTATAAAAAATTAGCTTATATAATATTAAAATCTATAAAAATAAGGGGTAGAGTTTATAGAAAAAAAAGAGGTAGAACTTATAGACTTTTTATTTAAAAAATACCCTTAAAAATATAAGAAATAAAAAGGATAAAAATAAGCTTAAATATTAAATTCTAAGTCTTTAAGAATTTTCTAGATTTAAATCTATATAAGAGAAATCCTAGAGTTATTTTACCTTATTAAGGCTTATATAAGTAAGGCTTACTTATTAACTAATTATATTAGAGTTAATTTCTTATAATTAATAACTAGGGTTTATTAAAAGATATAATAAATAATTAATTTTAATAATATAAATAATAAAATATATATAAAAAATAAGTCTAGCTAATAGATTTTTTAAGGTAAAAGTATAAGTATATTTAAATATATATATATAAAAGGATAAATATTTAAGATTTAAATTAAGGAGTAAAGCTATATATATATAGACTATATAACCCTATTAATTACTATATTAAGATAACTTATCTTTTACTATATTAGTATACTTATAAAGACTAATATATAAAACACTTACTTATATTTAAAACGCTTTATCTTCTTATATATTTTATACTCTTACTAATAAATATATATTAAAAGGATTTAGTATATATTTTAATCTATATTAATTGTTTTTATATAATATAATTATTTTATATAAGAGGTAGTTATTATATAAAATTATAAATACTTTAAGGTATATAGTTATTTTTAGTTATATAAATCTTTTATAAGTATAAGACTTTCTTACCTATCTTAAAAGTATATAGCCTATATATTTTATAATATATATTTTAAGATTTATATTTAATAATGGGTTATATATTAACACTTTCCCTTAATTTATATATAGTTAAAATTATAAATAGATTAACTTATATATTATATAAAGACTATTTATTTAAACTAATTATATTTTATTTAACTAAGGACTTAATATTATATAAGGTAAAGCCTTAATAAGTAGATTAGCTAGTTACTCTTTTATAGATATATATAAAAGCTTTATTTTATTATTTATTACTAGATTTCTTATAAAATAATATTATATATTAATATATTTAGATCTTTTATAAAACTCTAAGTTATTTACTAGCTTAAAAACTATGTTATTATCTTTATATATAATTAATATATTTACTAATATACCCACCTTTAAATATTACTCTATAGCTTTTATAATATAAAATAAATATATAGCATTTTTTAAAGCCTTTATTAAAGCTATATATTCTGCCTTATATATAAATAAAGCTATAGTCTTTTATAAACTAATATTCTAGCTTATTATATTATTACCTAGTATAAATATATATCTAATAGTTAATTATTTAATATCTATATAACTAGCCTAGTCACTATTATAATAGCCTTTTAATATAAGATTTATAGCTATATATTTTATACTTAAATCTAAATTCTTTTTTAAATATCTAATTATATAATATATAGCCTTAAAGTAGCTTTTATTAAGATTTAATATATATTTAGTATAGTTTTAAATAATAAAAACTATATCTAGTCTTATTTTTAAAGCTAAATATAATAAGGATCTAACTATTTATTAGTATAATAATATAAGAATTAATACCTAGATATATAGTTTAACTATCTAGGTATAAGCTTATACAGGTATAACTCTTTCTAGCCCTTAGATTAGCCTAAATTTCTCAACCCCACTAGTACTTAGTATTATAAAGCAGTGAATAAAGCCTATTAACACTAGTATTTAAGCCTACTTAAGGCTTAATAAGAGAGCTTTACACCTTTTTAACAGGGATTTTATAATAACTATTATAATATCCTCTTTTATAAATATATAACAGTTGTTATAAAAACTAAACTATATCATAGTAATCTATTAAGAGTATTAGATATATATATATAATAGCTGCTACTAAATCTCCTAAGATCTTATTACTTTTAAGCTCTTTCTATTAATTATAATAACCTAAGTTAATACTATATACCCTCTTCTTCACTACTTTTTACTATCTCTTATTAACTTTTTATTCTCCTTATACTTAACTATAATCTCTAACTACTTATATATAGTCTAGTTATAGCCCCCTGCCCTAGAGTAGCTACTTATCTTTAGATATAACTTAGCTAAAAAGATAGAGCCTTTATTATTAATAAGGCTTTAAGCTTTAACCTTGCTAGTATTACTTTATTATAACTATCTAATAGTTAGCCCTAATAGTAAACTAATCCCTTGTCTTACTATATAAATAACTAGCTATTATTACTAATAGCTAGCTATAAAAAAAGTATATAAAGTATGTTATTAGGCTGCTTATAAAGTAATATAACAATCTTTAGGTTAAGAATCTAATAATAAGGGTTTTTAGTACTAGACTTATAGATATACTATTATAGATAAATATCCTACTTTATAAAAGTAGTACTACTCTTAAGTATTTTATAGACCTTATAATAATAAGGGATCTTAAATTATACTAATATAAAATAGTTATTAATATAAAGGCTAATTAAAGATAGGTTTAAGTTTCTTAATATAAGTATTACTACTTTTATAAAAAAGTATTATATTATAATAAGCTAGAGGCTTTTCTCTAATATAGTTATTAATAAGTTCCCTAGGTATTTTAACCTAGGCCTAAAGTATTTCTAGGTAGTTAATATATTATCTTATATATAAGTATTTTAACTACCCTAATCTATTTAGGGTTTGGGAATTTTTTTTTTTTTTTTTTTAATAGAGAGGCTTATAAGACCTATTAAACTATTGGCTTAGCCAATAGTTTGGATTATTCCTATCTTAAGACTCTATATTCTATAGTAATTTCCTACCGTAAGAAACTATAGTAATTTCCTATAGGTAGAAACTATAGTGATTTCTATTAATAAGAAACTATTATAATTTCCTACCGTGGGAAATCATAGTAATTTCCTATAGGTAGAAATAATAGTAATTTCTTATAGGTAGAAACTATAATAATCTCTCATAGGGGGAAACTATAATAATTTCCTATAGGAGGAAAGGATTTTTAATAGGTAGAAATCACTATAGTATCTTATATAAAGAGGCTTATAAAACTAAACTATTAGCTTAGCTAATAGTTTAAATTATTAATATCTTAAGACTCTATATTTTTTTAAACTAATCTAAAGAATAATATATTAAATAAAATCTATCGCCCTATAGTTTTTATTATATAGATTCTTCCTATCTCTAATACCCTATTTCTCCTTCCTCTTTTATTATTATATAACTTTTTTTTCTTCTTTTTATAATAAATATAGTCTACTTTATAGCCCTAATAATCTAGGCTTTATCTATAAGTAATATATAACCTATATTTTAAATAATAGTTAGTAGGAAGTATAAGTAAGTATATTATATATATATATATATATATGTATATATTATAAAGGGGAAGAGGAATAGGAATTAAGGACTAGGTAAGCTAGGGATTTTAAATCACCTAATATTATTATAACCTATTTTTCTAGATAGAGTTTAATAAGGGCCTAGGATTTATAGTTTATTTAACTTACTTATAAAGGTATTACTAAGCCTTTCTAGCCCTTTATTTATCTCTGTCTATAGATTATATTTATTAGAGATATTAAAGGTATTAAAGACAATAAAGATAGTTATTAGATATCTATATTATATTACTAGATATATTACTTTTCCTAGTAAGATAGGTATTAAAACTTTTTTATCTAGTCCTACTTTTTTTTTATATAATCTTATTATAACTAGCTTATATATAAAAAGCTCTATAGACTAGCCTAAGCCACTATCTCCTTTATCTAACTTTTATAATTAGTTTAACTAGTTTAATAATAATATTATTATTATCCCTATTTTATAACCTATTACACCTCTTTCCCTAGATATAACTCTTTAATATAGTAATCTCTATAGCCTTATTATCTTTAACTAATAGATACTTATTAACTAGCTTTTAAAGCCTTTAAGCCCTAAGGACTGCCTTACCTATACTATTATATTTATCTTACTAGCTAGACTTATTACTTATCTATTATACCTTTATCTTAACGCTAAATAATCCTATTCTAAGTCTTACTTAAAGTATATATTAATTTTAGAGATAGCTAGTAGCCCCTAGTTAAACAACTAGTATAAGAAGACACTTATTAAGAAAAGTACTAAGGTTAGCCTTTAGTATATTAACTATCTTATCTTATTAATACTTAAAGAGGTGCTTAGGCTTTTATTCCCTTACTATAGCTTTCTTTAATATACTTTCTCTAGCTTAGCCCTAGAGCTATTTTTTAAGGCCTAGGTCTATCTTTATCTTAACTATTCTTATTTTACTATACTTAATATAACTGTTTTAAATATTAATAGCTACCTCTTAGTCTTTTATAACCTTATTATCTTTTAAAGTGTTACTAAGTATATACTTATATTATTATTAACTAGCCTCCTCTTAAAATCTATTTATCTTTAAGTCTTATTCCCTTATAAGCTACCTATTAATAACAAAGGCACTTTTACTATAGGTATATTTATACCTATATATTAGATCCCTTACCTTATCTTCCTTTAGGTTAAAACTATTCTAGTCTACCTATTTCTCCTAGTGTTATTCTAGCCGTTATTTCCTAAGGCTTTTATAATAATAAATAAAAGGATATCTACTAGATATCTAGTTTATATGTCTAGTATAATATACTAGACCCTTTTTAAGTTTATTATCTACCTAGCTATTTACTTCTTTAGCTCCTTGTTTGCCTAGTACTACCCTATTACCTTTAAGGATATACTTGCCTAATCTAAAGCTTATAAAGCTAAGTAATATAAGTAGACTAGTACTTATAGCTAGCCTAAAGATATACTCCTTAACACTATTATAATCTAAGTAGTTATTACTACCCTAAGCCTCTTCCTTTCTTTTAACTATAATTATAACTATAACTAGGACTATAATAGTATTATTAAGAGTATAATTATCTTTACCTATATATTCTTTTTTTATAATTAAAAAGGCTTTAAGATAAGGTTTAAGGCAGACTTAGTAGCTGCCTATCTTAATAGGTTTAAAAAGTAAGCTTAAGCCTACTTTATACTTCCTAGCCCCTTAGCCTTCTTTTATAGGTAATATATTAACCTAGTGGTTAAGTTTTAGCTGAAAGAGTACTTAAGTATTAAATAGTATTAGTATAATTATATTATACTAGCCTAGTGATACTACTAGCTTAATACTTAAAAGCTTTTAGTTAAATAGGTTAGTAAGATATTTCTTAGTGATAGTATTTTTAACGCCTCTTTTATAAGCTATATATATATTATAAAATACCCTGTTTATCTCCTTTATAATAGTATAATACTAACCTTTAAGTTATATCCTTTATTAAAGATATATAAGTATAATATATAGTATATCTACTTATATATAGTTGTTAAAAAAGCCTTTAATATATATAGTACCTATCCCTTTATATACCTAGGTATTATTAACCTTGCCTATAAGTATAAAGACTAGGAAGGTATCTTTATTATAGTTTATACTATTATTAACTAGATATATATCTCTTATAGCCTTATAGTTTCTTACTAGTATATATATTATATCCTTTATAAAGATATTATCTTGTCTAGTATAAGCTAGTAGTTTAAGATCTACCTTACCCTAGAACTTGTTTAATATATTTAAGTATAAGAGTAATAGTAATATATACTTTTAAGTAGTACTTCTTCCTAGCTAGAACTTATTATATTTATCCCTATTAATATATTATTAGATACTTATTATATAATACTTATTAGTATCTTTAATAGCTTTCTTTATATAAACCTTAATAAGACGCTATAGGCTATAGATTATATCTATGCCTATTATAGTAAAGACCTGTTTGCCTTATAGAGTATTATCTCTCTCTTTAATATCTTTACTTACTACTTAAATAACTTTACCTAGTATAGCCTATCCTATCTTATTATTATACTTAACAGCTCTTTTTAAAAGTATATGCCTAGGTATTAATAGTTAAGGCTTAGCCTTATTAAGATATATAACTATTATAGGTTTACTTTTCTTTTAGACTTTATTAACTAGTATAAGTTTACCTTATAAGAGTGTTATTTTTATACTGTTATTATCCTAAGCCTTTAGATCTATTATAGTATTATCTACTAGTATTAATAGAGTAAATCCTTTTTTAAGTAGCTCCTTAACCTTATTACTAAGCCTAGTTAAAGCTAAGAGTATGTCTAGATCCTTATTAAGGCTATTATTAACCTATTTCTTTATATATTCTATGCTAATACTATGTTTAAGCTACTCCTTACTCTTATTAATTAATATTATTAGGCTCTTGTCTAGGCTTATTTAAAGTGTATTATTAAGGATATAGTTAAGTTTACCCTTATAGGCCTTAAGAAAGCTGTTAAGCTTATAAGCTAGTATATTATTATAGCTATATTTAACTAAAAAGTTATTAAGACTATAGATGACTTATTCTATAAGCTCTAAGACCCTATTATTACCTCTTATAATATTACTATACTCTTTTACTTTACCTATTTTAATAATATATATATTTAGCTCTTTACTTTAGGCGTGTTATCTGCTTGTCTTGCTAAGCTTAATATATTACTTTTTTACTGCTTTTTTTAATAATATCTTACCCTTTTGCTCTTTATCCCTAATAAAAGGCTCTTATAAATTATTAAGAATATATGTATCTAGCTAATCTTTTACTTTTAATATATTAGTTAAAACCTTAGTAACTTATTACTATATAGTTAGGGCAAGCTTATAACCCTTATAAATACTAACTAAGTAGTAGTTGTCTTTATTATCTTATAGCTTACCTATCTTAATATACTTTAAAAGATTGTAAATATAAAGGTATTATTTTAGTTATATAGACTTAGTTATTATATTAGACTATAAATAATAGACTAAGAAAAGAAGGATCCTTAGCTTATAAGTATAACTAACTATAGAAATTACTACCTCCCTCCTGCCTAGCCCCCTTAGGCTTTATAGGATAAGGATATATAATATAATTAAACTATAAACCTATTATATTTTTATATATTTTTTATTAGTAAAAAATAATGCCTTACTTTTATTTAAGAATGATTTTATAATAGCTATTATATATTGTAATACTTAGATAGCTATAAGTGTTATAGCTATTATAAAACCCTGTTAGCTAGCCCTAGGTAAGCCTTAGAGTTATATATACTAACTAACCCCTATATATTGCCTTAGATCTAATACTTTAGCCTTACTAGTCTAAGTTAGTCTTTTTTAAAGAGCTAGCTAGTAATAATATATATAAGATAGCCTAGCTTATAATATAAGGGTATAAGTATCTAGCTTTTAAGCCCCTGTTTTTACTATTTCTTATTAAGTAGTATAGGTAGAAGTATAAAAGCTTTAATATAATTAAGACTATATTAGCTATAGTATATAGGGATATTATTTAAAATATAGACCCTAAGACCTTTAAGGAAGTATTAATACTATTTAAGACTTTATTAGACCTAGCTATATAATATATAGAGAAGTATTAGCTTTAAGAAGTACTGTTATAGGCTAGGGAGAAGATATATCTAGGGACTAAGGCTAATAATATTAGCTAAGGGAGTTTATTATAGCTATATAGGCCCTTAAGTATAATTATAATAATACTAATAGTAATATACCTAGTAGGAGTTTTTATTACTAGCCTATACTTAGACTTAACACTCTTTTTTCTTATTAGTTATAGCCTAATACTTATAATAATTAGTTTACTATTGCTTAGCTTACTATTACCTAGCTTACTACTCTTTATCTAGCGCTTTTTATCTAAGCTTATTACTTTTTAGGTGTTTCTTATTATTATTATAATAAGATTAATATTACTCTTTATTATACTAGCTTTTATAGACTTTTACCTGCCTAAAGATAATATTATTATAAGCTTATTGTCTAAGTTAGATATAAGGAAGAAGACAATAATAAATATAAAGCCTTAGTAGAGAGACACTCTAGTAGAAGAGATCTTTATATTTAAGTATTTAGGCTGTACTTACTTGGTTTTTTTAGCTACTATATAGTTGCTTATCTATAGTTTATAAGGCGAAAAGAGTATATATAATACTGTCTTACTTTATATTAAACCTAATATATATATCCTTAGTGCTTTCTTTCTTATTAATATATTTAATAAATATGGCTAGGTATAGCTTGTTAAGGTTATTATATACTACCTTTTTATAGTGATAGGCAAGGCCTTATATAGGGTAGAGGCTATAAGCTAGGTAAGGAGTAACCTTAAGAAGAAGGGCTAGTAGTAGTTAGCTAAGCTTACCTTTAGGTGGGCTGATATTATATAAGAAGAAAAAGGCTTAGGTATAATAAGCTCTTACCTCTTACTACTTTATAATAAGGTTAAGCTTGTTTAGCTTTAAAACTTAGTTATATAATAGCCTAAGTATAAGTTTAACGTCTTTTTTAAGAGCTAAGGCTATAAAACCTATAGCTTTTCTTTATATATTAGTGATTTCCTTACTAACTATATAGGGCTAGATAATAAAAAGATCTTAACTAACTATATCTACTAGGCATAGCCTATTACTATTCTTATAGATCTCTTTAGTTATAATATATTGCCTTTTATACTATTTAATATTTATACTAGTATCTAAAGGCTTTTAACAAAGGGTAAGATAAGTAAAAAATAATAGTTTACTTATATAGCTTAAGCTATTTATAGCTAGGTACTTAACCTTTAGAGGCTTTATAATACAGCCTAAGTAAGCCTAGTTAATCTATTCTTATATTAAGCCTAGCTCCTTAAGACTAAAGCTATAATTCTCTTATATAATAATTATATATAAAAGGTTATAAAGCTTTTTATATAAGAGATTATAAAGTATTTAGACCCTAGTGTTATAATATTGCCTTAAAGCTATATTATAGAGGCAGTTAATACACTCTTTAATAAGATAAAATAATCTATTTATACCCTTACTTTATCCCTTGCCTTTATCTAAAGGCTAAACTATTACTTTCTGCTTTACTATAGTTTATTTTTAAAATAGCTTCTACTATAGTTAGTATATATATTAAAACACTCCTCCCTCTCTTTAAGCGTTTTAAGACTATATAGATATAGAGTAATAAAAGTATCTCTTATATATAGATTAGACTAGTACTTATTTATTATAGGATAGAAATAGAGTATAGATAAAATAACTCTAGCTTATATTATAGTTATTACTTTTTATAAGTATAGCAGTTATTTTATAGCTAGGCTTAATTTATTAGATTAAATATATTATTATAAAACTAAAGCTATTAAAGTATTAATATATATTTTTCTAGGCTTAATATATTATATATATACCTTATAAACTATTAACTATACTTATATTTTATATAAACTAAGGATAAATTAATTAATAGGGTGGGATTTTATATTAAAAGCCTAGGCTGATAGTATTATAACTAGGGTATAAAAACTATTTGTCTTATAAGGTGCTTTATATACTAGTAGAGGGCTGTATTATATTAGGATTAGGTATAATAGCTGTGTATTTAGTAGTAGTTAAAAGGCTATTCTTAGTATAGTATGTTTTAGGGTTTAATAGGTAGCCTTATATAAGTGAGTTAGCCTTATATATAATTAACCTTGCTTTATATATAATTAAGTATATCTTAGACTTATTAATCCTTTTTACCTGGTTAATCTACTTATCTTATACATTGTCTAATAGGTTAATACTAGGCTTATAAGAATAAATATATTATAAGATGCTGTAGATCCTTAGTATCTATAGGATAACTCTTAGGCTTGCTTTTTATAGGTATTCCTTAGTCCTTAAGGTCTTGTGAATTATATTATTAATAAACTCTATTATAGTATTTATTATTTATTCTAGATAAAATACTCCTTTTATATTATAGGAAACTATATATTATAGTAGTATATTATTATGTTAAAACACTATAGCTTTTTTTATAGGGACTTTTAAGCTGTAAAAGATAATCTTATGTATTAGCTCTAGCTTTTAGGCTATAACTAAAGTAGTTAATAGCACTAGTTAATAGGCTATAGGGCTTAAAGCTAGCGGTAAGGAGCTGGTATAGGCCTGCTTTTATAGGCTTAGACTAAGTACTTATAGTATCTAGTTATAGAATAATATACTAGGGGTAGCTTATAGTATACTTATTGTTTAGAGGTGATTATCTAATACTTTTTATATAGTATTATATATGATTATATTTTATATATTATAAAGCTTTTTTATAAGTGTGTTTAAGCTAAGGCTATTAATATTTAAAGTATTTAATACCTTTTAGATATAACCCCTACTCTAAAATATAATATGTATAGTAAAGACTACTTGTCTAGTAATATCTATAATATCTAAGATAAGAATATTAAAGGTAGTAGTAATACTTAGGGTAGTAGTAGTAGCAGTAGTTTACTATGTAGTATATATTAGTATTACTAGTGTAAAACAGCTTAAAGAACTATACCTAAAGGATATAATAACGTTAGGCCTGCCTCTTAAAGAATTACTATTTAATCCTTTTTTGTCCTTATTAAATACCTTGGGATCTTTAGGAATAAAAGCTCTAGGATAGGGTAGAATAACTGGGTTATATAATAGTAGGTTTTTATACTTTTAAAAGGATAACTAGGGATATATTTAAACTATATAAAGGAACTTGTCTTAGTTAACCTTAAAGTTAAAAGAAAATACCTTTAGGTTTTATCTAAGGATATAAGCTATAAGTATATATATAATATAGGATAGATTAGTTCTAGCTTATAAGCTTATAAAGCTAAGGGCTTTAGCTTTGTCTTAAAATATTTTAAACTTCTTTAGTTATAATATAATTAGTCTTTATAGAGAGATACTAGTACTATAAAGCTTTATTATTAATTACTCCTCTAATTTATATAGTATAATCCCTTATTAATAGCCCTAAGACTTAAGGCTCTTTCTACTGTTTTTACTAGTAAACTTAGTATAAAAGTCCTATTAAAATATAATATTATAAGACAGGGTATAGTTTGTTAGAGTAGGTATAATCTAGTATAAGTTATTTATAAAGAACCAAGCTAAATAATAGAGTAGAGAATAGTTATATTATTAAGAACAAGCTTATTATAGCGCTTAACTACTCCTTACTTTATAAAATATAAGAAAGAAGTATCTAATAAGAGTAGTATAAGGAGATAAAGCTAGGATACTTTTTTACACTAAGACTTTGCCTTTTTATCCTGCTAGCTAAGGAATTTATAGTGTAAAAAAGTATGTTTATACTAGCTATTAAATCTAGTATTTTAGTATTTATTCTAAGGGACTATTATAAGGCTTATATTTATAATAAGTATTATCTTAGTAGATAATAAAAATAATAAGCTAATAATAGTTGTCTAACTCTAGAATAAAGGTATAGTATATATTTCTTTCTTTAAAGACTATTATAGCTTACTTTTATTATAACTATAAAGGCTTTTATATAAATACTTTAAGCTATATTATAAAATATCTTA